>JASXTE010000017.1:917500-1440000 GCA_030280995.1 Hemileia vastatrix | reverse complement strand
AGTTGAAAAGGAGGGGATTCGACTGCAGCTCGACATTGAGGACAGACCAAGTTTTCTTTTTTGGCAGGAGGGGACCATCTCGGAGCCCTTGGACGATGACGGGTTTGAGGTTGTGAAGAAGAAGAAGAAGAAGAAGAAGAAGATGATGATGATGATGATGGTTGATTTTGATTTGGACGAGTGGGAGAGGTGACGTCTATCAGGATATATGTTTAGAGAGAGGAAGAAGAGAGCCAACCAGTCAAGAATGAAAAGGACAATTAAAAGGGGGGGGGGGGGGGGGGGAACAGGTGAGGGTGATTGAATGGGATATGTGAAGAAGGGAGGAATGGAGACGAACCAGATAAAAGATGGTCCATGAGGGAGAGGGTATCGGAAGGTTTTCTGTGAAACCAGCCATAGAGATCTTTGTGACAAAAGATGTGACCGCACTTGAGAACATAGGGAGCTTGAAGGGTTTCGAGACAGATGTTACAATTTAAGCTGAGTCGAACGGCATCAATCAACGTCGTTTGTGCAGCGACAATCTGAGGAGATGATGTAGTCAAAAAAACAAAAAAAGCAAAGCAAGGAAAATGGGGAGTAAGATGAAGATACTTCTTGTTGAAAGGATAGTTTGCGTTGAAGATCGTCGACTTGTTTGCGAAGATGAGAGAGGTCGGGATTGATGATAGGGGGACGAGTTACAACAGGAGGGATTTGTTGATGAGAAAGGGAATGAGAGAAAAGAGGAGGAGGAGGATCGGAGGAAGAGGGATTGGGTAGATTGTGAGAGAGACGACGTAATTTTTTATTAGGAGGGAAGAGAGGGAGTTTACTGAAGGGAGAGAGAGAGAGAGTCAAAGATGAAGAGCAAGAGAAGAAAGAGAAGAAGAGGACGGAGACCTTGAGTGTTGATGTTGATCGGAAGTGGTGGAGCGACGATTTGTGTTGTGAGGAGGAGGAGGAGGAGGAGAGTGTTGATGAAGGGAAGAAGAAGGACGTTTGTGAGGCATTGAGGAAGTGGATGTTGTTGAGATGTGATGATGGATGATGGATGTTGTTGTTGTTGTTGCTCTTGCTCTTGCTCTTGGAGTGAGATTGTCGCTCTTCACTTTCAACATCCATCAACACTCAACTCAACACTCAACTCATCCACTCATCCAATCATCCATCAACACTCACCCTCCACTCATCCACTCATCCACTCATCCATCAACACTCAACTCACTCATCCAATCATCCATCAACACTCACCCTCCACTCATCCACTCATCCACTCATCCATCAACACTCAACTCACTCATCCAATCATCCATCAACACTCACCCTCCACTCATCCACTCATCCACTCATCCATCAACACTCAACTCACTCATCCAATCATCCATCAACACTCACCCTCCACTCATCCACTCATCCACTCATCCATCAACACTCAACTCACTCATCCAATCATCCATCAACACTCACCCTCCACTCATCCACTCATCCACTCATCCATCAACACTCAACTCACTCATCCAATCATCCATCAACACTCACCCTCCACTCATCCACTCATCCACTCATCCATCAACACTCAACTCACTCATCCAATCATCCATCAACACTCACCCTCCACTCATCCACTCATCCACTCATCCATCAACACTCAACTCACTCATCCAATCATCCATCAACACTCACCCTCCACTCATCCACTCATCCACTCATCCATCAACACTCAACTCACTCATCCAATCATCCATCAACACTCACCCTCCACTCATCCACTCATCCACTCATCCATCAACACTCAACTCACTCATCCAATCATCCATCAACACTCACCCTCCACTCATCCAATCATCCAATCATCCATCAACACTCACCCTCCACTCATCCAATCATCCTCATGCTCCCCCTCTCAAATCATACTCCCTTCTTAGAATCTATCAAGTCTTGGTCTCATCCTCAGGTCGCTCAATGGCTCGCCGACATCCGTCTTCCTCATCTCGCTCCCATCTTTGCCGATAACGATATCACGGGCGATATCATCCTCGATGTCGATCAGGCCGCTCTCAAGGAAATGGGCGTCAACAAAGTCGGCGATCGTGTTAAAGTCATCGTCGCCGTCAAGGCTCTCAAACAACGTTGTATCAGAGAACGTGATCTTTCCCATTCCCCTTCTCTTCTTCTTCATCATCATCATCATCACAAATTACTTTCCAATCCTTCTTCTTCTCATCCTATTCGTCGTTCTCTTTCCTCTCATAATCCTCTTCCTCATCTTCCTACTTCCTCTTCTCCCTCTTCTCCTCCTCTTCCTTCGGCTCCTAATCTTCTTCTCCCTTCCACTCCAAGTCGGTCTATCTCTATCATCCCTCTCCTCATCTACTACTATGCTTCCTACTTTTCCTTACTTGGATTTGACTTCTAGATCCTATACATTCTCGTTCAACTCTCTTGCGTCAACAAGCCCGGGTCATCCCTCCTCCTTTACGATTAGCTGAACGAACAGAAGGCTTACCCCGTGCTTATCAAATCAATGGCACTCCTTCCCTTCCCACTGCCAATAAATCCTCAAATCCTTCTTCCACTTCCACTTCCACTTCCTCTCCCACTCCAAATCGTATCCCTCCCACATCCCATTCAGCTACTGGTATTCTCCTCCTTTTTAGTTGGATTCTTCTTGAATGTTGATCGGGATCCTTCCCATCTCTTTCTTCTTTCTCAGTTTCTTCTCATAATCAGTTCAACTCTCTTAACCCCATCGACCTCTCCTCTCGTGCACGTCGTAATCGATTACCAACAGATCCTGTCACTACCCTTTCTTCCTCTTCTTCTTCTGTCTTGGTAGCTGCTCCTCTTCACAACTCGTCTCAACCTACTACCCTTCCTCGTGATAGAATCCCTCAACCTATACAACATCTCTCTAGGCCCCCTACTGCTAATTCCTCTTTATGGCACAATGAATTTGGGTTTCCAAAACCTAATTTATCTCAGGGCTTGTCTAGAAAATTATCTAACCCTTCCTCCTCTTCTTCTTCCTCCTCCTCTTCTTCTTCCTCCTCAAACTTAAATCCTACCATCACTCAACCCCTTTTCATTAAAAAGAATTTCATCTCAGCTCCTACTAACAGTTCGACTACTACTACTACTACTACTACTAATTCATCTAATAATGCACTTGATTATCTCCCTCCTCCTCATCATCATCATCATCATCATCATCGTAAAGCTTCCATTCAAAATCTCTCGGTCCAAAATTCTTCTGGTACTCTCAATCCAATGATTTCTTCTTCTTCTTCTTCTTCTTCCACATCCTCATCATCATCATCATCATCATCATCATCAACTACTACTACTACTACTACTCCTACTCCTACTGCTTCGGGTACGGCTATCAATACTGGTACTCCTACAACTGCTTCTATGTCTGCTTCATCATCTACTTTATCTATCGGAATCAGTCCAACCGATCAACTTAAACCTTCTGCACTCACAGCTATTCTAGAAGAAGGTGGCTTCAAAGTTGGAAGAGGTGGCTTTGGTCGGCCTACTACTCCAGCTGGAACTGTAGCCGTCGGTCTTTTATCTGGTTCTCCTCCTTCTTCTCTCACCCCATCTCAATCTCAACCTACATTAGATGAAGTGTTACGCAAAACTATTAAAGTCATTGGTGATAATGGTGTCATTAAAACCATCAATGTCGAAAATGTTCAGACCTTGGATGAATTAATGGAAAGAGTTTTAAAAAAATTTCAACAATGGAATTCTAATTCATCTACTCCTCCTCCTCCTCTTGATCATGGAAGACCTCCTATTTTAGATGAATGGCAATTTCAAGTCATGATACCTGGTGGGCCAGGAACACAATCAAATCGTAAGTCATCCATATGAAATGTGTGTGTGTGTGTGTGTGTGTGTGTGTGTACATATATATTTGTTAAAAACACACACACACACACAACAAGATCCCTATATCTATAAATTTCTGATTCTAATCTACTATATTATATTATTTATATATATATATATATATATCATTTAAACACCCACCCACATATATAGCCCTTTTTAAAAGTTTAGATGAAGCCGAACTCCTAGATATTTGTCGTTCTGCTTCCAGACCTGAAAGGGTACGTGGATTACATCTAAGGCCCAATGTCAGTATCAGTGGCTCGACTCCTAGTGGTTATGGTTCATCATCATCATCATCCTCTCTCAATCCACCTCCTAAAAGATCTAGAAAATTACAAAACTTTTTTGGGGAAGATCTTCCTCAAGATGGTGCTTTATCATCACCCTCCACTACAGTTTCTCCTACTTCTCCTTCTTATCATCATCCTCCTCCTCCTCCTCCTCCTGCTACTACTACTACTACTGGCACTCAACAACAACAGCAACTTCACGAATTGGCTTCTTCTTCTTCTTCTTCTTCTTCTCCTCCTCCTCCTCCTTCCAGTTTACCTACGACTCCTAATAAACATCGATATCTTTTTAGGTCTAATTCAAATGGTCATCATCCCTATTCAGACTTTCCCCCTTCTCCTGCTCTTCCTACACTCAAAGAATCTCGTTTAGATCAAGTACCTACTCTCCAAACTACTAAACTTTCTGATAATAATGATAATCATAATAACAATACTATTAATCCTAATCATCATCATCGCAAATCTCGTAATCGTGCTTCTGTTGTATCTGTCATGTCTGGTCTTATTGCTGGATCAGATCATGGTCGTCATTCGACTCCTTTACCTCCCCCACTTCCTATCAACAATCATCATCATTTATCCATCACTCCAAATTTTCCCAACTCTTCTTCTTCTTCTTCTTCTTCTTCTTCTGCTACTGCTGCTACTGCTGTGGGTGAAGGAGAACGAGTTAGTTTTCAAGGAAAACTTCGTCATTTTTTCGGTCATCGTCCCCCGTCTGAAATCATTTCAAATCATCTAGTTGATTATTTTCCTCAAGTTGAAAAAAAGAAAAATTTATCTAAATCAGTTCGTCAATCAGTTAGGAAATCCATGGCTATGAAAAGGAGTTCTCAATTTTCTGCTGCTGCCATTGGGCTCGAAGGTGGTGGAGATGGATCTGCCTCTTCTTCTTCTTATGGAGCTTTTTTAAATGGTGGTGGTAGGTTACAACATAATAGTTGGGATATGTCGGGTTATCCCAAGAATCCTCCTTCTATCCCTATTGTCACTCAATCTAGATTTTCAGCTTCGTCTGCTGGATCGATTTCTATCAGTCTTCCTCCACCTACTACTACTACTACTACTACTACTACTACTGCTGCTTCCTCTTCCAATCACCCTCATCATCCATTAAATCCTTCACCTGCTGGTTTAGACAATCCTAGATCACTTTCCTCTCATTCCATTGATCGATTATCATCTTCTAATTATTCCTCTTCCGGTTTAACTAAAGGTAAATCAAAAGATTCAGATTCAGCTAGTTTGTTAACTGTCGATGAAATCACTGCTGAAGTTGAGAATAGGAGGTTAAGTATGAGAGGGATTGCTACCTTTAATGGAGTGGGAGGCGGAATGAATATGGGTATAGGTGGATCAGAGTATATGGTTAATAATTTATCAAGAAGGTCTTTTCATAGTGGTGAAGATGAAAAAGGTGAAGCTGGTGAAGTGGTGATTGCTGAAGTAGTGGAAGAAGAAGAAGATGATGATGATGATGATGATGATGATGATGATGATGATGAAAGTGATGGAGAAGATCATTCTCATCATCTTCAGAAGGGTCGGGAGATGATGGATCATATGATTGGAACACCAGATTCTTCTAGAAAAGGTACCATTAGTCATGATGGGTCTGGAAAGAAAAAAGGAAGTGGGGTTAGTCATCATGATGGAGATGATGATGATGTTAATGATCAATATCACAATAAAGGTGATGATTATAATGAAGTAGATGATGATGATGATGATGATGATGATGATGATGATGATGAAAGTGACGATGAAAAAGCTAATGACGATCCTCAGAAAATGACTTCAAGTGGTGGTACGTTTTACATATGTCATGTTGGAGAATGGTGTGAATCTTATGTTGACCATGCTAATATATGTGTGTGTGTGTTTTTTTAAAAAAAAAAAAAAAAAAAAAAAAAAAAAAAAAAAAAAAAAAATTAATTATTATAAAAATATATAAATGTATATTTGTATATTTAGCTAAAGCTTCTATCAAGTGGGTTAGAGGAGCTTTGATTGGGGCTGGTAGTTTTGGTAATGTAAGAATATTTATTTATTTATTGATCAAATGTTTGACATGGGTTTTTTTTTTTTTTTTTTTTTTTTTTTTTTGGTTAGGTTTATCTTGGTATGCACGCTCTAAATGGCACCTTGATGGCCGTCAAACAAGTCGAACGTCCTACTGGTACCTCTCATAATGAAGAACGTAAAAAATCGATGCTCTCAGCTTTAGTCCGAGAAATTGATTTCTTAAAAGATTTACATCATCCTAATATTGTTCAATATCTCGATTCATCGGCCGATGAAAAGTTTTTTAATATCTTTTTAGAATACGTACCCGGAGGGAGTGTGTCTGCGTTATTAAAAAATTATGGAGCGTTTGAGGAAGCGTTGGTGAAGAGTTTTACGAAACAGATTTTGAGAGGGTTATGTTATTTACATGATAAGGAAATTATTCATCGAGATATTAAAGGGGCGAATATTTTGGTCGATAATAAGGGGGTGATTAAAATTTCGGATTTTGGAATTTCTAAGAAAGTTGAAGATAGTGAGTTTAATAAAAACTTGAAAGGAGCTTAGATTATTATTATTGATCACGATTTTCAAATCAAAATAGATTTATTATCGACTGCGAGAATTCATCGACCTTCTTTACAAGGATCAGTCTTTTGGATGGCACCAGAAGTGGTGAAACAAACGTCTTATACGAGGAAAGCGGATATTTGGAGTTTAGGATGTTTGATGGTCGAGATGTTGACAGGCGAACATCCTTGGGCTACTTTAAGTCAGATGCAGGCGATTTTTAGGGTGAGTTTTGGGTGATGGTGGTGGTGGTTTTTTTTTTTTTTTTTTATATATATAGGGAGGAGCGTGTGAGATTGATTGATTGATTTTTTTTTTTTCTTTTTCTCTCTAATAGATTGGAAGTTCTGCTACGCCAGAGATTCCGGATGATATTACGAATGAGTGTACGGATTTGTTAAAGGAGACGTTTTTGATGTGCGTTGTTTATTTTTATTTATTTTTTTATTTTTTTTTGACTGGGTGTTAATATCGTTTGCTTTGGTACGATATGATGGGATGGGTTAAAGTGATCATCATGCTCGACCGTCTGCGGATAAGTTATTAAGTCATCCGTTTTTTGAACCATTAGATGGAGATCTTTGGAACGTGGCTGCTAGTGGAACTCCAGTCAATTCAGCATCTACTTTGACTACTGCTACTGCCACTGCTACAACAACTTCAATAACGACACCGGTGGTGAATCATCCAGCTGATAGTTCAATCACGGGACACGTCAATATGATGGGTACGAATCAAATCATTCAATCAGGTCAATATTATCATAATCAAAGTGACAGTCATGTGATGGTCGTGATGAAAACATCAAGTGGGGAACCTGGTGGTAGTGGGGGTGGTCAAAGTGGGGAAGGTGAGGGAAGTGGTGAAAGTGGGGTGGTGGTGGTGGTGGGTGTTGTTGAGGAGTGATGGATGGATGGATGGATGGATGGATGAAGTGTGGGGGTCAAATTGGGGTGTTGATATCTATTGAATATTTTGCTTTTCAATGATTGATTATTTATATTATATATTTGGTTGGTTGGGAGAAAGTGGGGGTAGGGATGGAGGTTGGGAGTTAGAGAAGGTCAATGTATTATATATGGTGTGTGTGTGTATAGATTATGTGTGTGTGTGTGTGTTTTTATTATCATTTTGAGCATGTTTAATCAACCACTAATTCATTTCATTAAAATAAAAAGAAAAAAAAAAAAAAAAAAAAAAAAAACAGGATTTAGGACAAACACACACACATAATACTGTCAGCCAGGCTACTAGACTTATGCAGTCAATAAATTAATGATTGACTAGGATAGAGCCACACCTTTCTTTCTTATTTTATGAATTTATACTTACTTGCTTTTCAATTGACCAACCATATCTAATCATTTTAACTAATTTAAAAAAATAAGTAAAAATCAAAGTGATTCTTTAAAATTTTTAATGTCTGTTAATCTATCTATCTATCTATCTATATATATATATTGTCAGCCAGGCTACTACTAGACTTATTCAGTGAAAGAATTATTTATTTTACTGAGATGTGAAGCCATGCCTTTTTTAAAAAATACTTATGAATCATGAATTATTTAACGTTTACTTATATATTCCTTACCACCCCACTAAGCAAATTATATTAAGTAGGGTAACTAAATTAATATAAGGAAGTGTGTCCCATTACCTTTTTTTACTCCTTAACACTGTGTGCTCCATAGTTACAGTGGTATTGGGAATCAAACTTGATCATAAAATGATAATCAACCACTTTAATTATTTATTGTCTTACTTCATTGAGAGATTTGGTATTTTGTGACATTCATGATAATTCACTTACAGGTGTGGGTCATGTGTTGTGATAGTGCAAGGGAAGTCATACTTGATGACTAATGAACATGATGCCCTTGTTGATGTACCAATTAATTAATTAATTAATTAATTTTTTTTTTCTTTTCTTGATGTCATATATATATATACTCCTTCTTAGTCAGCTTCTTTGTCATATTCTTATAGAAGATGGTGTCAATTTTTTATCTTTATTTTCCTCATGTTTTGCATCTAAAAGGCCTCTCACGGTTTGTGCTTTTCAAAACATTCCTTCCTTACTTACTTACTTACTTCCTTCCTTCCTTCCTTCCTTTCTTACTTACTGACTTTATTATTTTATTATTTTATTATAACTACATACACAAAACGATTGATGTATGTTTATTTTAGTCTTTACATTTTTTTAAAAAAAAAACCCCCCAACCCAACCCAACCCCCTTCCCCATGATCATTCTATCCCCCCCCCCTTTTTTTTTTTTTTTTTTTTTTTTTTTTTTTTTTATTTTTTTTTTTTTTTTTTTTTTTTTTTTTTTTTTTATTTTTTATTTTTTATTTTTTATTTTTTTTTTTTTTTTTTTATAACAATAAACATAAGGTATTTAGTTGTATATAAATTTTAAAACTGAAATAATAGACTTAATTTTTTTTAAAAAGTTTTTCAGGAGAATCAGGATACTGTAGAGACATTGATATATCATCAGTAGGTTATTTATAGCATGCAATGAAAAACTCAGTGCGGGTGGTTTTATGGTTTTCAAGATGTGTTCTAATTCTGTTTGTGCTTAAAGTTACCAAGTTATTTACAGTTAGATGGAAAAAAAAAAAAAAAAAAAAAAAAAAAAAAAAAAAAAAAAAAAAAAAAAAAAAAAAAAAAAAAAAAAAAAAAAAAAACTGAACATAGGAATGATTCATTTCCCACACAAACCACCCCACCTGCCTTTTTTTTTTTTTTTTTTTTTTTTTTTTTTTTTTTTTTTTTTTTTTTTTTTCTTCCCCTGGTTGTCTTATTTGAATAAACCTGTTTATTTTATTTTTAAAAAATAAAAAATAAAAAAAAAAAAAAAAAAGAGAAGAGAAATAAGGGGAAGCAAGGTTAAATGTTCTGAAATCCAGTCTTGTCAGTCAAATCCTTGTATCTCCTCTTGATAAACATTGTTCTAGACTTGGAGGACCCATTCAACATCACACACACCCTTTTTTTTTCAAATTCCAACAAATAATTAAAACCCCAATTAAGAATCCAATTTCCCTGCCATTAATTCCCAAATCAGTAAGTGACAATAGTGAATAACTAAACAAGATTGGAAACATAGGAACTATGAGAAATATAATTCCAAACAGATGGTACATTCTGATTAAAGGACATTTTAAGTGAAACAAAAAATAATTTGACTCAACAAAACAAGCAATTAATCTCAATTTAGTCCAAATTAATTTATTTGTTTTTTCTAACACAATTAAGGGTCAAAAGAAGCGTCCTTAATTATTGTTTAGTATCATATGAGAGGTATTATTTAATATATAAATTTAAGTAATTAATTTAAATATATTATAAATCAATTTTACACTTGTAATTATAATATATGTTTTTTAATTAATTAAATATAAATTTATAATTATTAAATACATAAAAATGCGCCATTATTTGTAGAATATATTATATTATGCTCAATTTAATTGTATATAAAAATATATATAACCAATAAATTTAATGTAACACTTGTATATAATAAAATTATTATATAATTTCATTATGCAATAAAATATTAAGTTATATTCATTAAATACAAGTCTTACCCACTCTTTAAGGTTTTATAATTTATATATCATTTACTGGACTCCTGGAATAGCCTGGCTGACACACACACACACACACACACACACACACACACACACACACACACACACACACACACACACACACACACACACACACACACACACACGCACATTTTTTTTTTTTTTTTTTTTTTTTTTTTGGGGGGGGGAACCTAAAATCATGACTGTTATGTGTCTTTTAAGTTTTTTAAGTCATTTTTTTGTTTGTTTTTTTATTTTTTTTATTTTTTTTATTTTTTTGTATTTTTGTATTTTTATTTTTTGTATTTTTGTATTTTTGTTTTTTTTTTTACACATAAGTGTGTGTGATTCTAAAATATAAATTATCATTCATATTTATATTCTTACCTCTTCTAGTGAGTCAAAGTCAAATCATGAGATACATTATTATAATATGGACTTGATTTTGAAAGAAACATTTCCTATCCAATGTCCATTGGCCAATCCTGTAACTTGCCACTGAACATCTTCTAGACCAAAAAATGGAGTCCCCTGATAGAAAGTGTCAGCCAGGGTGATGTGCTAGACTTATCAAAGTTAAATAAGTAATACATTATTGACTGGGATGAAGCCATGTGTCTCAGCCAGGCTGCTAGACTTACCCAGTAAAATCATTAATTATTTACTGGATGAATCCTCGTCTTATTATTTTAATTATTTTATTTATAAATGAGTTACATTAAAATTACCTATAATAAATTAACTAATTACAAGAATGGTAAAGTTAATGAATAATAAAAATTGACCCTTATATTTTTATTTTCTAACACCGTGCTCATTGACAGGTTGAAAGAAATAAAAATTTATACTAAAAAAATAGATTTTAAATCAAAATAAAATTTTAATATTCAAAATAAAAATAAATATATACAAAAAATTCAAAAAATGACTTATTTAGAATTGACCTTGAAAATCAAGATGAAATAAATTTACTTATTCCGGTCCTATTCTGTAAAGACACCTTTTTGACACCTTCTTTTTAGAACAACTTTATGTTTTGAAAATAGTCTTTTCTTTTTTTTTTCTCTCTCATACTACTGTTTTTTTAGAATTTGATTGCCGTGCTTTGTCTCTCCTTTGCCTATATAAGGTCTCCCTTTTTGGTTGTTTTTCTGATCATTCCATTACTTACTTACATTTAAAAAACATTTATTCCATTTAATACTTATTGCTATTTATTATTTGTTTTAGTAATCACATTATCATAGTCCTATCTCATTAATTTATAATAATAATAATATTTCTTACCTCTTATATTTGAGTAAAACCAATAAAAAGATATAAATACGTACCCTAAACTTTGAAATCCTAAATTTCCATCGTTAACGCTGTTGGACCACTGTTAAAAACCTTCTAGGCATAAAAGACCCCTTGATGCCATACCCCCTTTTTTTTTCTTATTATTTTATTATTATCATTATTATTATTATTATTATTAGGGGGTATCAATGTTCAGGGATCCGCAATTAAATTAATTGTGGAAAATAATCTGCATACCCCAATTATCTTCCACAATTGTTTTTTCTAATAATTGGGTTATTAGAAACTTTATGTGTCAATGTTCACCTCTTATCCAACATTTTTTTACTCAATTTTTTAATTAACACATCTTGGACAACTTTCTGTCATAACCACATCTTGACCTACATTCTACCATAACCACATCTTGGACTACTCTCTGGATTATGCCTTCTACCTTGCTGTGCACTCCCATTCTCATCCCATCCTGTTCATTCTATCCGCTCAGAACCCCTCACCATCTCATCTGCTTGTTTCTGCTCCTTTTCATCTTCATTTATATTTTAACATGCCTCGTTGTCCTAGATCTTCTCAAAGGCAGACATCACCCAGTTGTTCTTCAAATCACACTACTACCTCTTTCCCCCGCTCAGCTGAGAAATCTAAGAGTGTTCAATTAAAAAAAAGATGATCATCTCATTCTTATCAACTGGCTGAAAACCAAATCTGAATATGATTCTTGTTTTGGTACTAAGTATGCAACTAAAGTAGGAAGGCCCCCAGCATCAAAAGTTAATGGCTATCTTCTAATGGCAAATGAATTACAGAATAAGACCAAGGGAAGGATTGATCTTTTGCCTAAACAGATGTCTGAACGCTTCAAGCATTACCAAGCCAAATACAAGAAGGCAAAGGATCTTTCATCTTCCACTGGTTTTGGGGTTACCAACATCAATATAACTAAGGGTATCAAATCCATAAACAATAAACATGAATCTTTATGTCCTTACTTTAAAGAGATGGATGCAATTTTTGGAGAGCAAGCCAATGTTAATCCTGTAAACATGTTGGATGGAGAAGATCCTATCTCTGAACATGATGTTGAAGTAAATCTTTTCCCATCCTCTTCCTCCACTCAAGCCTCCCCTCATTTGAATGAGACAAATCTAGATAGCTTTTCTGTAGATCCTATTGGTGATTTAACCCAACCAAATCTAACTCAGTTCTGTTTCTTTTTTCTTTTATCTTATCAATTCTATTTTTTTATTTACTTATCTTTTTCTTATTTCTTACAAGGCTGACAAACAAACCCAGGATCCTCAATCAACTGGGTCTGAAGGTAGTGACAATGATGAGGAGGAAAATATGACCTTGAACAAGAAGTGTAGGGCTTCATGTAGTCTAAACTTCAACTCCCAAAGAAGACAAAAAAGTGATACTTCATCACAAACCTCTTTTTTGTCTATGGAACAATTTTTAAAGAAATGCGATGCTGGTAAGTGATACCATACCTCTTATTACTTTACTCTGCTTTTCTTCTACTTTATATTAATTTTTATTATCACTCTAGAACAAGTGGAAATTGCTAAAGAGACTCTAAGTTTTGAAAAGAAGAAATATGAGCTCTCTTTAAGGAGGGATGATAGGCTACAAGATTTGGAGGAGAGGAAGTATGAGCTCTCTTTACAGAAGGATGATTGGGCTCAAGATTTGGAGGAGAAGAAGTTTGATTTAACTCTAAGTATTGAAAAATCAAAAAAAGAGGAGAAAACACTCAAACATCAAAACCTATTAGAGCAGATGAAATATAAGTTTGATCATGAAGAAATTTCTAAAAAGAAAGATTTCTTGATAGAATGTGTTAAAGCTAATAAATCTGTTGAGGAAATTGAATGTTTAAAGAAATTGTTGGATGACTAGTTTGTTTTATTTATCTCACACTTCAACTGTTCATATTTATTTGTACATAAAATTTACAATAATTTCATGAATTTCATTACTCTATCCATCATTACTTGAATTTTCATACTTTAATGTTAAATATTCTTTTTTTAAATAAAATTTTCATGTCTCCTTTGAAAATTTGACAATCCCCCACCCCTGGATTTTTTTGAAGTAGGGGGTGGGTATCACCAAAATTCTTTCATGTCATGAATCTTGAAAGTCTTATATGAAACTTTGCCTTGACTACCCCCTGCATTTTATTGGTATCCCCAAAATTCTTACATGTCAAGAATTTCACAAGTCTTATAAGAAATTTTGGCAATACCCCCCCTGGATTTTATTGAAGTATGGGATGGGTATCACCAAAATATTTACAAGTCAAAAATTTTACATGTTAAATTTGAAAATTTGGCAATACCACCCCCCCTACATTTTATTGAAGCAAGGGGTGGGTATCACCAAAAATTTTTTAAGTCTACAATTTTGAATGTCATATTTGAAAATTTGGCAATACCCCCCCCCCCTGCATTTTATTGAAGTAAGGGGTGGAAGTCATCTAAATTTAATATAATTACATAAATTATTAAATAAATATCTAATATATATCAATTTACCTAGTTTAAAGTAATGAAAATTCCTCAAGCCAAAATGCAGATCAAATCTAGAAACAAAAGTTTGGGACTTTACAAATGTATAGGCTAGAGGAACCCCATGAAATAAAAAAATGTTATCATGATTACCTGTTATACAACCAAAGGTCATTGGCTCATCACTTTAGTTGAGAAAATTGATATTTAAAAAATATTTATTAAAAATTTATGAAAAAATATAAAATTTTCAATGACAACTCTAATCCCCATACTTTTTGGATCTAGATAATGTTTTTTTAAATAAATTAACTTTACCTTCTTTCTTTACCTTGTTGATTCTTTGTATCAACTTATGACTGATTTGAAATGAGAAACCAAAATGTGTGAAATCTTGACAGGATTCAAAACCAGGAGGAGCTTTGGTCATTTGATGATTATCCTGAGAAGAATTCCATATAGTTTTGATGATACCATTTCCCAAACCAAAATCAATGATGCACCAGTGGTCTGGAAAAATATAAACCATGTCCTTTGATTTTAGCCGGAGATGGTATTGGTTGGCCAGTTATCGGATTGATATTTGAGAATATACCAAAAGTAAGAAAATTGGTGTCATTCCTATCAATATGAATCCTATTGTGGAATCCAGAATGAGTGATAATAACATTAGAAAATAAAAGATATTTGTGGGTGATATCTTCCCATTCGGAGTCACACCAATTTGGTATTCCAACTTTGGTTGCAAGTTCATGATATTTTTCAAATGCTTTATTACAGAGCTTTTTGAGTTGAAGAGCAAGAAAAGAGTTAAAGGAAGGTAGAGTGTCCCATAAGCGAAAATCTTCATCTTTTTGAGCTTTAGTGATATTCTTGAGCAATGAATATATGCCTATATAATTGAAATAAGTGAAATGATATTAAGAATGGAACAAAAATTATTATACATACCAAGAGAATATCCTTTAAGAACACCAGGTCTCCAATCAAATCTAATCATGATACCACCCAACAAATTCGTGTTCCTTATAGGTAACCAAACCAAAGCCATTTGATAAAGATTTATGATAAGATCAGATATTTGATTAAAAGATTCATCTTTTACACCATCAAATGAATGAACTTCCAAAATGAATTGAGCCTTATGAGTATTACTGATAGCTGCAACAACTCAATCATCTCCAAATTTGGTTAGATATTTGATATCTTCTGATAATTTTTTCGGATATTGATTTTTTTATCTACTTTAGTTTTATGAAAAAAAATGTTTGGGATATGACCAAAATAACTTTCACAGAGAATTTTTTTTTTCAGATATCTTTTCTTCTGATGAGACTGATTATCTTTATTTTTTTTTTTGATGATTAAGAAGATGAATTTTTTTTTCAGATATCTTTTCTTCTGATGAGACTGATTATCATTAATTTTTTTTGATGATTTAGAAGATGATTGTATTGAAGTTGATTTTGAAGAAGATGATAGAGATGATAAAGATGAAGATGATAAAGAGGATAAAGATGAAGATGATAGAGAAGTAAGGGGTGAATCTGAAGAAGAAGACATTTTTTTGATCTGAAAAAAATTTAAATGTCAAAAAAAAATTCAACACATTTAAAAAAAAAAAAACTCACCTAACAATATCTTTTAAAATAAAATTTAAAGCAAAATCCTTTTAAAAAAAATTAAAAAAAAATTTATAAAACAAAAAATATATATATATATATATATATATTAATTTTCAGTAAAAATTATTTCAAAAAAAAAAAAAAACAAAAGAAAACCTGAAGTTTGGTTATAAAAAACCTTCACAGAAAATCCTGACAAAATAATTTAAAAAAAAAATTAAAAAAAAAAATCAGTAAAAGAAAAATTAAAAAAAAAAATAAATTAAATTCAGTAAAATTATTTGGAAGAAAAATTAAAAATTAAAATCTAAACCTTTTTTGTTTTGTAATTTACAGGGAAAGACCTTAACAGAATGTAAAAGATTTTTTTTTTTTTTAATTCTGCCAAAAAAAAAAAAAAAAAAAAAAAAACAAAAAACAAATTTTTAGTATGTTTTTTAGAAAGTAGGTAACCCCTCTTTAACTCCAATAAAAGTCCCCTTTCCCCCCCTTCATTTCTCTGAAATCCCCTATAAAATCCTTCCCTCCTTGCCTCAAATCCCCTCCTTGCCTGCCTCAAAATACCCCAAACTCCCCCCTTTAACCCTCTTTATATGTCCCAAACCCCCCCCCCTCTAGCCCCCCCCTCCTTCTTAACAAAAAATATTATGGATCTTTTGTTAAGAAGGAGGGGGGGGGGGGGGGGGTAGAGGGGGATTAGGGGGAGTGGAAGGGGGGGAGGGGACCTAAAAGGGGGGGAAGGGGGGATTTGAGGCGGCTAAAGAGAAGAGAAGGGGGGAGGGTTGAGGCACCTAAAGAGAGGGGAAGGGGGTGCCATGAGGAACCTAAAGAGAGGGGAAGGGGGGGTCATGAGGCACATAAAGGGGGGGAAAAGGGGGGATTTGGGACAGGTAAAGAGGGTGAAATAAGGGTGACTTGAGGAAGGTAAAGAGAGGGGAGAAGGAGTGACTTGAGGCAGGTAAAGAGAGAGGAAAAGGGGTGAAATGAGGCAGCTAAAGAGGGTGAAGGAGAGAAAAAAAATGAAAAAAAAAGAGAAAAAAGAGAAAAAAAAATTAGTCTAACCTTGAAAATAAAAAAAACAAAAAAACAAAAACAAAAAAAACAAAAAAACAACAAAAAAAAGCAAAATAAAAAAATTCATGATTAGCAAATAAAAAACAAGAAAAAAGAAAAAAAAAGACTTACCTGGTGAGATGAGTTGAGAAAATAAAAGTAACCAAAATATTTGAATGATGTTTGAGGAGAGGATGAAAAGGATATGAGTGATGAATGAAAAAAAAAATCACTGACAAAATATGCAATTTCAGAAAATATGTGATTTCATGTTGAGCTGGTGAAAGAAAACCAATGAGCCATCCAAAAAAAAGATATTCACCATAAATTCCAAAAAAAATGAATATGCAACAAAGCAAAATACCAAACCAAGTAAATAAAGTACACAAAGAGGACATTTGGAGAGTACAAAAAAATAATTTAAAAGGGTGGTGAAGAGAAATGTTGGAGAGTAATAGGCATAATGACAGAGCATATGCCGGTTGAATGAATGTTTTGTGATTCAAAGGAGGGGAGAGCTGTTGCTGGTTCAGGATCCTCTTCTTCATAAAGATCATTCTCATAAAGATCATTCCACTCATCCTTTAAATCAGCTAGGATATTGTGGAGTATAATGCAAGTCATGATCCAATGATTTGCAGTTTTGATCTCCAATTTTTTTTGAAATTGGATTCTGAGCTCCCAAAGACTAGAAAATTGTCCCTTTAAAATACCTATAGCATGTTCAATTTTTACTCTTGATTAGGCAAGGTGATAATTAAAGGAAGTTTTGGGGTCACTTTCTAAACTTGCACCATGGAAAGCAGGTATAATGTACTATCCACTTGCATATGCTGAGTCTGCAAGGAGGTACAGAGATTTGTCAAAGTATGAGTCAGGGGTTTGAGAAATCCTCATTCTTTGGAAGACTGAAGAGTCATGACATGAGCCAGGGCAGCCACTATGAAAAGCAATAAATTTTTTATTGAAATCGCATACAAGTTGAACGGCAATAGAGTATCTAGAAAGAAGATAAGAAGTTAGTTTATGAAGGATGAGAAATTGGAGAAGATTTTGAAGAAAACTTTTTTTGCAATCAAAATAATGGTTGCCATCATGAGCAGGCTTTTGACTCAAAGTTATAGTTGTGCCATCAACAAATCCTACACCACCAGGGAAACCTTCAGCTTGCATTACTTGAGAGGATTCAAGTTGCTGTTCTGGAGTTGGCCAAGCAAGTATTTGAGACTTGAGGGAAAGGATAGAAACCATACAGCACTTGGTGTATAATATCACAGTACCATACCCCATGTTAAAGAGATTATCCAAACTTCTTACAGCAGCACCGTTTCCATTTGAGCCAAAGCGACATAGTGCAACAGCAAGTTGGATGGCAGGATTATGCTGTTTGTTATGGGAAATGTTATGAAAGATAGGATGATCAGAGATGAGTTTATAAAGTTTGAAGAAAGAATTGGGAGAAGTTCTAAAAAGTTGGGTGAATTTTAAATGAGGAATGTTGAGAATGGAGGCCAGATCATATTGGGGATCATCATAAATATTTGGCCCCCTGGTGATGATGTAACACTTTTTGGAAATAAAACACATATAAGCTAAAGCATCTTCCAAATCAGAGTCAGATTTATAGTAAATAACTAAAAGAAAAGTAATAGCATTCATTGTTGAGTGAAGTAGCTTCCTAGTAGAGAGGTGTTTCATTGTTGCCGGTGGAAGGGTTATGTGATGAGGGAAGTGGGAATTCACTGCCAAATGTGCAGTTGGGGTGTGTAGATAGAAAAAAAACTTAAGTGTTCCCCACCAAAATTAAGTAGCATAGAGTGAGGAAAGACTTAAGGATGGCATCAGCAATTATGAGTCATGTGACATTCTTGCAAATCCATCATGGATGAGATGAGTTTGGGATCAGGAATTAGGAATGGAAATTAGGGTATAAGAGGCAGGATAATGCATTATCGTGGATTCCTTACCCACTAGCCCCAGGGCTAGTAGATAAGAATCTTCCGCAATTAATAATGTCTGATCCCAGGAAAAAAAATTCCTGATCCCTAATTGAGGATCCCTGAACATTGATACCCCCTATTATATTTATTTTATTATTTTTATTATTATTTTTACTTTATTATTTTATTATTTTATTATTATTATTATTATTATTTTATTTTATTTTATTTTATTTTATTAATTATAATATATTTACTATAAAATTTTCTTTTTATAAATTAACTAGTTACAAAAAATAAAAAAAACAAAAAAACAAAAAAATGAAAAAAATAAATAAATTTAGTAAATTTAGTAAATATTTTTATAAATTCATATTAAATGTCCCTTAATTATATATAATTATATACTCCCTAATACTGTGATTCTATGAACAGGTTAAAAGAAATAATTAATATAGACTAATCCAGAAAAAATGATATATATATATATATATATATATATAATTCAAATGAGTTTATTTAAACATATTCACCTGATATTAACATTTCCAACCGTTGAACATTCAAATTATTTTGTACAAATTGTGACATTTAAAAATGAACTTTACAATATATCAAATATAAATTGATATATATATATATATATATATATATATATATATATTTGCACATCTTTTTTTAGTACTCTCTGTTATTGGTTATTTCTTATTTTGGAAGGATCTTTTCTCTCACACCTTTGTATGTAGGCTTCTTAACTCTTTGAGCTCTCTATCCTTTTTGCTTATAAAAGGCCTTCTACTTTGTGCTGTTTTTTGTCAAGGGGTCCTAATGGTCTAGAAGATTTTAATGGAGGTCCAACGGTGTAGGTAGGTGGAATTTGGAGATTTCAAAGGCAAAGGTACATATGTTATCTTTTGGTTTAATTACTCAAATTTAAAAGAGGTAAATTTTTTTTAAAAATTATTATTATAATTAATAGTTTAGAACTACGTGATGTATCTACTAAAATATAGATAATAGTAATAAATATCAATTTGTATTATGATTTAAATAAAATAATAAGTGAGTAAAAAGAATTTCCAAAACAACCAGAAAGGGGAGGCCTTATATAGGCAAGAGAGAGAAAAGAACAGAGGAAAAATATCCTATATACAGGAGTATGAGAGAAAAGAAAAAAGAATATTCCAGAAGAATATTTTTTAAAATAATAAGATTGTTCTAGAAAGAATGTGTTTAAAATGTGTATTTACTGTATATTTCAGAAATAAATTGATTTATTTAAAAATGACTCTAAGTGTCATTTTTAAATAGGTCATTTGAATTTCTAGTATATAATTATTTTAATTTCAATATTAAATTTTTTTTAAATATTAATTTTCATTTGTAAGAACGAGTAACCATTTCTTTTGGATCTCTATTTTTCTATTTTTATTGCCATATTATAAGAGTAGATGTTAATGTTACATGTGTATAGACATGTCACGTCTGTTGTGGCATTCTTCTACTTTTGCTATTCAATAATACTCATTCATACTGAGCGAGATACTAATTTATATACCGGGCTATGTTTTCCTTTTTGCCCTTCTTTTCTTTCTTGCTCTAATATTATTTATTTCTGATAATTAGGTCAGGTTTAATGATTTCTTTGAGTTATAATTATGTTGTTAATGTCTATTGATTTGTGATTATTGTAAATAGGTAACAGCGGCAAAGACCACTTTAAGGGCAGTTCATATTTATTAATGACTGCTTCATTTTATTTGCAAAAGGTTAGATTTTGTACTTAGCTGTTACCTGGTCTTTTCTTTCTTGCTCTAATATTATTTATTTCTGATAATTAGGTAACAGCGGCAAAGACCACTTTAAGGGCAGTTCATATTTATTAACGACTGCTTCATTTTATTTGCAAAAGGTAACAGCGGCAAAGACCACTTTAAGGGCAGTTCATACTTATTAATGACTGCTTCATTTTATTTGCAAAAGGATTCCCAATATTTTCATCATTTCTCTTAACCTGTCATTGAGCATGGTGTTAGTAAATAAAAATATAAGGGACAAATAATATTAATTTTAAATTATTTACTAATTTTATATTTTTTTAATTAGTTAATTTATGACAAGTAAATTTAAAGTAAATTAAATAAATTAAAATTAATAATATATAAGAAATAAAGATAAAATGGTGTGGCTTCATCCCAGGAAATAATCATTTACTTTACTGGGTGAGTCTAGCAGCCTGGCTGACACTCCCTCTGTCAGGCTAAGGTCAAGTACAAAGACGTGAAATAGCTTGAATGGTCAGTTGTCTAGAAGATTTAAATGGTCCTGTATGAATACTGTAGTACTAATCCACTAAGTTGTAAAATATAATCAAATATAAAGGTCTCAGTAATATAATTCTCACTATTCTTATATATGGCTTACAATCTTTATAGTTGGTAGAAAAATAGATTATATAAATTCAGATACTATTCAAAAGTCTTATAAAAGTACTACTTGATATGTATTGTAATTGGTTTGGTTATATTGGTTGAATTGTAATGATAAAGAATGAAGAAATACAACCCAAAAACCTCCTCCTTTTATACACACTGAGTTCCCCAATGATTCCCTTGATGTACCACCCAATACACAGTTAATGACGCTTCTAAACAACTAATAGACATGCCCATCAACATTCCCAGTAACCCATGACATAATTAGAAAAGTAACAACCGCCAAAATCCTGTAATAATAAGGGAAATCCATCAAAATTAAAGAAAAAGACAAAAAGAGAGTATATGCGTATAAAACAATAATATTAAAGACTAAAGGAGACTTTTTAAGGTTAATAATAGCTTAATAATAAGGGGGATTGACTGTAGAAATAATGGGGCTAATCCTGACATTATACTACGTGAAGTTCCCATTCAAAAATAACCAAAATTGACTGAGAAACCACCCAAAAACTTAAAAAAGAGCGTGAGATGTGGGGTAACTACATGCAGTTCTTGGCAGGCTCTTGCACGGGTAAATCCTTGACTAAAATTAGGCGAATTTAAGCGTGGTGATGAAATAAAGTGCCAAGAGTGAGGTTATTAATGAAATTAGTGCATATAAACAAGGTCAATGCATTATTAATTAAGCTAGGACACTAAATAAGCGCCTGTCCCCTATTTTAGTGTGTTTCCCCACAGTGGGCGTAGAATGTGGGGTAATTATAGTGTGAAAAAGCTAACTTTGCTAAAAATGAAGCTATTCACACGGGAAAAAAGCAGGCAGTATGTGGCCAGTACACAGAAGCCATTTCTGGCATAAAAAACACCAAATTTGAAAAGTGTTATTTTTATGCATTTAAATAGCCAAATCAATAGTTCTAATTGAGCCCAATTGATCTGTCAAAGCGCAATTTTGATATTCTCAATTTTATAGCGCATATAGTCAACTTTTAAGTGAAATAAAGCGCATTTCTTGTTTTTTGCATAAAACAATGAATATAACAGCTTTAAGTGTACTTAAAAATTATGTAGCCTTATACTTAAGGTTCTTAAGATTACCCTAACATATTCCAACTTAATATTAAGTACATAAGACCTATAAAAGGTGGATATATGCGTGTATATAAGGTGTTATAATGGCATTTTTTGTGTATTATCATAATTTTACTTATGTATACTATTTGTGTACTCTTATTTATTATTCCCATGTATAGTTCATGTGTTTAACATAACTTATAATTACTTTTTACTCAGTCCTGGAGATATACAGGCTGACACTCGCCCACCCAAAAAAAATAAAAAAAAAATGATAAGTTATACATTTTATTTTATTAATTTGTAATTTTCAGGTATTCAGAGTAAATCTGTAGCATTAAAGATTCAACTTTAAAGAAATAAAACATAATAAAATATTATGAGTACTGGTTTTTTAACCCCTCAGCTGGTTGAACAGAAATTTATTTCTGTTTAAATTTTTTAAGAAGGGTGGATAAATTAGAAATTTCTTTTTCAGGTATCCATTTATCAAATTCATTTGATTTCCCTTTAAATCTTAGTAAATACTCAGTTCCTTTTTCTTTAGTAAGGATTCTTTTCTTGCGTATTTTTTCAATCTCTGCTTTTTCCACAATTTCTTCAGGTTGCTTTTTAGGCCTTCCCCTTCTTTTTGGAAATAAGTCAGGATCATTTGCATGGTAAGGTGTCAATAATGAAATAGGGAAAACTGGATGTTTCCTATCATATGGAGCATATAATATGACTTCCACTGCATTATTCCCAACCATTTTATTTACTACAAAAGGTCCTACAAAGGGATCCTTTAATTTAACATTACCTTGTAAGTTAAAATGTAGTGTTGATATGAGGACCTCATCTCCCTTTTTAAATTCAAATTCTTTATGAGATTTGTCCCACCTTTTCTTTTCATATTCAAATGCTTTTTGGATGCATTCTTCTGCATGCTTTCTACACATTTGTTGCATATGAATAAAGGATTTAGTGCCAGGGTGTATATCCAACCTTGGTAGTTTATTTAAAAGATTTACTGGGGTATTTGGTACATATCCCAGCCAGAGTTCAAATGGTTTCTTCTCTGTTACAGAATGAGTTGTGCTGTTATAAGCAAATTCAAGGCCAGGAATTAATGTTACCCAGTCATGTGTGAATTTCTCATTGTCTTTGTATTCTAATCCAAAGGCACAATATCTTCTGATCATGTCTTCTAGAGTTTGTATCATCCTCTCAGCCAGCCCATCAGTTTGTGGATGGTGTGCTGTAGACAATTTTAATTGACAACCTGATACTTCCATCAAAGATGTCCAGAACTCTGAAGTAAATTTTGGGTCTCTGTCAGAGATTATGGCTTTGGGGAACCCAGCAGTATTCATCATCTGAGTCCACCATAGTAATGCCAAGTCTTTTGCAGATACCTCTTTATGGGTAGGGATAAACTTACACATTTTTGTTAATCTATCCACTATTACCCAGCAAGAATTGAAACTTTCTTTTCCTGCTAATGGCAAGCCAGTTACAAAATCCATGTTTATAATTTCCCATGGAGCTTTTGGCTGCTCTATTTGTTGTAACAACCCAGCTCTCTTCCCAGTTAATCTTTTAGATTTCTGACAAGAGTCACATGTTTCAATGTATTTTTGTACATCCTCTTTCATGTTTATCCACCAGGCTGTATTTTTAACTCTCGTTAATGTTTTGTTAAAGTCAAAATGACCAGCTAAGATGTCATCATGACAAGTACTCAACATTAACTCTTTCATAGAAGGTGGTATTACTATTAAATTGCTTAACATTTTCCTGTAATATATATATCCATCTTCAATTGATAGTTTACCTTTTTCCAACGCATTTTTATACTTTGGAGGCAAGGTTTTAATTAATGCACTCATGGAGGCATTTGTTGGATCATTAAGAATGGTGGATAGCTTAGACAAATCTTTATCAGATGAATAATTTTCCAATATAGTTTGCATAAACTCTTCTTCTAAATCCACTATATAAATCCCAAATATATGTATAACCTCATTTTCAGGCACATAAGCTGGGTTGTCAGCATCATTTGGCAAAGGACTTCTGGATAATAAATCCACATTTGAATGCAATGTTCCTGCTCTGTGAGTGATTGTCATTCTTCCCCTGTACTCTTGTACAGCTAGTTGCCATCTAAACATGTGCCTATTAGGTGTTTTCATGTTTAGTAATGATTTCACTGCACTGCAATCTGTTATAAGTTCAAACTTCTGGTCTTCCAGATAGTAATGAAGTTTCTCCAAAGCCCACACCACGGCTAAACATTCTAGCTGTGTGGCACCATACCTTAATTCTGTTTTTCTTAAGGTTCTGGATATATAACAGATAACTACTTCAGATAATTTTCCATTTATTATCTGTTTTTGCTGTAAAGCAGCACCCAAACCTATGAAACTTGCATCAGTGTACAAGATAAAAGGTAGGGTGAAATCTGGCAGTCCCAATATTGGAGCTGACATTAAACATTCCTTTAATTTATTAAAGGCGTGTTGTCTTTCATTATTCCAAATGAAAGCTTCATTCTTCCTGATTAATGTTGTTAAAGGGGCTGCAATGGATTGGTAATTTTTAATATATTGTCTATAATATCCACACATACCCAAAAAACTTTGAACCTCTTTTAAATTTTTAGGTATCCCAATGTTTTTAATTGCTGCCACTTTATTCTGGTCAACACAAATTTGCAATCCAGATACAACATGTCCAAGTACTTTCAAGGATTGAAATCCAAACTTACATTTCTTTAATGCAATAGTCATATTAATTTCATCCATTTTTTGAAAGACTCTTTTCAGGTGATTTAAATGTTCATCATATGTTTTTGAAAACACTATGATGTCATCAATATAGACCAATAGCCATCCTTCAACCATTTCCTGATGAAAAACACTATCCATCAATTTTTGGAAGACTGAAGGGGCATTCTTTGGGCCAAATGGCATTCTCACATACTTATATATACCCATATGTGTGGTTATTAATAAGTAATTTTGAGAATTTCTTTCCACAGGAATCTGGTGGTAACCCTTGTTCCCATCCAGACAGGAAATATATTTTGCTCCTTGTAAGGTAGCATGGATAGAAGCTATCCTTGGTAGAGGGTAAATATCATCTACTGTATATGTATTCAGAGCTCTATAATCACCGCATAATCTTGCCTTATCTTTTTCATAAGAGATTAATACTGGTGAAATGACACAATACTTAGGTGTTGTGTCCACTTTTTCAACAATACCCATTTCCAACAACAATTTTATATTGTCTTCAATATCTTTCCTTTTTTCAGGAGATGCTGGGTAAGGTTTCTTTTTTAAGCTGCCAGGAATATTATCCAAATCACAGCTTAGAGAGATTTTCATCTCATGGTCTTTGACCAATCCTAGTTCATTTGAGCCATGAGCAAATGCCATAGGATATGATTTAATCAATCTCAAAATATCTTCTTCTTCAGTCTTTGAGAGTTGAGGGCTGAAAGAGGCCTTTTGGATTTCATTTTCCAATTCACCCACTTCATTGGTGGTTCTTCCACCTTGCAGTTGTTCTTCTCTAGGAGAAATGGAATATACTGAATTTTCAGAACATATTTTGAATTTCCTTTTACCATTCACCCCTATGGTGAAACAACTGTTTGCAGGATCTAGTTTAATGCCAAATTTTGTCAATAAATCATTGCCAATAATAAACCAATCACTACAATTATTATTATCCATTACTACAAATTCACAAACTGCTCTAACATATCCATTATTATATTTAAAGAATACAGCAGTTTTGTATTTGCCAATTGGATTTAATACTGAACCAAAACCCCTCCAGTTCTTTGTCTGAACAGGTTCTAGTTTTTCCTGGTACTTACTATCAAGTTTCATTAATGCATTAAGTGAAACTACACTACCTGCAGCCCCAGTGTCAAGAATGGCATTCATTTCTTTTCCACATATGATAATAGGTGCTCTGATAGGTGTTATTTTGTAAGTATCATGAGATACATCTTTAATTATTTCAGCTTCCTCTATGGAAGTTAAAGATGTGTCTGTATGAGGTATAGCATCATTCAGGAATATTATATCCTGTTCTAATACAAATATCTCATTTTCATCATCACTGTAAGATATGTTACTCTTGCAATCCTCACTGGATTCCACATTCTCATCTTCATGATTACTAGGTTCAGAATTCTGTGAGGTTTCAATAACATTTATTCTTTTCTTACACGTGTGACCTTTAATCCAAGGTTCATTACATTTGTAACAAGTGTTATTTTCTTGTCTCTTAGGGACAAGGGGAGCTGAAGGTTTTTTCTTTTCCACTGGTAACTTACTTGTAGTAGGTTTTACCACGTCAACACTTTGTCTGTAATTACTATACTTGGTTTCATACTTGTGGTTTAATAATATCTCATTGCATATATTAATGAATCCAGAGGTGTCTCTGATATTCTCAGTTCTAGCTACAATAATGTCTCTAACTGATATAGGCAACTTGTATATTATTTTTTCTTTCCACTCTTCATAACCCATTTTTGGATCCATAGCTTTCATGATTTTTATTAAATTCATTAAGAAAACCATGGGTTTATCTCCAGCATTTGGATTATATCTGGCCCTTTCATACAGTCTTTGTTGAGTGATTCTAAATTTTGGGCCACCAAATTGCCTTTCAATTAGTGCCTTCCATTCATTCCAGGAGTAATTAATTCCCTCACTCAATACAGATTCAAACCATAATAAGGCCACATCTGTAAATAATGATATTAACTTTGAAGTAATTTATTCATCAGGTAATTTGTATGAAAATTTTTAGTTATCAATTCTTTGTATGAACTGTTGCCAATCAGATTTTGAATCCCTGTCAAAAGAAGGGTACTGATCTAACTTAGGCCAGTTCTTTTGGCTAGTTTTTGCTTCCCTAAACTGAGGAATATTGAGTAATTCACTTACTTTAGAAAGATGATCATTTATTTCATCTTTTACTGATTTTATATTCTCAGAGCCCATAACACTATGTTCATGTTCAATCATTGGTTTATCATCAGAGTGTTTCATAAAAACTGGTACTCTTTCTACATAAGAGGTATTATCCTTTATTGTTTCAGTATTTTTCAAAATGTTAGCTACTTCAATTTCAACTCTTTGTAACCTATCTTTTATTACAGGTACATGAGTTAAAGTATCATTTACATTTGAAAAAGACAATTTTACACGTCCCTCTATGGTAGCCATAATATTCTGAGAGTGTTCTAATTTACTTTCTAAATTTCTAATCTCAGATTTTAATTTTTTATTCTCATTGATTAATTCATTATTTGAATTTTCAATAATTTTTAATTTATTGGCTGTGGTACTCAATGATTGTGTTAGTTGTAATAATACATTTTCTGTATTAATGTTTGACTCTTTTGAGAACTCTTCCAATTTTTCAATTCTCAATAATAATTTACTTATTATTTTTGATTCCATTGGATTCTCTTTTAAAAAAATATTCTATTTTTTCCGTGTCCAATTCAGAAGACTCATTATCAGGGTCAAGATTTAATTCATTTGATTCCATTTTTATATTAATAGTATTTTCCTGGTGATCAATAAAACTATTTACATTGTCCTCATGTAAAGACAAGTTTAACATATTCTGTTCAAATGAATAATCCTTTAAATCCTTATCAATAATATCCAATATTTCCTTATCAATCTCATTACCTATAAGTAATTTATTTTCAGGTTGATATAATTGATCATAAGAAGTTGGATGACTTACCAAGGTCTTATCCCACTTCCCCTGCCTCTCCTTGCCTTTCCCCTGTAAGGGTGACTGCTGGAGCCCTGCTGTTGAGGATTGTTGTAGTTTTGGGCGTACCAATCCCATTTCCATTTGCTTACTGTAATTTTTTGGTCCTCCTCTTGGGCTGGAGGTGTTGCTATGGAATTGTTGGGTGCCACTGTTGGTGGTTGAGTCTTTATGTCCACTAGAGCTTGGTTGACTTCTATGAAACCTTGAGCTGCTCTCTTTTCCAGATTGTTGATCTGGTCCACTATATTTTTGACTCTTATTGTCAAGGTGTTCAGTAGGGTGGATAGGGAGTGAACTTGTTCTTGTAAAGTATTTTTTGTTTTCTTTATTGAAACCTGCTTTAAAAGCTTTTCCCTTTCCACCAGAGACATTGACGGAGTGTTGTTTATTATGGGAGAGTCCTGGCCCTCCATTTGAATGTCCTGTAACAGGTCTTTCAGCTCTAGGTCTTAAGTTATAAGGTTTTACCTTATTACTTACAATGTCATTGTTGTCACACATTTTTACGTGGAATTTAAAGAATTGAAAGTTTAGATATGAAAACTTCAAAAAGGAGTTTTATCAGTATTTATCAATACCACTGAAGACAATTTTATTGCTTACTTATTGGTATGAAGTGAATATTTAAGTGCCAAAAGTCAAATATGCTTTTATGTGGTCACTTGATTTAACTGGTCTACAATATGTAGCTGTGTTTTTATATTCAAAAGAAAACAACTGTCAGTATGATTCTTTCTAAATATTTAATGAATTTTACAAACCAATAAAAGAAAAGATTAAGAGTCCTGCTAAAAGAAAACAATTAATCAGTTTAATTGGTTTATTATCTGCAAAGATCACAAATTTAATTGGTCTATTGACAGACTCCCACTAAGAACAATTAAATGTTAAATTAGTGGTAAAATTTTTATCTGCAAAGATCTCAAATTTAATTGGTCTATTGACAGACCCACTAATAACAATTATATGTTAAATTAGTGGTAAAATTGTTGATTCAATATCACAATTTTATAATATAACAGGGCTTCTTTTTCTGAAATCACTATATAAGTGACCCCAACCTGTTGTAATTATCCAAATATTTCTATAGGGATATTATTTACGTGTACCTCCTTTGAAAATTTCACTTACTGGATTATAACAGAATTCTTGAGGAAAGGTCCCCAATTGTCAGGCTAAGGTCAAGTACAAAGACGTGAACTAGCTTGAATGGTCAGTTGTCTAGAAGATTTAAATGGTCCTGTATGAATACTGTAGTACTAATCCACTAAGTTGTAAAATATAATCAAATATAAAGGTCTCAGTAATATAATTCTCACTATTCTTATATATGGCTTACAATCTTTATAGTTGGTAGAAAAATAGATTATATAAATTCAGATACTATTCAAAAGTCTTATAAAAGTACTACTTGATATGTATTGTAATTGGTTTGGTTATATTGGTTGAATTGTAATGATAAAGAATGAAGAAATACAACCCAAAAACCTCCTCCTTTTATACACACTGAGTTCCCCAATGATTCCCTTGATGTACCACCCAATACACAGTTAATGACGCCTCTAAACAACTAATAGACATGCCCATCAACATTCCCAGTAACCCATGACATAATTAGAAAAGTAACAACCGCCAAAATCCTGTAATAATAAGGGAAATCCATCAAAATTAAAGAAAAAGACAAAAAGAGAGTATATGCGTATAAAACAATAATATTAAAGACTAAAGGAGACTTTTTAAGGTTAATAATAGCTTAATAATAAGGGGGATTGACTGTAGAAATAATGGGGCTAATCCTGACATTATACTACGTGAAATTCCCATTCAAAAATAACCAAAATTGACTGAGAAACCACCCAAAAACTTAAAAAAGAGCGTGAGATGTGGGGTAACTACATGCAGTTCTTGGAAGGCTCTTGCACGGGTAAATCCTTGACTAAAATTAGGCAAATTTAAGTTTGGTGATGAAATAAGGTGCCAAGAGTGAGGTTATTAATGAAATTAGTGCATATAAACAAGGTCAATGCATTATTAATTAAGCTAGGACACTAAATAAGCGCCTGTCCCCTATTTTAGTGTGTTTCCCCACAGTGGGCGTAGAATGTGGGGTAATTATAGTGTGAAAAAGCTAACTTTGCTAAAAATGAAGCTATTCACACGGGAAAAAAGCAGGCAGTATGTGGCCAGTACACAGAAGCCATTTCTGGCATAAAAAACACCAAATTTGAAAAGTGTTATTTTTATGCATTTAAATAGCCAAATCAATAGTTCTAATTGAGCCCAATTGATCTGTCAAAGAGCAATTTTGATATTCTCAATTTTATAGCGCATATAGTCAACTTTTAAGTGAAATAAAGCGCATTTCTTGTTTTTTGCATAAAACAATGAATATAACAGCTTTAAGTGTACTTAAAAATTATGTAGCCTTATACTTAAGGTTCTTAAGATTACCCTAACATATTACAACTTAATATTAAGTACATAAGACCTATAAAAGGTGGATATATGCATGTATATAAGGTGTTATAATGGCATTTTTTGTGTATTATCATAATTTTACTTATGTATACTATTTGTGTACTCTTATTTATTATTCCCATGTATAGTTCATGTGTTTAACATAACTTATAATTACTTTTTACTCAGTCCTGGAGATATACAGGCTGACACCCTCACTCTAAAAAAAATAATAAAAAAAATGCTATGATTTTTTCTTTTTATATTTCTTTAGCAGTGTAGGAAGATTAGATATCTCTTTCCCAGGTATCCAAGAATCATATTCAGAAGATTTATTCTTGAATCTCAATAAGTATTCTGTACCTTTTTCAGCAGTAATTATTCTGTAATTTAGAATCTTATCAATTTCTGCTGTCTCAGTGATTTCTTTAGGGGTCTTTTTTGGTCTTCCCCAAGTTTTGGGAAATAAATCACTATTGGATGTGTAAGGTTTCAAAAGAGATATTGGAAAAACATGATGTTTTCTTTCATATGAAGAATACAAAATAACTTCAACTTTATTATCACCAACCATTCTTCTGACAACAAATGGACCTACAAATGGGTCTTTCAATTTGTTATTACCTTGTAAATTGAAGTGGACTGTAGAAATCAGTACTTCATCACCCTTTTTAAAAGTGTATTCTTTATGGGATTTGTCCCATCTCTTCTTCTCATATTCAAAGGATTTTTCAATACCTTTTTGAGCATGACTTCTGCAAATTTGTTGCATTTGAAGAAAAGATTTTATGCCAGGATGTAAATCCAAATTAGGTATTTTATTATTGAGAATTTGGGAAGGAGTTTTCGGAACATATCCAAGCCAAAGCTCAAAAGGCTTTCTTTCAGTAACAGAATGAACAGTGCTATTATAAGCAAACTCCAAACCAGGAAGTAAGGTGACCCAACCATGAGTAAATCTGTCATTGTCTTTGTACTCAAGGCCAAAGGCAGAATACCTTCTTATCATGTCCTCTAAAGTCTGAATCATCCTTTAAGCTAATCCATCAGTTTGGGGGTGATGAGCAGTAGAAATATCCAGATCACAACCACAAAAATCCATCAGAGACATCCAAAATTCAGAAGTAAATTTAAAGTCCCTGTCAGATATTATGGCCTTAGGAAAACCTCCAGTATTAAACATATGAGACTACCATAAGAAGACTAATCATAACAATAGTCATATTGCTCTGATTCATCATAAAGCTGGACATACTAACAACAAAGTTTACAGTTGATGTAACCAAACTTAGATTTAACTAAATTTACTTTTCAATCATGTAATTTTTCTAAATCTCATATATTACCTTTTCCTGGTTCCTTTTCCAAAGCTCACTCTTTATTAGATCCTATTTCTATGGACCTATGTATTAGAATGTATTAGAATCCAATATAGTTATTAGTAATATTAATTATTCTCATGTGTAAATATCATATTATTTTTGTTTCCAAATTTTTACTTCTGCAGCCTGGTTCCTTTATGAATATGCACCTAGTCTGCTATAAAAGGGAGATCCCTCTCTCCGCTTATTGGAATCTCCCTTTTCATTCTTCTTACTCATTATTTGTCTTTTCTTGACTTCTCCCATTTCATCTCTTTTCTTTCTATTTATTTGACTTATCATTTTATCAATTCTCTCTTACTAGTGTGGGGGAATTATTTTCTTCTCATCTACTATTTTATTAAATTGGTTTTTATTCTTCTAAACCAGGTATCTATTTTTTATGTTAGTATGCTCTTTATGCTGCAATGCAATCTCCCTTTTTATTCTTCTTACTCATTATTTGTCTTTTCTCAACTTCTCTCATTTCATCTCTTTTCTTTCTATTTATTTAACTTATCATTTTATCAATTCTCTCTTACTAGTGTGGCCGCATTATTTTCTTCTCATCTAATACTTTATTAAATTGGTTTTCATTCTCCTAAACCAGGTATTTATTTATTATTGCTTTTTCTTAGAAGGTTATGGGCCCAGCGCTCCTCTAACTGTATACAAAAGTGGCTTCCTCACCTATGAATTCAGATTCTGCTGAATCAACTTCCTCCTTGGCTACCATTACTCAACGTCTTACTTCATCCATTGCCAATCAAAGCATAACCTTGAAAAACATGGAGACGACTCCCTAATCTGAAATTAAGGGTGTTGAAATCCTCACTAACAAAAATTATGCCACTTGGAAAAATCAAATGTTTTACGCCTTGGGAATCCAAAATCTAGACAAATTCTTACTTAAAACTGTTGTGGCCCCAACAGATGTGGCCGCCCTTATCACATTCAAATTCTGCAAAAAGCAAACTGCAATGATAATTCAAATGTTTATGGACTCTGAAAGCCACACTTGCTTTGTCCAAGACAAATCTGTATTCAACCCAGCCAAACTTTAGGAACATATTTGTGAACACTACGCCTCCACTTCCGCCAAAAATTGCGCCAGTGTAATTGCCGACTTATTCAACATCCATTTTGATGCTCCTGACATGTCAGACACTATCAAAGAATTTTTCTCCAATCTTAGACTATTAAACAAGGTCTTGCCATCCCATTTCTCAGGCCAAGTTCTATCCACAATCATTGCTTTCAACATATTACATAAACTACCTGAATCCTATCGAAATGTTTCTCACCTTATTTTCACCAACATCAAGGTGTCAAAGAAAACCCCAACTATCGAAGAGGTTCTGACCAAAATTGAAAAAGATTTCAAACATAGGAAGACAGATCCTAAAGCGTCTCATGTGGCTTTCAATGTTAGGGGTAAAAATCTGTGTTTAAATGGAAAGCATAATCCATTAGCTCCCCATTCTGAAGCCACTTGTTTCCAGCTACATCCAAAAAAAAGGGATGAGTATCATAGAAGAAAGAAGGAGCAAGAATTAAAAGATGAAAAGGCCTTATCTGTCATCCATACTCACAGTCACCCAGGCCATTCTTGACAGCGGAGCTTCTTTTTCTTTATTCAATGACAAACAATTCTTCTCTACCTTAGAACCATCATCAAAAACACTTCTTATGGCCAATGGGCAGATCATTTGTGCTCATGGCATTGGCACTGTTGAACTTTTGTTTAATCATAGAATATTCTCAATAACTGATGCCCTATTTGTTCTGGAAGTCAAATCTAACCTAATCTCAGCAGCCTGGTTATTACGGCAAAACTATTCCATTAAAGGATGTGGTGACATTGCTAAAATACTTGACAAAAAAGATAGACCCATCATCGAATGTTCACTAAACAATAATGTTCTTTTGTTACCGCTGGAAGTCTCACGAAGCATCAGCTCTGCTGTAACTACTAGGTCCTTAATTAATCTTCATAACGCCTGCGGTCACCCAAACAATGTTACTTCTGGCCTTATGTATCCTGGTACTGACTTCTCCAAAGTAACATGTATCCCATGTCTCACCTCCAAGTCTCATTTCCTTCCCTTCTCTGGAAAATTTCCCATTCTCAATGAAACTCTTAACATAGTCCACATGGATCTTTGTGGTCCTGTGACTCCCATATCAAGAGGAGGAAGCCAATATTTCCTAAAAATTGTAGATGGCTATTCCTGCTACTGTTTCACTTATTTTCTTTCACTAAAATCTGAAGCCTTCAACTACTTCAAATCATTCTTAAATCTTGCTAAAAATAAAACTGAAAAACAAGGGGAAACAGTCATAATTGACAATGGTGGTGAATTTGTCAACAGTGTCTTTGACAGTCTGTTTTCTGAAAAAGGGATAGAGTCACTAATTACTGCACCCTACACACCTCAGAAAAACCACTTTTCCAAAAGAGGAAATCGTACACTTGTTGAAAAGGCCAGGGCTATGTTGGCTACCTGTGGTCTGGATGCGTCCTGGTGGGGAGAAGCAATTAATACTTCCAATTATCTGCTAAATCGAACCCTGTCAACTGCAATCCATAATAAAACTCCACTTGAGCTATGGGATCCTAAAGCTAAAATAGCCTATGGTAAGCTCCAGCCTTTTGGCTGTGACATTGTAGAAAATCCTATAGTACTAGCTATAGGCCTTGACCAAGGGAGTTGGAGAAAAACCAGAGAGAAAATCCCCTGTCCCTTTAAAAAAATAGAGTGAGATTTACTTGCTAAAGTAAGTTGGTTCCTGTTTTGCTAAAGACCCCTTTTAAACACACTTGACTGCTTGATGAGCCAAGAAAGTAGTCACCAGATAGACTACCAGACCAAAGAACTGAAATGTAGACCAAAGTCCACACCAGAGACAGCAAAGATACTTGATGTAGGCTGCAAATCCACACCAGAGACAGCAATAATACTTGCTATAGCTTGCAAGACTATAACAGAGAAAAAAGTTGCCAAAGTTAAGTTAAATGAAGAACTCACTTGCAACAAACACAGCCAATTGTGGCCAGAAAACAGTGAAAACTGAGTGAGGAACAATGAGATCACCTCCAGATGGTTGTATGATGATTAAGGTTGCCCCAAACTGTCTTATTCACTATGTACACACAGACCACTAACTAAGAGCCCATGCACACCCACCAATCTGGCGCCTGTACCTGCCAGATTGCATAAAAAACCCTCCTGGAGCGCTCCCCAACCTCCTAAAACAGAGGCGGGCGGGCCGCCCGACATCGGAGATGCCGCCTGAAGCGGCCCGGCCTCCCTGAAGCCAGAAAACCAATAAAAACCACTAATCTACTTAGAAAAATTAGCTACAACTAATAAAACCTTTAAAACACAGAATTTCACTATAACAACATTGAGACATGAAATATAGAGAAAAATTAGCTCTATCAAATGGTACTAAGCACTTAACCCTAAGACTTAAGGTTAGCCCGTAAAACACAAAAAACAAAATTAAACAGCAATCTTTTATAAATGAAAAATGAGGAAATGACCCCTTAAAACTCAGAATATAAAAAATGTCCACAAGACATAAAATATAGAGAAAAACCAGGGCTATCCAATGATAGTACCCACATACCCGCAGACCCAATATCCACGGAATAAAACCAGAAAAATACCAAATTCCTTAACAGATGTCAATTAAGACATGCACAAACAGCGCCAAATCACACAACAAAGGCCCCTGCCAATGTTGGAAGACCACAACGTGGTTTACAACATTCCTAAACAGAGGTGTGTTTCAAAATTTTCACCAGTAGGAGAACAGGGAATTTTTGTAGGATATGCCAATGGGCATCACAACTACAAAATATTTTCGCTTAATCTTAACAGGTTCATAGTCACTGATGATGTTAGATTCTTGGACAATTCATTTTCTGTGGCCAAGAACCTCACAGAAGCCAATCCAGTATTCCTACTATTCCCAGAATTCTTTTCCAAACTTCCAACTCCTCCTGCGTCAATGCTTTACCATTATAACTCCACTATCAATTGCCCTCAAATTGTAGAGCTTCCTGACAAAGCTCAACTAATTCCTGAATCCTCAAATTCTTCAACCCTTAAATCTGGCGAAATCTACAAGTGGGTTCCAAAGGACACTCCGGCACCCAATAATATTAGCAGTCAAATTAACACTAATAATATTCTCAATCATTCCAGACAAAGAAACAATATGTGTAGCCTCATTGTAAAACAAGATGATGTCCCTAAACGCTACTCACAAGCAGTTAATGGAGCCGATTTGGCCTACTTGGTCGAAGCCATCCAATCCAAATTACAGAGTATCACCAAACATTGTGTCTGGAAGATTGTTCCCATTCCTGTGGAAAGAAAGTTGCTTGGAACTGTCTGGGGTTTTAAAAGAAACTTGATAGTGATGGTAATTTATCTAGATACAAGGCTAGACTCTGTGTCCAAGGATACGCCCAAACGGAAGGAATTGATTATAATGACACATTTGCCCCAACAGGCAGGTTAGCCTCACTTTGAATGCTTCTTACTCTTTCAGCTGCTGGAAATTTTGATGTTCATCAAATGGACGTTAAAACCACATTTCTACATGGTGTCCCCAAAGAAGATGTATATATATGCTTTCCTGAGGGCTTCACTGATCCTAAACCCCCTAATTCTTGTCTCAAATTAGAAAAATTGCTATATGGACTAAAGCAAAGTCCCAGATGCTGGTACAAAACGCTGACTGATTTCTTCACCTCAATTAATTTCCATCCAAACCCTGTCAATCCTTGTGTTTTTCCAACAATTCTCCTGAAAATCCCTGTCACATATTTATTCATGTTGATGATCTAGTCATTTGTGGCAAAATATTTCCCTAATTAAAGACAGCCTCAAGTCAGCTTTTGAAATGGACAATCAAGGGGAAGTCTCTTTGATCTTGGGCATGAAAGTGTCTTGTGATAAGGAAAAGAAAGTCTTTTATCTATTGCAATATCTCTATATCTCAAACATGCTTCATGAATACAATATGATGGATTGTTGTCCTGCTTCTACACCCCTTGTCCCCAATGCCAAGCTTTCTGTCAAACCTGATGATCAACCTGTTTGTGACTTTGATTATAGAAGGGCTATTGGCCTATTGAATTATTGAGTTTCCTGCACTAGACCTGATCTAGCGTATGCAGCCAGTACCCTTTCACAATTTCTTAATTCTCCCTCGAATGATCATGTGAAAAACTTCAAACATGTCTTAAGGTATCTAAGAAAAACAATTTACTTTAGTCTTACATTGGGCATTCCAAAAACCTCTCAACTAAATGGTCATGCTGAAACAGATTGGGGTTCTTCTCCCATCTGTAAGTCAACATCTGGTGCTTTAGTTTTCTTTAATGGCCTTCTTGGGTGGTGTTCAAGTAAGTAAAAGGTTGTGGCGTTATCTACAACTGAAGCTGAATACCAAGCTATGTCTGAGGTAGGGCAAGATTTGGTCTGGTTTTCTCAACTATTTACAGGTCTCAAAATTCCCCATAAATCACCATCCATTTTGAACAACAATCAAGGGGCTGTTGCCCTTGTCAAGAATCCTTTGTATAAACATAGGACTCGAAACATCAACATGCGTCTTCACTGGCTTAGAGAGCTGATCTCTGCTGGCCAACTTCACATCAATTACACCACTACCACTGAAATGATTGCCGATCTTTTAACCAAATCACTTCCTCATTACAAACACGATCTATTCTGTAAAGCCATTGGCTTATCTGATTTGCAGCATTGAGCATGGGAGGGTATTAGAATGTATTAGAATCTGATATAGTTATTAGTAATATTAATTATTCTCATGTGTAAATATCGTATTATTTTTGTTTCCATAATTTTACTTCTGTAGCCTGGTTCCTTTATGAATATGCACCTAGTCTGCTATAAAAGGGAGATCCCTCTCTCCGCTTATTGGAATCTCCCTTTTTATTCTTCTTACTCATTATTTGTCTTTTCTTGACTTCTCCAATTTCATCTCTTTTCTTTCTATTTATTTGACTTATCATTTTATCAATTCTCTCTTACTAGTGTGGGGGCATTATTTTCTTCTCATCTACTATTTTATTAAATTGGTTTTTATTCTTCTAAACCAGGTATCTATTTCTTATGTTAGTATGCTCTTTATGCTGCAATGCAATCTCCCTTTTTATTCTTCTTACTCATTATTTGTCTTTTCTCAACTTCTCTCATTTTGTCAGCCAGGCTATTCCAGGAGTCCAGTAAATGATATATAAATTATAAAACCCTAAAAAGTGGGTAAGACTTGTATTTAATGAATATAACTTAATATTTTATTGCATAATGAAATTATATAAGAATTTTATTATATACAAGTGTTACATTAAATTTATTGGTTATATATATTTTTATATACAATTAAATTGAGCATAATATAATATATTCTACAAATAATGGCGCATTTTTATGTATTTAATAATTATAAATTTATATTTAATTAAAAAACATATATTATAATTACAAGTGTAAAATTGATTTATAATATATTTAAATTAATTACTTAAATTTATATATTAAATACTACCTCTCATATGATACTAAACAATAATTAAGGACGCTTCTTTTGACCCTTAAATTGTGTCAGGAAGAAAATCAAATAAATTATAATACTTATTTTATAAAATAGTATTATAAATTCTCAAATTAAATTAATTAATTGTTTCAGTTAAACTAGTTATTAAATTACATAGTGAAAACAATTAATACATATTAATTTACACTGAATTAAAATGATTGCATGCCTTGTTACGTCAAAACATGTTATTTGTTTCACTTAGAAATGCTGAAAACAGATTGTAATACTTGTTTTGATCTGTTTTTCCCATAGTTCTTAGATCACAGGGTTGTTTAGTTACTCACTATTTTGTATTAACTGATTTGGGAAATTTGGGATGGGAATTTTATATTCTTAATTGGGATTCTTATTATTTTTTGTATAATTTTCTCTTAATTACTATGTTACAAATGTCTTCTTTTATCTTCTTGTTTTACTTCATTACTATTTTGTATATAGTCACTTGTAGCGCTTCAGAGGACCCATTGCCTATAAAAGGGCCTTGGATAATCCCCTGTAGGATTATCACTAATTACACACTCAACAATTTAAAAATAAATTTATTACGCTTATTATTATTTTTATTAGTATTAAATTCTAATTAAAAATTCTAAATAACAATTGAAAGGTTGCCTTAAGTCTGATAGTAATTATAGTGTTTGCCGCGCAGAACTCTTACTTAAATAATATTAATATTAATAAAACCAATTTGTTGTCACCTCTCAGATCACTCGCCGTTGCCTTCTTTCAAATAAATTAAATAATTTTAATTGTTTTTATTTCTTTTATTTCTAAAACTATTATCTCCTTCTTGTCCTCCTCTCTTTTCTTCCCTCTTCTCTTATATCTTCTAGACGACTGACCGACACATTTCATCTCTTTTCTTTCTATTTATTTAACTTATCATTTTATCAATTCTCTCTTACTAGTGTGGCCACATTATTTTCTTCTCATCTACTATTTTATTAAATCAGTTTTCATTCTTCTAAACCAGGTATTTATTTCTTATTGTGGCGGCATTATTTTCTTCTCATCTACTATTTTATTAAATCAGTTTTCATTCTTCTAAACCAGGTATTTATTTCTTATTGCTTTTGCTTAAAACTATGTAGTCCCATAAATCCCATGTCTATAGGGGGTAAACATTACTTCTATAAGATTGTGGATAATTTATCTAAATATTGTCATGTTTATTTTCTTACTTATGAATCAGAAGCTTTTACTTATTAGGGGGTATCAAAGTTAGAAATGTGTAATTATTTAAAATTTATTTCACAACACAAAAAAAGAGCCACAAAGTTGACCTTAATCATTAGTAAAAAGGTGTTTTTGGGGCAAAATATGGCATATTTTAAAAAATAATCATCGTTGATTTGGTTGAAAAAAGAGGTATTTCAAAATGGAAGATTTCTAACTTTGATAGCCCCTATTTTAAACAATACAAAACTTTGGTTGAGAATCATACAGAGAAGAAAATTAAATGAGTTATTTCCGATAATGGTGGTGAATTTACTAGTCATCAATTCAAAAATTTTCTTTTAGATAATGGTATTCAACACTTACCTACTGCTCCATATACACGTCAACAAAATCCAATAGCTGAACGAGGTAATTGCACATTAGTTGAAAAGGTAAGATGTCTTGTTACTCAAAGAAGACTTGATGGAGCCTGGTGGGCTGAAGCTATCAATACAGCTACGTATTTACTCAACCATACTGCATCTTTAAACTTACCCAATAATCAATCTCCATTTAATTTATGGAACAAAACCGATTCCAACTACTCTAATTTTGAAGCTTTTGGCTCTTATGTGATTTACTATGTATCATCTGTGTTAAGACATACTAAATTTGTAAATCCTGGTCTTAATGGTATGTTTATTGGTTATGTTGATTGTCACAATAGTTATAAAATTTACAATCCTAAATCAAAAACTGTTATTTATACTCATAATGTTAAATTTCTTAATACTTATAATATAGCTCTTAGTTTGAAATCTGACAATTCTTCTGATAATTTAATATTTCCTGATCTAGATAACTATTACACTCCTCCCAAATCTAACAATATTCATATTAATAATGGTAATAATAATAACAATACTCAAAATTCTACTCTAGAAACCACTCCTAATTCTACTTCAAATGAATCATCATCATTACCTTCTTATAAAAATTATGCTTGGGTTGATAAAAATTTACGTCCTTCTAAAAATATTAGTTCTGATATAGATAGCTCTAACATACTTAACTATAGTAGACGTGGTAAAAATCCTGTTAATCTAGTAGTCACTTCTTATGATACTCCTAAAAATTACTCTGAAGCTATCGATTCTCCCGACAAAGACAAATGGATCAAAGCTATCAAAAATGAATTAAACAGTATCGAAAAACATCAAGTTTGGGAAGAAACAAATATTACAAACAATAAACATCTATTAGGTACTACATGGACTTTCAAAAATAAGACTGATGCTGACAGTAACATCACTAAATACAAAGCATGATTATGTGTACAAGTTTTTTCTCAAATAGAAGGTATCGAATATAATAGGGTGTATCAAAGTTAGAAATCTTCCATTTCAAAATATCTCTTTTTTCCACCAAATCAACCATGACTATTTTTTAAAATATGACATATTGTGCCCCCCAAACACCTTTTTATTGAGAGTTAATGTCAAGTTTTTGGCTTTCTTATTATGTTGTGAAATGCCTTTTAAATAATTTAAAATTTCTAACTTTGATACCCCCTAATGATACTTTTGCCCCTACAGGAAGATTACCTACTCTTTGTACTCTATTATCCATTGCCGCTTTCAATGAATGGGAAATACATCAAATGGATGTAAAATCCGCTTATCTCCATGGTGAACCTGAAGAAAATTTATATTTACGAATTCCACAAGGTTATTTAACCTCAAGAAGTAATTCCTGTTTACATCTAATTAAATCACTATACGGACTTAAGCAAAGTCCTCAATGCTGGTATAAAAAGATTACTGATTTCTTCAGTTCCATAGATTTTATTCCTAATAACTCTGATCCTTGTTTATTTTATAATAACTCTAGTAACAATCCCTGTTATGTTTTTATTCACGTAGATGATTTAGTTATTGCTGGTACTGATGTAGAATTCTTCAAATCTAAAATTAAAAATAATTTTGATATGGAAGATCTGGGGGAACTCAAGTGGGTATTAGGGATGAAAGTTACCCAAAATCGAATCTCACAAACTATTACCATATCACAACAATTATATATTGAAAATCTAATCAAAGAATATAGTCTTGAAAACGGAAGATCAGTCTCTACCCCTCTTTCAACCAATTTAAAATTTAACCACAACACCTCTACTATCTTCTCTTTGAATTTTAATTATAGAAGAGCAGTCGGTTTACTAAATTATCTAGTATTATGTACTCGCCCTGACATTGTTTATTCTGCTAGTCTACTTGCTCAATTCTTAAACTGTCCTACTGATGAGCATGTTTATGCCTTCAAACATATTGTTAGATATTTAAAACATACTAAAACGTAAGGCATTACTCTTGGTAAATTAGATAATTATAGTTTAAATATTGTAATTGGTTTTTCTGATGTTAGTCATAATAGTACTAGTGATTGTAGATCTATATCTGGTAGTCTTGTTATTCATTTGGGTCCTATTCTATGGAGAACCAGTAAACAGCAAGTAGTATCTCTTTCAACCACCGAATCTGAACATTGGGCAATGACTGAATGTGGTCAGGATTTACTCTGGTACAAAACTTTACTTGTGAATTTCAAAATTAAAATTACTCAAATCAACTTGTTAGGAGACAATCAAGGCGCCATTTCTCTCACTCAAAATCCACTTTTTCAACATAGGACTTGTCATATGATATCTCGACTTCAATGTTTATGAGATCTTGTTGATAACAAAGAAATCAATGTCGAATATATCTCTACCTCTAACAATGTTGCTGATTTATTAACTAAACCACTTCCAAAATCATCTCATGAAAACTTTCTACTAAAGTTATATCTCTACTGAATCACTGTATTGAGCAAGGGAGGGTGTCAAGTTAATTTATTGATATATATTCTTATCGCCTATTATATTTCCTTATTATTAATATAATAGTAAATTATCTCCAATTATTCCTTTTTATTTTTAATTTTTCTGTTATTTTTTCTACATTATTTCAATTCCTCTCTTCTCTTAACGGTTTATTATTGACTTTTATATATAATAGTTAGACTCAGTCAGTTACTAAGTCAATATTAGTTGGCGATGATTAATGAGCCAACCTTTTATATTTAATAGTTAGACTCAGTCAGTTACTAAGTCAATATTAGTTGGTGATGATTAATGAGCCAACCTGGACACGAGAGTAACGAAGTGACGTAGTGATGGAATAATAGCAATATAGCAAATAATAGAGTGGTGATTGATTAGTGCTTTGAGAAATAAATCAATAGGAATATGTATGTTCAAAAGAACACAGGACTAAATACATGACAGTAAGAGTAACATATCTAACCTTTTATATTTAATAGTTAGACTCAGTCAGTTACTAAGTCAATATTAGTTGGCGATGATTAAAGAGCCAACCTTAGAGTAAGAATGAAGTCAGACATAGTTAATGTCGGCCGGTCGTCTAGAAGAAGGAGAAAATAGAAGGAGGAATGAGAGGAGGAGAAGGAGGAAAGGAGTATGGGTAATAAAAAAAAATAAAATTTAATAAAAGTATTTAATTTATTGAGAGAAAAACAACGATAAGTGAGCTGGGAGGTGACAACAACTTGGTTTTATTAATATCAATATTATATAAGTAAGAGTTCTGCGCGGCAACCAAAATAATTACTATCAGACTTAAAGCAACCTTTAAATTGTTATATAAAATTTTAATTAGAACTTTATTACTAATAAAAAGAATATAAACGTAATATAAAAATTGTATTTAAATTGTTGAGTGTATAATAAGTGATAAGGCTACAGGGGATTATCCAAGGCCCTTTTATAGGCAATGGGTCCTCTGAAGCGCTACTATATCAGTAAATACAATGATTAGAAAGGAATAAAACAAATATATCAAAAAGAGTAAATGAAACATAACAATATAGAGAAAAACATGAAACAATTAATTAAAAGCCCAATTAAGAATCCAATTTCCCCGCCATTAATCCCCAAATCAGTAAGTGACAATAGTAAATAACTAAACAAGAGTGGAAACATAGGAACTATGAGAAATATAATTCCCAACAGATGGTACATCCTGATTAGAGGACATTTTAAGTGAAACAAAAAATAATTTGACGCAACAAAACAATCAATTAATCTCAATTTAGTTCAAATTAATTTATTTGTTTTTTCTAACACAATTAAGGGTCAAAAGAAGCGTCCTTAATAATTGTTTAGTGTCATATGAGAGGTATTAGTTAATATATAAATTTAAGTAATTAATTTAAATATATTATAAATCAAATTTACACTTGTAATTATAATATATGTTTTTTAATTAATTAAATATAAATTTATAATTATTAAATATATAAAAATGCGCCATTATTTGTAGAATATATTATATTATGCTCAAATTAATTTGTATATAAAAATATATATAACCAATAAATTTAATGTAACATTTGTATATAATAAAATTCTTATATAATTTCATTATGTAATAAAATATTAAGTTATATTCATTAAATACAAGTTTTACCCACTCTTTAAGGTTTTATAATTTATATATCATTTACTGGACTCCTGGAATAGCCTGGCTGACACTCCCTCACTCTAAAAAAACAATAAAAAAATGCTAAGATTTTTTCTTTTTGTATTTTTTCAACAGAGCAGGCAGATTTGAAATTTCTTTGCCAGGTATCCATGCATCATGTTCAGATGATTTGTTCTTATATCTCAATAAATATTCAGTACCTCTTTCAGAAGTGATAATTCTATCATTGAGAATTTTATCAATTTCTGCTGTTTCTGTGACTTCCTGAGGGTTCTTCTTAGGTCTTCCTCTTCTTTTTGGAAATAAGTCACTGTTGGAAGTATAAGGTTTAAGCAAAGAAATGGGAAAGACAGGATGTTTCCTATCATATGGAGAATACAATACAACTTCTACTGCATTATCACCAACCATTCTTTTAACAAAAAATGGTCCTACAAAAGGATCCTTTAATTTGTGGTTACCTTGTAAATTGAAATGGACAGTAGAGATCAACACTTCATCACCCTTGTTAAATGTGTATTCTTTATGGGATTTATCCCATCTTTTCTTTTCATATTCAAATGCTTTATCAATACAACTCTGAGCATGTTTTCTGCATAGCTGTTGCATTTGCATAAAAGATTTTACACCAGGATGTAGTTCCAACTTAGGTAATTTATTATTGAGAATCTGAGCAGGAGTGTTTGGGACATAACCTAACCAAAGCTCAAACGGCTTTTTCTCAGTGACAGAATGAACAGTGCTATTATATGCAAATTCAAGACCAGGCAAAAGAGTGACCCAATCATGAGTAAATCTGTCATTATCTTTATATTCTAAACCAAAGGCACAATACCTTCTAATCATATCTTCCAGAGTTTGAATCATTCTTTCAGCTAGACCATCAGTCTGAGGATGGTGAGCTGTAGATAATTTTAACTCACAGCCACAAATATCCATCAAAGAGGTCCAAAACTCAGAAGTGAATTTTGGATCCCTATCAGAGATAATGGCTTTTGGAAAACCAATAATATTAAACATGTAAGACCACCATAAGAAAGCTAATTCTTTGGTGGATACATCTTTGTGGGTTGGAATAAATTTGCACATTTTTGTGAATCTATCAACTATTACCCAACAAGAGTTAAAGCTGTCTTTACCTGCAACAGGAAGACCAGTGACAAAATCCATATTAATGATTTGCCAGGGAGCACTAGGTGCTTCAATATGTTGTAATAACCCTGCTCTCTTGCCTGTTAACTTTTTAGATTTTTGGCAGGAATCACAAGATTCAACATATAATTTTGTGTCTTCAGACATATTAGCCCACCATGCAGTGTTTTTGATTCTAATCAATGTTTTTTCAAGATCAAAATGACCAGCTAATATGTCATCATGACAAAGTTTGAGGATAGTTTCTTTCATTGAAGGAGGAATAACAATTACATTGGTAAGCTTCCTTCTATAATAAATATAACCATCTTCAATAGAAAACTTTCCTTTATTTAAAGCATTTTGGTATTTTGCAGGAAGAGTTTTTATTAATGCTTGAATTGAAGCATTCTTAGGATCATTCAAAATAGTAACTAATTTATTTAAGTCAGAATCTTTATCATATGAATCCAGTATTAACTGTAATAACTCTTCTTCCATATCAACTATAAATATACCATGTATATGAACAGTGTCATCCTCAGGTACATAAGCAGGATTGGAGTCATTATTTGGCAGAGGCAATCTGGAGAGCATATCAACATTAGAGTGAACATTTCCAGCTCTGTGGATAATAGTCATCCTTCCTCTGTATTCCTGAACAGCAAGTTGCCACCTGAACATATGTCTGTTAGGTGTTTTGAGGTTTAAGAGAGATTTCACAGCACTACAGTCAGTTACCAACTCAAATTTTTGGTCATCCAAGTAGTAATGAAGTTTCTCAAGAGCCCAAACAACTGCTAAGCACTCCAATTGAGTGGCACCATATTTCAATTCACTATTTCTTAAGGTTCTTGAAATATAACAAATTACAACCTCTGAGGCTTTATCATTAATAATTTGCTTTTGTTGAAGGGCAGCACCCAGACCAATAAAGCTAGCATCTGTATAAAGTACAAATGGCTTGTTAAAATCTGGAAGAGCCAATATAGGGGCTGACATTAAGCAATTTTTCAATGTATTAAAAGCTTTTTGACAGTCATCATTCCAGAGAAAAGCAACATCTTTTCTGGTTAGTTTTGTAAGAGGCAAGGCTATGACCTGATAATTTTTAATATATTGTCTATAATAGCCACACATACCTAAAAAACTTTGGATTTCTCTTACAGAAGTTGGTGCTTTCACATTTTGAATGGCAGCAACTTTATTATGGTCTACACAAATTTGTAAGCCTGACACAACATGGCCAAGGACTTTCAAAGATTGAAAACCAAATTTACACTTTTTTAAAGATAAGGTCATATTGATTTCATCCATTTTTTGGAAAACTCTATATAAGTGAATCATATGTTCATCAAAAGTTTTAGAAAAAACAATAATATCATCAATATAAACCATGAGCCAACCTTCAATAATTTCTTGATGGAAAGTGTTATCCATGACTTTCTGGAAAACTGAAGGAGCATTTTTAGGGCCAAATGGCATCCTAACATACTTATATATTCCCATATGAGTAGCAATAAGCAAAAAATTTTGAGAATTTTTCTCAACTGGAACTTGATGATACCCTTTATTACCATCCAGACAACTAATAAATTTTGCACCTTGCAAGGTAGCATGTATTGAATTAATTCTGGGTAAAGGATAAATATCATCAACAGTATAAGTATTTAAAGCTCTGTAATCTCCACATAATCTAGCTTTATCTTTTTCATAAGAAATTAAGACTGGGGAGATGACACAATATTTGGGGGTGACATCCACTTTCTCAATGATATTCATTTTCAATAATGTTTCAATATTATCTTCAATATCTTTTCTTTTTGATGGAGAAGCAGGATATGGTTTTTTCTTAAGGGAAGGAGGAATATCACTCAAATTACAGGATAAGGTAATTTTCATCTCTTCCTGAACAATTCCCAAGACATGAGAACCATGAGCAAAAGCCATAGGGAAAGAGGTAATAGAGGCAACAATAGAATCCTTTTGTTCATTAGTCAAATGATCACCAAAAGAAGCGGTATTTATTTCATGTAATAAATCATCCATTTCAGTTGTTGTTCTACCTTTACAGTGGGTCAGTGAGTTACAAGATTTCAACATATGCCCAGAAGGTTTAGGAGAAGAAATTTTGAATTTTCTTTTCCCATTCATTCCTAAGGTAAAGCAATTATTTGCTGGGTCCAGTTTCACACCAAACATGGTTAAAATATCATTTCCCATAATAAACCAATTGCTCAAATTATCATTTTTCATGACAACAAATTCACAAATAGCTCTGACAAAACCACCATTATATTTGAAGAATACAGAGGTTTTGTATTTGCCAATAGGAAATAAGGTAGAACCATACCCTCTCCATTTTTCAGAAGTTATAGGCAATAATTTACACAAATATTCCTTATCCACTGAAGCCAAAGCTTTTTCAGATACTACACTTCCTCCAGCACCAGAATCAAGAACTACATCAACATTTTTACCATTAATGATAACAGGTGCCTTTAAAGGGGATATAGGAATAGAATTGTTAGTAATATCTTTAATTATCTCAGCATTTTCTACTGAAGATAAATTCAATACACAATCTTCAGATATATTATTTAAATAATGGACATCATGTTCCAACATTAAAACATCTTTAACAGATTCATTGTCATAGGAGATATTACTTTCACAGTCACTGGAAGAATTATTGACATCAAGTTCAAGTTCATCAGTGTCTTCATTTTGTTCAACAAGATGAATTTTCTTGTCACAAACATGACCCTTCTGCCACGGTTTGTTACATTTATAACAAGTATTTATTGCATATTTTTTAGGTGCAACTGGGGCAGAGGGTTTACCAGATTTTTCTGGGAGCTTTATAGAAGGTTTATTCTGATCATTATAAGATTTACTAAGGTAATTCTTTGGTTCATATCTATGGTTGAGTAGTACTTCATTACAGATATTAATGAAAGAAGAATTTTCCCTTACATGCTCAGTTCTAGCAACAATCAAATCCCTAAGAGAATTTGGTAATTTATACAAGATTTTATCTCTCCAAATATCATAATCCATCTTTGGATCAATTGCTCTAAGGATTTTAGTTATTTTCATCAGAAAAACAATGGGCTTTTCAACAGAGGAGGATACATATCTAGTATTCTCATACAGTCTTTGCTGAGCTAACCTGAATTTTGAACCACCAAACTGATTCTCAATCAAGGATTTCCAATCATTCCATGTATAATGATTGTTATCTAAGAGGACAGATTCATACCACATCAAGGCTACATTGGAAAATAAAGAAATTAGCTTAGAAACAATTTCCTCATCAGGTAGTTTATAAGATCTCTTTAAATTATCAATTCTTTGGATAAAGTGTTGCCAATCAGAGGAAGAATCACCATCAAAGGTAGGATATTGGTCTAACTTAGGCCAATTTTTCTGACTACTGGGATGGTCCATTTTTTGGTTTGAATTATTCATTAGTAATAATTCCTGAAGTTTAGCCAGGTGTTCAGAAATTTCATTATTTACAGAAACAGCTGGTGCATGACCATCACAAGATTTTTTGCTAGTAGCAAAAGATTTTACAGACTCATTGTCAGTTTGTTTAATGGTTGAAATATGAGGAAGAAAGGATGAACTTTGTTCAGGTTTTTTCCCTTTATTTTTATGCAGCTTACTGGCAGAAATCTCATTTAATTCATTATTGATGGTTAAGGTTGAGAACTTTTCCTGTAGGTCAGACACATAGTTTCTTATTCTTGGAATTTCAGACCTCTGGTCATTCACTTTTGCAAGAGATAGAACATTTCTGTCCTCAGAAACTGAGTGTTTGGTACTTAGTGCATGGAAGTCATTTTTTAGTTTCTTCAACTCATTTTGTAGAGATTTTATTTCATTTTTGAATGAATAATTTTCCTCAATAAGGGGTTTCAATTCACTCAATGTCTTATGCAGACTAATATTTCTATCTGAGATAGCTCTATGGTCACTTCTTATTTGTTTTTGTTGACTAAGAACAATATTCAAGGTTTCTTTGATTTTTAAATAAGCTGTATCTTGTACAGAAGAACTCACTCTACATTGCAAGTGTAAATTATTTAATCTATCATTTTCATGGATTAACACATCTCTCACATGTTTGTCTTTCACAATATTAAAATCAAGGGTATCTTTCAAAATTTCCTCAGAAGTTTTTTCAATTAAGTTATAGATTTCAGGGGGAACAGAATCATTTTTAATTGCAAGAGAAGGATTAATTAAAGATGTAGAAGTTAAATGTAAAGGTTCATCAAATGACAATTTGCTAATTACATCAATAGGGCTACTAGTTACAGGAAGCTGTCTTTTAACAGGTTTAACTGTTCTTTCACCATGTTCAATAATATTACCTGCAGAAGAAGATTTATTAGAAAATATACCCAAGTGACTATCAACCAAATTACTTACCATGGCAGAGGAGGAAACTTCCCCTGGGACTGGGTTTGGGATTGTGCTTGGGCCTTCTTTCTCCTTCTTTGTTGGTAGGGATGAGGAGGTGGATGGAAATTGGGTGTTCTGGATGGGCCAGGCTGATGATGAGGAGGGTGTTGCACATTCTGTTGGTAGTGACTCATTAGATAATCCCATTTCCATTGCTCTACTTCCATAGTATTTGGATTTTGGATGGTTGAGCTGGGTGGCTGTGAAGGTTGAGCCTGAAATTGAAGTTGATTGGGAGGCAATTGAGGAGGGGCCTGGGCCTGAATCTGGTTCCTGAGTTCTTGGACCTGATCCCACAATGTGTCTACCTTTGCTTTGTACGTCATATTTTCTGTCTTCAACTCTTTTATATGACTGGAGAGGTTGCTGATTTGTTGTGGCAGAGGAAGCTTTTTTATTTTGAAGCCTTTTGGAAGACCTTCTTGAGGCACTAGAGGCTTTACTTCCTTCTGTGGTACTGGGGGAAGGGGGTTTGGTTTGTTTGCATTTCCTGTCATTTCCACATCCTGCAGTATGTGAATTCTTTGTGTTAACATAAGATTTTTTATGACCAACTTTAGAAGAACTTACAGTGTCAGCATCATAGTCAATTTCTATTTCATCCACTTGCATGTTATCCATTTTTTCTGTCAAATTGTTGGACATACTAGTGGGAAGATTAATATTTTACTTTGTATTTTATAAAAAAAATAATCAAAGTTAGTCAATAATTGCTCCAAATAATATAAAAAAAAATTTTTAATTAATTAAATTATAGAAAAAATAACTTTCAATATAAAGTAATAATTAAAAAATTAATTTTTTTTTTAAAAAAAAAATGGATTGCAAGTTTAAATTGGGAATAACAAGTTAGTTAATTCAACCAATTAATTACCAATATTAAATATGGCAATATATTGGGACTAAGCACAATGTACTTTTAAGTCAACCAAAATTAACAATAATTAATAATAAAAAAAAAATTAAATTAATAATTCAATTTGTATTAATAATAATGTCAATTCTTCTAGGACTAAGAGGATTTAACACTCTATAATGGTCAACTAGGAAAAAAAAAATTTTTAAAAATTGAACACTTACACTCAGTGAATCAGCAATTAAGCCACAATCACTGTTATTGCAATAAAAATATAGTAATATGAGTGAGAGGCGCAAAGGTGAACTTACTATAGTGATCGAAAAATCACTTCAAAATAATATAAAAATTAATATTATATAAACCTAAGATGTCGAACCCAAGTTCGAAACACAGTCGCGGCAAAAGTTTCGTTTTGCTAGGTGGTCCGTGCGTTTTGTCGTTCGTCGCCAGGCTTCGATCGTCGTCGTCGTTTGGAAAGGCCCTCAGTTGTCGGCCGGTCGTCTAGAAGAAGGAGAAAATAGAAGGAGGAATGAGAGGAGGAGAAGGAGGAAAGGAGTATGGGTAATAAAAAAAAATAAAATTTAATAAAAGTATTTAATTTATTGAGAGAAAAACAACGATAAGTGAGCTGGGAGGTGACAACAACTTGGTTTTATTAATATCAATATTATATAAGTAAGAGTTCTGCGCGGCAACCAAAATAATTACTATCAGACTTAAAGCAACCTTTAAATTGTTATATAAAATTTTAATTAGAACTTTATTACTAATAAAAAGAATATAAACGTAATATAAAAATTGTATTTAAATTGTTGAGTGTATAATAAGTGATAAGGCTACAGGGGATTATCCAAGGCCCTTTTATAGGCAATGGGTCCTCTGAAGCGCTACTATATCAGTAAATACAATGATTAGAAAGGAATAAAACAAATATATCAAAAAGAGTAAATGAAACATAACAATATAGAGAAAAACATGAAACAATTAATTAAAAGCCCAATTAAGAATCCAATTTCCCCGCCATTAATCCCCAAATCAGTAAGTGACAATAGTAAATAACTAAACAAGAGTGGAAACATAGGAACTATGAGAAATATAATTCCCAACAGATGGTACATCCTGATTTGAGGACATTTTAAGTGAAACAAAAAATAATTTGACGCAACAAAACAATCAATTAATCTCAATTTAGTTCAAATTAATTTATTTGTTTTTTCTAACACAATTAAGGGTCAAAAGAAGCGTCCTTAATAATTGTTTAGTGTCATATGAGAGGTATTAGTTAATATATAAATTTAAGTAATTAATTTAAATATATTATAAATCAAATTTACACTTGTAATTATAATATATGTTTTTTAATTAATTAAATATAAATTTATAATTATTAAATATATAAAAATGCGCCATTATTTGTAGAATATATTATATTATGCTCAAATTAATTTGTATATAAAAATATATATAACCAATAAATTTAATGTAACATTTGTATATAATAAAATTCTTATATAATTTCATTATGTAATAAAATATTAAGTTATATTCATTAAATATAAGTTTTACCCACTCTTTAAGGTTTTATAATTTATATATCATTTATTGGACTTCTGGAATAGCCTGGCTGATAGTTAATGTGGAGCAATGAGAGGGATATGAAATAATACCTGGACACGAGAGTAACAAAGTGTTGTAGTGATGGAATAATAGCAATATAGCAAATAATAAAGTGGTGATTGATTAGTGCTTTGAGAAATAAATCAATAGGGGACAAAGGACAATGCTTCGATGTATATATAACTATCATTATTATTGACCTATCTCAAGACCTAATGTCACTATTCACTACAACATATGTGTTACCAGACTCATGTGTCTAGAAATAAATAAATACTATGGGATTGGGAAATGGGGTTGTTGAAACAAGGTTTGATGGGTTAGGAAGCACGTGCCTCTAAATTCTGACATTTATTACAATTTAATATTCATATTCACTATCTCCATCCTATCACTTTGTACTGAACTGTTCACTATAAAGGATTTTTGCGTTTGTACTCTTTGCAGCATCCAATTATCAATATCTTACAACTTTAATTCTTTTTCAGTCAGTTCTCAGTTCATTGTCCAGTCCAGTTCTCTTCGTTGTCCAATTTCCTCAGTGTCCACTCTAGTCCTATTATTTAAACTAACATTATTATTATTCTTAAGGTAAAATGTATGTATGTTCTGCTACAGTGCTTCTGAAATCCAATTATCAATATCTTATAACTTTAATTTTTTTTCAGTCAGTTCTCAGTTCATTGTCCAGTCCAGTCCTCTTCGTTCTCCAATTTCCTCAGTTTCCAGTCTAGTCCTATTATTTAAACTAACATTATTATTATTCTTAAGGTAACATTCAGTTCTCAGTTCATTGTCCAGTCCAGTCCAGTCCTCTTCGTTGTCCAATTTCCTCAGTGTCCAGTCTATTTCTATTATTTAAACTAACATTATTATTATTCTTAAGTCTTTACAACCAACCCCATCCCTTTCATTAAGGAAAAGGACAGACTTGTCAACTTGCTCGTTATCGATTTCAAGAATGATGAATTTTCAAAAAATGTAATCTTTCTACGAATTGGTGTCCGGCCGAGTTTATTTTGTGACAGTCCTATTCTGCATGGTGGTATGAGTTAGAAATGTACAAGCTCATGTCTGTAGAGTGAATATTAAGGGATTTATGAGGAAAAAAAAACAGGTGGAAATTATTGTCCGGCCACTGTACATTGGAAGGATGGGATATCGTGAATGGCTGTTTACAGGATCAATTGGTCCATTGCGTGCTCACGTTGGGTCCAAAAAGAGTACGGGGAAAGGAAAAAAGTTGTAAAAAAAATTCCATTTTCACAAAGCTTTCTTGGTCTAGCTGTACATAATTTTTTCGTTGTTGGTTCATTATCTAAAAAATGTTGACGAAAAATAATGTTAAATCAGATACTCATAGAATATTTGTTTCATAAAATTTTAATTAAGATATGTTGTTGCTATGTACACATTATAGCCAGGTTTTACTTTTGCAATGAAGAAGTGTGTGGTCGTTTGTGAGAAACAAGAATTTCAAGTGGTGAAGAGAAGATGTTACCGGCCGCTGTACAGCTATTTAAGAAAATCTTGTGTCTTTTTGTGTTTTTTTTTCTCAAATTCCTCACAGAATGTAAGTTTTGATCAGCTAAACTTGAGGGATCAGATCTTAGACTATCCAACCCGCCAGTTTTTCTCAAGTAACTTTACTGAAGCTGACGCCCAAACAACAGTGGTTTTGAGTGCATTACTCACGCAGCATGCAAGCTCTGGATGATTTTGCACTTGCACCGGTAAGTAAATGGTGAGATTGTTGTTGGGTGGCGATCATTGAGGTAAATTGTGCGCCCGAGTTTCCCACTTCTTACCGATGGGGAGCCTGGAGAGCGAGTATGCCTAATGGGGCCATGGGATTGATGTGCACGAGGTGCAAATCCTCCGTTGTTTATATGCTGTGTTCTGTTTCATGCTCCAGCTGTAATCCTCCTAATCTACTTCAACGTATACACTTCTTCAAGGTAAGGTCTCAACGCCAGGGAAAAAATACATATAGCTTTTACATGATTCAGTGATGCGCCACAAGGGGCTTAGTCAACCAAAAAAAACAAAAAAATTGAGAGATTTTTGGCTACACTGCAGTATTGTTACACTACAGCACATGCTTGTTTCGCTATGGGGCGCAACAATTACGCAACAATTACGAAACAACTTTTTTTTGGCACTTAAGACCCACCTAAGACCTTTAAGTGCCAAAAATAATTGTTACATAACTGTTGCGTAATCGTTGCGCCATTGTTGCGTTCCAAGACGAAACGAATATTTATTGTAGTGTTAGGAACTCGAGTGTAAATTCTGTTCTTTGGGAAGAGGAGAAAATGTTATGGAAATTACGAGAGTCTGAAAGCGAACAAGACTACATAGCTGCGGTGTTTTTTGTTGGGACCAATACATTCCATGCCCATACCATTGTTTGTTAAGTTAACAATAAACGATTGAGTATGCTCTATTACATACATTTACCGCAACCAACTAACCCAGTTTGCACTTATTTTCCGTATTCTTCCGCGCTTCATGCCCCCAGCTGGGTGAGGCTGTAAGAAATAAATACAAATAAAAAGACTACTGGAGATCAATTGTTGAAAAATTACTTAGTAAGCTCTAATTTCCTTATTATGTACTAATATTCCACATGAAAAGGTGGGCGCATGTTCTAATTGTGAAGTTATCTGTGTCTCTGTCTAAAGTAGCGCAAATATGTGATCTATGAGGCTAGCCAGTTTTGCATGGCACTGATTAACTTCAAAAGTCTTCTCTTGGATGCGCGTCTCTGCTTTCGGTGAGCAAAACTACATTGGGACTGCCGTTTATTTTTATTTTATTTTATAATTCTTCCAAATTCCTTAAGCCACGAAGCCACATATTATATCCGATTCACGTTTTTGCGAATGTGGTGATGTCAGACAAGCAGGGTTCATAGCCATAGAATTTAATACTAAGCCATCTATTCCCAGTTCCGGCCGCAACTGAATATTTCTCTTTGTGGGTACAGTTCCTTGCCACATGGCCTTTTTCAGCAAACCATATACAGCTCGCCAAAGGATAAATAGCGGGCAAGAATGCTCCATATACTTGTTCCAGCTTTCAGATCGTTCAAATTCAACATGCATTTCTTCGCTCAAATAATTTTGATTGCTTCTCTTATCAGCGTTTCTTTCGTTAGAGGGGAGGACGCGACTAAGAATAACGTTTCTTGCACTTCATACAGCCTCTATGCAAAACATAATTCTTTTGGTAAAGTTAATTATTTCATCCACGAACTCATATAGTAAACTAATTTAGAGGCCCTTAAAGTATGTTTCTCGGCCAAAGAGGAATGCAGAACCTGTGAACCTAAATGTATGAAATTTCCCCTGAAACCTAAAATGGCTGTGATGAACTTCCTCAGCTAACCATCCATTACACATTTTTTAGATGGAGTAAATTGCACATCATTAGGTGGAGTGCCCAAAGGTACCTTCAAGGAAAGGGTAAAATGTGATAGAGTATATCGACTTAACGACGACGGAAGACTAGGTAATAATCATATTTCTAATGTATGAATAGATAATTTTTCTCAATTTTTCTTCTTTGTGTAGGTGCATGTGAAAGCAGCGAAGGATCAATAACTATTGCGAACTGGGATTGTACTGGTCGGATTCCGGATCCACAAGAGACGTGTAAGTTCTAAATTTTTCAAGTCCCTTAAATTTTCAAACGCTGATTCATAATGTCGCGGCATATTAAGATTGTCACGGCTGCAAGCCTACCAACATTACCAATTTTTGATAGGAGGCTCGCCCAACTGGACACTATGATATAACAAAGTACTTTATATTGGGTGGAATAGAGAAGTGAGAAGGATTCAATTGAAAATGAATGAAATTCATAGTTAATGTTTTTTATCTTGTTTAAATTCCTTTAATTATTACCAAATATGAGCAATATTTGAGCAATGCAAAGAAAGGAATTTTCTCCTAGTTTCAACCTAAATATCTGCTGAACTGCACCCTCATATATATTAGTGCATCTACCCCCACTTCTTTAGAGCATGTACAGTGGGTATAAATTTGTATATGCCACTTACCGTTTTGCAAATGATACTTACTCAAATGACCTAAATAGTTATTGGATGATCAATTTAGAGGTCTAGATTCATAATAATACATCAAAATATGAAAGTAAACAGTAAATTTTTTATAATATTAAATTAGGTAGAAATTTGGTAATTAAAATATCAAAAATAGTGGTTGTAGCAAAATAAAACTAGAATCATTAGAAAGAGAAGGTGAAATATAGTCACTCAAAAAATACATGATTGAAAAATAGGGTGAGCAGTAAGGACACAGGGTAATTATTATTGGTATTTTGGTTTGGGCACAGACTTGGGCGCCACTATCAATTCATTTTTTTTGTACTGCAACCTCTGTACTGTAACTATTTGTTATTTTCTCAGACTTATTAGGGGGTATCAATGTTCAGGGATCCGCAATTAGAGACCAGAATTTTTTTTTCCCGGGATCAGACATTATTAATTGCGGAAGATTCTTATCCACTAGCCCTGGGGCTAGTGGATAAGGAATCCATCATAATGCATTATCCTTCCTCTTACACCCCAATTTCCATTCCTACTTCCTGATCCCAAGCTCATCACATCCATGATGGATTTTTAGGAAAGTCACATGACATATAATTTCTGATGCCATCCTTAAGTCTCTCCTCACTCTATGCTACTTAATTTTGGTGGCAAATACTTAAGTTTTTTTTCTATCTACACACCCCAACTGCACATTTGGCAGTGAATTCCCACTTCCCACTCATCACCTAAACCTTCTACCAACACCTATACTACTGACAAGAATGAAGCACCTCTCTACTAGACAGCTACTTCACTCCACTATTAATGCTATCACTTTACTTTTAGTTCTCTACTATAAATCTGACTCTGATTTGGAAGATGCCTTAGCCTATTTGTGTTTTCTTTCCAAAAAGCATTACCTCATTTCCAGGGGGCCAAATTTTTATCATGATCCCCGATATGATCTCGGCTCCATTCTCAACATTCCCCAACTAAACTTCACTCAGCTATTTAGAACTTCACCCAATTCTTTCTTCAAAATTTATCAACTCATCTCTGAACATCCTATCTTTCATAACAATTCCCATAACAAACAGTGTAATCCTGCCATTCAACTTGCTGTTACACTATGTCGCTTTGGCTCAAATGGAAATGGTGCTGCTGTAAGACGTTTGGATAATCTATTTAACATAGGATATGGTACGGTGATATTATACACCAAGCACTGTATGATTGCTATCCTTTTCCTCAAGTCTCAAACAATTGCTTGGCCAACTTCAGAACAACAACTTGAATCCTCTCAAGTAATGCAAGCCAAAGGCTTCCCTGGCTGTGTAGGTTTTGTTGATGGCAAAACTATACCATTGAGTCAAAAGCCTGCTCATGATGAAACCCATTATTTTGATTTCAAAAAAAGGTTTTTTTAAAATCTTCTCCAATTTCTCATCATTCATGAACTAACTTTTTATCTTCCTTCTAGATACTCTATTGCTGTTCAACTTATATGTGATGTCAATAAAAAATTTATTGCTTTTCACAGTGGCTGCCCTGGATCATGTCATGACTCTTTTGTCTTCCAAAGAATGAAGATTTCTCAAACCCCAGACTCATACTTTGACAAATCTCAGTACCTCCTTGCAGACTCGGCATATGCAAGTGGGAAGTACATTATACCTGCTTTCCATGGTGCAACCTTAGAAAATGACCCCAAAACTAAATTTAATTATCACCTTGCCCAATCAAGAGTACGGATTGAACATGCTATAGGTATTTTAAAGGGACAATTTTCTAGTCTTTGGGTGCTCCAAATCCAATTTCAAAAAAATGGAGATCAAAACTACAAATCATTGGATCATGACTTGTGTTATACTCCACAATATCCTAGCTGATTTAAAGGATGAGTGGAATGATCTTTATGAAGAAGAGGATCCTGAACCAGCATCAGCTCTCCCCTCCCTTGAATCACAAAACATTCATTCAACCGGCATACGCTCTGTCATTATGCCAATCACACTCCACCATTTTGACACACAACCCTTTTAATTTTTTTTTCATACTTTCCAGATTTCCACTTTGTATACATTATTCACTTGGCTTGTATTTTTCTTTGATGAAATTCATTTTTTTTTTTGAATATATGGTGTGGTTTTCCAACATTGTCAGACACCTTTTTTGCTCTGTTTGGCGTTGTTTTGGTATGTCTTAATTGGCATTGGCTGAATAATTGAGTGTTTTTCTAGTTTTATTCAGTGAATATTTGTACTACAGGTATGTGGGTACTACCATTTTATAGCCCTGGATTTTCTCTATATTTGATGTCTTGTTGATATTTTTCATATTCCAAGTTTTAAGGGGTCCTTTACTCATTTTTCATTTCTAAAAGATAGCTATTTAATTTTGTTTTTTGTGTGTTACAGGCTAACCTTAAGTCTTAGGGTTAAGTGCTTAGTACCATTAAGTAGAGCTGATTCGGCTCTATATTTTATGTCTCTATGTTGTCATAGCTTAATTATGTGTTTTAAGGGTTTTAGTAGTTGTGGTGGATTTTTCTAAGTATTTTGGGCTTTATTGGTTTTCTTTCACCAGCTCAACATGAAATTGCATATTTTCTGAAATCACATATTTTGTCAGTGTTTTTTTTCATTCATCACTCATATCCTTTTCATCCTCTCCTCAAACATCTGTCAAATATTTTCAATTCCTCTATTTCATTCCTCTATTTCTCATCTCATCTCTCCAGGTAAGTCATTCTTTTTACTTGCTAATAATTTATTTTTTCTCATTTTTTTTTGTCCTTTTTTTTTGTCCTGTAAGTGATTTTTTTTGGTTTTCAAGGTTAGACTAATTTTGTTTTTTTTGTTCTATCTTTTTTTTCTTTTTTTTCACCCTCCATCATCCCCCTTTCCCCCCTCCTTTCTCTCCTTCTTGGCCACCTCAAGTCCCCCCTTTCCCCCCCTTTCCCCCCTCCTTGTCTTCCTCCATGCCACTCTTTCTCCCCTTCTTGGCCACCTCAACTCCCCCCCTTTACCCCCCCTTTACCCCCCCTTTACCCCTTCTTTACCCTCCCTTTACACCTTCTTTACCCTCCCTTTACCCCCCCTTTACACCTTCTTTACTCTCCCTTTACTCCCCCTTTACCCCCTCCTTGGCCCATCAAACCCCCCTCAAATCTCCCCTCATACCGCTCCACACCCTCCCCCCACCACTTACTTATTGAATCAATAACGATTTGATAAGTTAGGTGTAGGGGGGGTTTGGAGGGGTTCAAGGGGGAGTTTGAGGTGGGTCTGAGGGGGTAAAGGGGGGGCTTGAGGAGGCCAAGTAGGGGGTAAAGAGGGGGTAAAGGAAGGGTAAAGATGGGGTAAAGGGGGGGTAAAGGGGGGTAAAGAGAGGGGTAAAGGAAGGGGTAAAGGGAGGGGTAAAGGGGGGGTAAAGGGAGGGGTAAAGGGGGGGGGTAAATGGGGGAGTTTGAGACAGGCAACAAGGGGGTAAAGGGGGGTAAAGGGCGGGTAAAGAAGGGGTAAAGAAGGGATCAAAGGGGGGGTAAAGGGAGGGTAAAGGGGGACTAAAGGGGGGGTTTGAGGCGGGTAAGGGGGGGGGTAAAGAAGGGATAAAGAAGGGATAAAGGGAGGGTAAAGGGTAACTAAAGGGGGGGGGGTTGTGGTGGGCAAGGAGGACCTTTTGAAGAAAAAAAAGGCTAATCTCTGCTTTTTAATTTTTTTTACTGAATTTATTTTCTTTCCTTTAGTTTCTAAACATTTCCCCCTGTTTCCAAAAAAATCAGGTAATTTAATTTTTTATATTTGTGTTTGTTTTTTCAAATAATTAATTATTCTGAAATTTACTGAAATCAATTTTTTTATTTATATTTTAATAAATTGAATTGAATGATATCAACAAGTATTTCCAATAGCAGGTAAGTAATTTTTATTTATTTATTTTTTTTAAATTTAAATTTACTGATTTTATTTTAAATTTTATTTATTTACTCATTTTTTTTGGGTAATTTTGTTTTACCTTGTATTTTAATTATAATTCAGGGTTTCATTTTAAATTTTTTTTTTTTTTCAAAATTAATTACTGATTTTTTTGCAACTAATTTAATTTTTTTTTTTCCAATTTTTTTTTCTTTTCAATTATTTTACTGATAATTTTTTATTGTTGGGGGGTTTTTTTAATATATTTATTTTTTTATTTTTAACTTTTTGGTTTTATAATTTTTTTTCCAGGAAGTTACTATGGAAAATTTAACTCACTCATCTTCATTATCATCAATTTCTTCTGAATCATCTTTCTTGTCACTTTCTTTCTTGTCTTCAAATCTTGAAAACTCCAAGAATAATCATCAAATATATTTAAGTTCTTCTTCTTCTTCTTTATCTTTACTTTCTTCTAGCTCTTCAATGTCCTTCCATTCTATTACTTCTCCCAATCATTCTGAGCTTTCCTTACCTGAAAATAAAAAGCAGAAAATCATGGAACCAGCTAAAGAATCAAGAAATTCAAAGAAATTTTTTTATAAAAATAGAAAATTGATTAGGATGAAGATATTTTGCAAAAAATTCTTTAGACATTTGGACCATCTCAAATTTTATAAGACTTTAATATCAAATGTTAAGAATACTTTTTTTTACCAAAAAATCAAAAACCTTACAGAAGGTGGTATAGATCTCATTGTTGCAGCTATCAATAATGGATACATACCTCAATTCATCTTAGAAGTTCATTCATTTAATGGGAAAAAGGATGAAGTTTTTTTCCAGATTTCTGATTTAATTTCTACTCTCTATCAAATGGCTTTGGTTTGACAACCCATATCAAATAAAAATCGGATTTCTGGTGTGATGAAAGGTTTTGGTTGGCGACCAGGATATGATCATGGAGTTTCTTTTGGTATGTAAAAATTTATTTTATTATAAGTTATTTTTAATTTTTTCATATATTTCAGGAATTTATTCTTTATTGAAAAATTTGAAACTGGAGCAAATAAAAGAAGATATGAAACAATGGAATTCTTTGGGATCATTTAATATTTTCTTGGAAAATTGTTTTAAAAAATTATTTTTTCAAGATTTTCAAAAAAACCATCAACTTGCTTTAGAATCTGGTTTACCAAATTGGTCAGATCCTGAATGGGAAGAAGCAATAAATGATTATATTTTTTTTCAAATGTTATCATCACTTATAATGGATTTTACAATCATGTTCATCTAGATAAACATGATAAAAATTCTATAACATTTGAAATTTTCTCTTATATTAATCCAGAGACTGGTGTTCCTATTCCTTCACCCTCTTCTGATGAGGGACATGGCCTTTATTTTCCTGACCATAAATGTATTATTGATTTTGGTAGTGCCAATGGAATAGTTGAGGCTATATAGAATTCTTCTCAACACCAGCATCAAACAACTAAAGCACCTCCAACTTTAGTTTCTTTTAAAGAATTTACCCATTTTGGCTGTTCATTTCAAATAAATGAAGGTCTTATTAATTGTATTAATAATCAAAAAAAACAAAATTTAGATAAAAAAATTTTTCTTAGTATATCTGTCAAGTATTGCAAATAAAATATTATATTTTTTCTCTCATTAAATATTTTCTTCCAAACATTTTTGCCTTTTTTTTTCTCTTTTATTAAATTTTTTATTTATTTTTATTTATTTTAATAAAATTTAATTTATTTATTTTTTTTAAACTTCCCTTTTTATTTTCCTCTTTTTCAATTTTATTTATCCTTTTTAATTTTTTTTATTTAATTTTGGATTTGTCTCTTCCAATTATTTTTTAAAGTTACATCAAAATAGATTACTTTTTTATATAATGGTGCATCTTGCCTTAGGTCATTCTAATGGCTATTATATAAAATAGGAAAACTTGATTGGGACTGGTGAAAATATTGGTTGTAGAAATTTTCAATTTCAATTTTTTTTTTTAATTTTGGATTTTTCTCTTCCAATTATTTTTTAAAGTTACATCAAGATAGATTACTTTTTTATATAATGGTGCATCTTGCCTTAGGTCATTCTAATGGCTATTATATAAAATAGGAAAACTTGATTGGGACTGGTGAAAATAATTTGTTGTAGAAATTTTCAATTTTAATTTTTTTCTTTTAATTTTGGATTTGTCTCTTCCAATTATTTTTTAAAGTTACATCAAGATAGATTACTTTTTTATATAATGGTGCATCTGGCCTTAGGTCATTCTAATGGCTATTATATAAAATAGAAAAACTTGATTGGGACTGGTGAAAATTATTGGTTGTAGAAATTTTCAATTTTAATTTTTTTCATTTAATTTTGGATTTGTCTCTTCCAATTATTTTTTAAAGTTACATCAAGATAGATTACTTTTTTATATAATGGTGCATCTGGCCTTATGTCAGGCTAATATCAAGTACAAGGACGTGAAATAGCTTGAAAAGTCTTTGTCTAGAAGATTTAAATGGTCCTATATGAATACTGTAGTATAAATCCAACAAATAATAAGATATAATTCAGAATAAAGGTCTCAGTAATATAATTCTCACTATTTTTATATGTGGCTTACAATCTTTTTAGTTGGTAGAAAAATAGATTACAATAATTCAGATACTACTCAAAAAGTCTTATAAAAGTACTAATTGAAGGGTATTGTAATTGATTTGGTTATATGGTGTAAATTGTAATGATAAAGAATGAAGAAAACAAGACCAGAAACCTCCGCCTTTTATACACACTAAGTTCCTCAATAAATCCCTTGATGTACCATTCAATACAATGTTAATGACGCCTCAAACAAGTAATAGACCTCTCCATCACCGCCCCTAGTGACCCATAACATAATTAGACAAGCAACCACCACTAAAGTCCTATTAATAAGAAGGGAGATCCATCAAAATTAAAGAAAAGACAAAAAGAGAGTATATGCATGGAAAACAATGATATAAAAGGCTAAAGGAGACTTTTTAAGGTTAATTATAGCTTAATAATAAGAGGGATCTACAGTAGAAATGGTGGGGCTAATCCTGACATTATACTACGTGAAATTCCCATCCAAAAATAACCAAAATTGACTGAGAAACCACCCAAAAACTTAAAAAAGAGCGTGAGATGTGGGGTAACTACATGCAGTCCTTGGCAGGCGCTGGCACAGGTAAATCCTTGACTAAAATTAGGCGAATTTAAGCGTGGTGATGAAATAAAGTGCCAAGAGTGAGGTTATTAATGAAATTAGTGCATATAAACAAGGTCAATGCATTATTAATTAAGCTAGGACACTAAATAAGCGCCTGTCGCCTATTTTAGTGTGTTTCCCCACAGTGGGCGTAGAATGTGGGGTAATTATAGTGTGAAAAAGCTAACTTTGCTAAAAATGAAGCTATTCACACGGGAAAAAATCAGGCAGTATGTAGCCAGTACACAGAAGCCATTTCTGGCATAAAAAACACCAATTTTTAAAAGTGTTATTTTTATGCATTTAAATAGCCAAATCAATAGTCCTAAATGAGCCCAATTGATCTGTCAAAGCGCATTTTTGATATTCTCAATTTTATAGCGCATATAGTCAACTTTTAAGTGAAATAAAGCGCAATTCTGTTTTTTGCGTAAAACAATGAATATAACAGTTTTAAGTGTACTTAAAAATTATGTAGCCTTATACTTAAGGTTCTTAAGATTATCCTAACATATTCCAACTTAATATTAAGTACATAAGACCTATAAAAGGTGGATATATGCATGTATATAAGGTGTTATAATGGCATTTTTTTGTGTATTATCATAATTTTACTTATGTATACTGTTTGTGTACTCTCATTTATTGTTCCCATGTATAGTTCATGTGTTTAACATAACTTATAAGCACTTTTTACTCAGTCCTGGGGATATACAGGCTGACACCTTAGGTCATTCTAATGGCTATTATATAAAATAGGAAAACTTGATTGGGACTGGTGAAAATTATTGGTTGTAGAAATTTTCAATTTTAATTTTTTTCATTTAATTTTGGATTTGTCTCTTCCAATTATTTTTTAAAGTTAAATCAAGATAGATTACTTTTTTATATAATGGTGCATCTGGCCTTAGGTTGTTCTAATGGCTATTATATAAAATACGAAAACTTGAATGGGACTGGTGAAAATAATTGGTTGTAGAAATTTACAATATTAATTTTTTTCCATTTGATTTCTTTGATTCAATAAACTGCAGGGGGGGGGGGTATTGCCAAATTTTCATATCAGACTTTAAAAAAAAATTTGACTTGAAATTTTGATGATACCCATTCCTTAATTCAATAAAATACTGGGGGGGTATTGCCAAATTTTCATATCAGACTTAAAAAAAAATTTGACTTGAAATTTCGGTGATACCCATCCGTTACTTCAATAAAATGTAGGGGGGAGTATTTTCAAAATTTCATATAAGACTTGCAAAATTCTTTACTTGAAACAATTTTGGTGATACCCAACCCTTAGTTCAATCAAATTCAGGGGTGGGATCGGGAAATTTTTAAATGTGACTTGAAAATTTAAACTAAAAAAGAATTTTGAAGATTAAAAAATCTTGAGAATTTTATTTAAAAGTGAATTAATAACATTACAATATGAAAATTCAACTAATGATGGATAAAGTAAAAAATACAGGAAATTAAGATAAAAATTTATGTACAATTAATTATGAACAGTTGAAGTTTGAGATGAATAAAACAAACTAGTCATCAAACAATTTCATTAAACATTGAATTTCAACAACAGATTTATTAGCTTTAGCACATTCTATCAAGAAATCTTTCATTTTGGAATTTTCTTCACAATCAAGCTTATATTTCATCTGTTCCATTATGTTTTGATGCTCTAGTGATTTCTCCTCTTTCTTTGATTTTTTAATACTTAGAGATAACCCAAATTTCTTCTCCTCCAAGTTTTGTGCCCTATCATCCTTCTGTAAAGAAATCTCGTACTTCCTCTCCTCCAAGTCTTGTGCCCTATCATCCTTCTGTAAAGAAAGCTCATACTTCCTTTCCTCCAAGTCCTCTGCCCTACCATCCTTCCGTGAAGATAGTTCAAACTTCTTCTCTTCCAAATCATGTACCCTGTCATCCCTCCTTAAAGAGAGCTCGTATTTTTGATTTTCAAACTTTAGAGTCTCTTTAGCAACTACCACTTGTTCTAGAGTGATAAGAAATATTAACAAAAAATAGAAGAAAATCAGAGTAAAGTATTAAGAGGTTTGGTATCACTTACTAGAATCATGTTTCTCCAAAAATTCTTCGATAGAATAAAAAGGGGTTTGAGATGAAGTATCACTTTTTCTTCTTCTTTGAGAGTGGAAATTCAGACTACTTGAAGCCCTTTGCTTTTTTTTCAAGGTCACATTTTCCTCCTCTTCATTTTTTCTGGCTTCTGATTCAGTTGATTGTGGCTCCTGAATTAGTTCTTCAGCATATTTATAAATAACAAAATGTAAATAAAATAAGAATTGATAAGATAAAAGAAAAAAAACCTACTTGCGTTAGATCAGGTTGGTTTATATTGCCATAAGGATCTATTGAAAAGATATCTTGATTTGTGGAAGTTAAATGAGGGGAGGCTTGAGTAGAAGAAGTGTCAGTATAGTCTAGTATATAAGTATGATATAATAGTATTTATTTATGGTCCTACTACTTATTAATAAATTATTTAGTTATTAAACCTCAGGGGAAGACTAATTAAATAGTTATACTCAAATAAAACTCACAATACTTGGATTTAAATGCGTGCTAGTGGTGTAAAATAGATAAATAGAATATAGTTATAGCTTATATAAAGATAATATCAATTTATAATGGCTTTATAATATATCTTTGAATAATAATAATTTTATTGTAGTGTTTGTTTGAATTGTAGTAAGTGAATTGATGATAAATAACCGTCAAAATCCCTCCTTACTTATACCCGAATCCCCTGGAGTGCACAGACCTTCAATCCAGATGATGTCACTGCTATCCCCGGCAATTACAGCACTGTGAGGGCCCATCACCTGCCCATGGCGTCCACTTCAAGCAGATTCAACACCCAGACCTCCAGTAAGTACCCTCCATCACAATTAATGATAACAAAGATCTATACCACAAATAGAAAATCCAGATAAAAGCGGATACCATAAAGAAACAGGTAAAATAAGCAATCAAAAACATATTTAATGAAACCCAAAGCATATAAAGAAAACAATTGAAATGTCCAAGCCCCCAATAACATCCCCAAGCATCCATATTAACCCAGAAATGACCTCCCAACCCATAAATCTGTGAATATTCATCCAAGGAAGCAGATTAAGTTGTCCAGACTGAGTGTATGCGCCTAAAATAGATGTTTATTCTTCTGCAGGCCTTGTGAGTCCACTGGATACGTCCATATTACCTAAAATAAGCAGAAAAACAAAGTTTATAGGCTATTAAGGGGCTAAAACCCACTTATATACCTAAATATACATAATATACTGCATATTTCACTGAATATGAGATTTATGTATACATATAAGCTTATGTATGTCAATAATTACTTCATATCACTTAAAATAAGTATATTATGACTCCATTAACACCTTAATAAGTATTATTAGGCTATGGATAAGCTATTTAAACTACTATAATTTATATAATAGAGTAATAATTATATATATATGTAATATAATAATATATATTATTATTTTAACCTTATTTTAAGATATAAGCTTAATTTACTTAAGGTTATCTTATTTTAAGCATAAGAAATACTCAGTCCTAAGGATATTTAGGCTGACACTCCCTCACCCCAAAAAAAACAATAAAAAAATGTTAAGACATTTTAATTAAAACTAAGGAGTGAAATAAAAATTAAAAAATTAAAAAATAATTTTTATAATACATATACTGAATAAACAGTATTATTTAGATTTAAATTTTTTCAAGAGATTTTTAAGATCAGAGATTTCATTTTCTGGAATCCACTGATCATATTCACTTGATATATTTTTAAATCTTAATAGATACTCAACTCCCTTTTCTTTTGTAATGTGTCTCTTTTTAAGTATCTTTTCAATTTCTGCCTTTTCAACTATTTCTTCAGGTTGCTGTTTATGCCTTCCTGATCTTCTTGGAAATAGAGCAGTATCATTATAATGGTATGGTTTTATAAGAGGAATATGAAATACTGGATGTTTTCTATCATATGGTGCATATAGAATAACCTCAACAGCATTATTACCAACCATATTTTTAACTACAAATGGTCAAATGAATGGATCCTTCAATTTAACATTACCATTTAAATTGAAATGTAGTGTTAAAATTAGGACTTCATCACCCTCTTTGAACATTTGTTCTTTATGGGCTTTATCCCATCTTTTCTTTTCAAACTCAAACGCCTTATTTATAGATTCTTGAGCATTTTTTCTGCATAATTCCTGCATCTGAAGAAAAGATTTAGTACCTGGATGGATATCAAATCTAGGTAACTTATTAAGAGTTTTAGCAAGGGTATTAGGTACATAACCCAACCATAACTCAAATGGCTTCTTGCCAGTGACAGAATGTACTGTACTATTGTATTCAAATTCTAAACCTGGGATAAGGGTTACCCAATCATGTGTGAATTTGTCATTGTCTTTAAAATTAAGACCAAAAGCACAATATCTTCTTATCATATCTTCTAAGGTTTGTATCATTTTTTCTGCTAGCCCATCAGTTTGTGGATGGTGTGCTGTAGAAAGTTTTAATTGACACCCTGAAACATCCATAAGTGATGTCCAGAACTCAGAAGTAAATCTAGGATCTCTGTCAGAAACTATTGCTTTGGGGAAACCTGCTATATTTAACATTTGTGTCCACCATAAAAAAGCTAAGTCCTTTGCAGAAACCTCTTTGTGGGTAGGAATAAATTTACACATCTTTGTAAATCTATCTACAATTACCCAGCAGGAGTTATAACTCTTATGCCCTGCTATTGGCAAACCTGTTACAAAGTCCATGTTAATAATTTCACATGGAGCTTTTGGTTGCTCAATTTGTTGTAATAAACCAGCTCTTTTGCCTGTTAATCTTTTAGATTTTTGACAAGAATCACATGTTTCAACATATATCTGAACATCCTCAGACATGTTAATCCACCAAGCTGTGTTTTTTACTCTGGTTAATGTTTTATGGTAGTCAAAATGACCTGCTAATATATCATCATGACATATACTTAACATTAACTCCTTCATTGAAGGGGGAATCACAATTACATTACTTAATTTTATCCTGTAATATATAAAACCATCCTCAATGGAAAATTTTCATTTTTCTAATGCCTCTTTATACTTATTTGGTAATGTTTTTATTAAAAAATTCATTGAAGCATTAGATGGATCATTTAATATTGTAGTGAGTTTACTAAAGTCAGGATCTGAAGCATACATATCAAGAATTGATTGCATAAATTCATCCTCAAGATCTACAATATAAATGCCATAAAGGTTAATAATCTCTGATTCAGGAACATAAGCAGGATTATCATCATTATTAGGCAGAGGTACTCTAGATAACAGATCTACATTAGAGTGTAAGGATCCTGCTCTATGTGTAATAGTCATCCGTCCTCTGTATTCTTGTACAGCTAATTGCCATCTAAACATGTGTCTATTAGGAGTTTTCATGTTTAAAAGTGACTTAACTGCACTACAGTCAGTTATTAACTCAAATTTTTGGTCTTCAAGGTAATAATGTAGCTTCTCAAGAGCCCATACTACTGCCAAACATTCAAGTTGAGTAGCACCATATTTCAATTCACTACTTCTTAGAGTATGTGAAATATAGCAAATTACTACTTCTGACATTTTTCCTTCAATAAGTTGTTTTTGATGCAAAGCAGCACCCAGACCAATAAAACTTGCATCTGTATATAATACAAAAGGCAATTGGAAATATGGTAATCCCAAGATAGGAGCTGTCATTAAACATTCTTTCAACTTATCAAAAGCCTGTCGTCTTTCATTATTCCAATTGAAAGCTTCTGATTTCTTTATCAGTGTGGTCAATGGTGCAGCAATTAATTGGTAGTTTTTTATATATTGTCTATAATAACCACACATACCAAGAAAAGATTGTACATCTTTTACATTTTGGTTAGCTCCATTTTTCTCCTTTAAATCTTATACATGCTGGATTCTATACTTCCATGCACAAAATAATTCAAAACATTTACTTCATTTTGCTGCCCCATTCTATACAGCCAATCAACAGCCTGCTGCTCAACTGCTGCATTCTGATTTGGCTCCTATTTCAACATTGAAAATATAAAAAATTTAATATTTTTGTTCTTAATATGAAATATAAGATATTGAGCTCACCATTATATATACATTTTGAGCACACCTGAGATCTATACCCACTCCTGCAGCGTGAATTGTTCCAACCAAAACTTGGAAATTTTTATTAAAATGGAATTCATGCATATTTTTGTCTCGCTTTGTCCTGCTGAGTTCACCCATAAGCTGGGTATACCTAATATTGTGTTCATCTAGAGCCATTTTTATTCTATTTTGAAATATTAAAAAATTATTTTTAATAAGCCAACACAATTTTGTAAAACAATTCATTATAGAATCACTTACATCTGCAAAAAGTCTGAAAAGTTGGAGAATATAACAGCTTTTGGAAAATTTATACCCCTTTCACCAGACAAAAAGTTTTTCAAGTGGCCTATAAGATGAAAAATCTTTGCAGAATGCTGCCAGGTGAAATCAAAAGTTGGAGTTTCATCCAGATTTTTGTAGATTGGATGGTTGCAGAATTTTCTTAAAATCATCAGCTCTCTAAGAAACTCAGATGAGTCCCAAGGAAGGTCAGTGCTTCTGGAGGGCCCATATTGCTCAGTGAATCCTTCTTGAGGCACATCAAGTTTAGACCTCCATAAATCTGCTAATTGAACCAATATCCCCCTTTGAATCATTTTTGGAAGAGATAAAATTGCATACTTTGTTCTACATAGGCTTATGACTTTCATTAAGTGATTGATTGATTTTTTAGAATTAGCCTTTCCTTTTTGCAAACCTGGAAAAAGTAAATTCTTCCATAACCAGTATTTTTTCCACTTTTTGATTCTAAGAAAAAAAAAGAGACTTTGAAGGTCAGTGGGCCTGTTCTGAAGTGGAGTTCCAGTAAAGCATAGTCAGTGTTGGGATTCCAACTCAAATATTGTTTGATCCCTCTGCAAGAAAGGATTTTTAATGTAAATAAAAGAATATTTATAAAAATTGATTATAAAAATTAAGTTTTAAGTTTTAGATATAAAAATGGGCACTAACTGAGCTTCATCTAAAACAACTCTATACCAAAAGAGCTTTTGAGTCACCAGTATCTTTTTTTGGCTTTGATTTTTGTCATTGTTGGGCTAGCTGTTTCATAAGTCATTAAAAGAATAGCAGTTTCCTGTAGCTCATTTATGTTAGTATTTTGACAATCCTCCCCATAAAGAACCTTGAAAGGAAGCGCATTATCTTCAAAGTGCACACTGATTTCATTGATCCAATTCAATAGTGTTGCCAGTGGGCATATAATCAGTGTGGCTGAACTCCGATTAATACCTTCTTGATTTTCCAAAACCTGGAATTGTCTTGCTTCACTTTGAGCTGCACTTATAATAGAAAGAGTTGACAGTATCTTTTCCAAACCAATATCATCACCAAGTATTGACCCGTTTCCTTCAGGGGTCAATTTATTGTTAGGAAACTGATCTTTACAGTCATCAAATCCAGTTCTAAGCCAATGTTTGTCCTGGAGCCTCCACATGGTATCCAACTTTTCTTTAACATTTGTTCATTGCCAATCATAAAATTTATTACTTGAAGTTGATTTTTTTTGAGAACTGTTTTGATTCCTCAGATAAGTTGATCAGCTTTCCAATCTTAAGTACTCTGAGATATTTGGAAAGAGTCTTCAAAAATTACATGCGGGATATTAAAAAAGATAGTGGAGTCTTAGTTCAGTATTGGACATAAATTGATTTGAGCAGAAGAAAATGCTTCTTTAGCAAGACTGATTAGTGTACTTTAGAAAAGAGGCATCCCCAAAGTTGATACTGATTACCAAAAACTGGAACCAAGTAAGCATGAAAATAGAATGGCTTCATAGGATTCAAGGCACTTCTTTGGCTTAAATGTTGAGATCCAGACCCAATGTCACCCAATAGTGGTCAAATGTGCTTAATCTCCACTTGAGAAAGATTAACGACAAGGGTTGGTTTTCTTTCTTCAAATAGTCTAAAAATATGAGCTTTTATGGCCTCACTGTAAAATTGTGGGGGTTGGTGAGTTTTGAAATCTTGAAATTACATTCATATAAACTTTCTTGATAGTTATTGAGAACTTTCCAACACATCTGAGACTTGACATATTGAGTAAGAATAGTATCTGAAGATAGTGGTTGTTAAAAGATGAATTTAAGCAAAAAATGAATAATCAGTTTTGAATAAAACGACAAAATAACTTTTTAGCATATGCTACGCTAAGCTCATAATTCTTTCACATGTATTATTATTATCTTTTTTAAAAATATATTAAGTAAATCAATGATAACTGAAATAAATAATATGGCTTAAAAATAAATCTTGAGCCTATAGATTAAATTTGGGTTTGTGGAAGAAGAAAAATTTTCTTAATAAAAATGTGCTTTATTGTTACATTATAATCACAAAATAAAATAATTTCACTCTTATTACACTTATTCATGTTTATTTCTAATATTAAAATGCTTTAGATGACAGTTCAAAATCCAAATTGAAACTACTACCTAGATCCATGTCTTGATACTAACATACTTTTTGTAAGTCTTTGGACAGACACTTATGGTGATCTCATTAATATTAAAATTGATTTGAATTGTATGTTTTATCAAATATCTATGTGGTCTAATTTAATAATTGAGATACTACAGTTTAACCTTCTTTTACCAACTTGGCAAGAAAATATCTGTAGATTTCTTTAGACCAAATATCATATTTTGCTTTCCACAAGATGGGAAAGTGAATATTATGATATGTTAAGTGATATGTTCAAGCTTTGCTCAATCTGTGCTCATCTGGAGATCAAAGTAGTCACCAAGCTCCAAGAGACCTGTGATTGAGTTGGGTTGAACCTAGGTCTAACTGATTACCATATCTTAGTCCAATTGATTTAAATCTGGTTTCACAAAGAATTCGCAACAGCTTTCCAACAACTTCCCAAAATTTTTAAATAAGGGGTATTGCTAGAAATACCCCCACAAATTTTCTGTGGTGTTGGGGTATTTAATTTGAATTAAAACGACATACTTATTACCTTTTTTGAGGCTTGCTTGAATGGATTATATGGTAATGTTTGACACCCCCTATTATATATTAACATTCATATTTTATAATCCAGAATTATTGGGCTATTTTTTTGCTGATAATTTTGTAATCAAAAGTATTATACAAGTTATAACACTTTATTAAAAATATTATTAATTTTTTACTTTAAAATTCAGAGTTAATATTAATATAAATACATATATGACTTTTAATAATTATTACTCCAATAGAATAGTTTAAAATTATTATTTACCCATATTTTTTACAAATTGATTGATTACACTTTTTTTATCTGTTAAAACAGTATACTTTTATGTTTCACTTAAATCTGTTATTATTTAAATGGGTATAAAAATATTATAAATTTATTTAACTGATTTTTATGTGTTTCACGCTTTTTTAATTAATCACTAATTCTCTTATAATATTTTGTGTACAAATTGGTGGATTTTTGGGCTCTTACTCCTTTATCTTGGTTAATTGTGTCTTCCTTAATCTTACATTTCATTAAATTAGTTTTATTTATGTTTTACGTTGTTCAAAGTCTTTATTACAGCATTTTAAGTGCCACCATATTTTATGCCTGAAGAGAAATGAGTGAGAGGCTTGGATGATGCAGGTTGCCCTCATTTGCTCATATTTCATTAAGGTTTGGTTTGGAAGTTCAGGATTGAATTGTGGCTCATCAGCAGTTTTGTGGCCACTATTTTTTGCTTTATGACCAATTATTGAGCAGCTTGTTTGACACATGTATCCCCTTTTTTGTTCAATGAGTATAAAAATCTCAATGGAGTGAGGGTTTCAAAATTGAAGCAAATGGAATATTCATTATCAATATCCCTCATTTTTTGTGAAAGTATAGTAATTGGTGCTCCAAGGGGAAAAACCTTCACTCACAAATCCTGCAATAGATGTGGGTCCCCAACATTTTTACAAAATGGAATATGGGGGATTTAAATTGAGGTAAGTCTCTTGTCTTGTTTGTGCTACATCTTTCTTGAATTTTCTGGCTCCTCACTTCCTTGTGCATCATGCTTGAAGAGCCTAAATTTTTTAATGTTATTCAAAATTTCCAAATTTTATTTTCAAGCACAATTGTACAGTTCCCAGAAATAAATCCTTATCACTTTTTTATTTTTCAGTAACTCACAAATTTTTCATGGAACAACCATGAATTTAACACTTATTCTCACTCTCCTTAATATGCTTATTTCAATATTGTATCACTTTTGTATATTTTTCACTTTCTTTTTCATAATTTATTTTTATTATTATTTCCAATTTAATAATGTCAGACAGGCTGCTAGACTACCCAGTAAAATAATTAATTATTATTTACTGGATGAAGCCACGCCTTATTATTTAAATTGTTTAATTGTAAATTAGTTACATTAAAATTACCTATAATAAATTAACTAATTACAGAATGGTAAGCTTAATGAATAATTAAAATTAAATATAAAAATGTCCCTTATATTTTTACTCTCAAACACCGTGCTCATTGACAGGTTGAAAGAAATAAAAATTTATATTAAAAAAATAAATTTAAAATAAATATAAAATTTTTAATATTCAAATAAAAATAGATACATACAAAAAATGCAAATTTATTATTTAGAAATGACCTTTACAGTGAATATTAAATAAATTAATGTATTTCTGACATACTCTGTAAATACAACCTTTTGACGCCTTCTTTTTAGAACAACTTTATTATTTGAAAATACTCCTTCTGGAATATTCTTTTTCTCTCTCTCTTATACTACTTTTTTTAGAATTTCATTGCCGTGCTTTGTCCTTCCATTGCCTATATAAGGCCTCTCTTTTGGTTGTTTTTCATTCATTCCATTACTTACTTAATTATTATAACTATTTAAACATTTATTAATATTATTGATTTAGTATTTACATTCAGGTAATTCTAATCCATTAATTATAATAATAATTTAATTTTTTTTACCTCTTTATATTGAGTTTTTTTGAGAAGATAAGGAAATACATACCCCAAGTTTGAAATCCACAAATCCTTTTGTTACTGCCATTGGACCACCGTGAAAAACCTTCTAGACTTGAAAGACCCCTTGACAAATAACTTCTAAACGTGAAAGCTCATTAAATGAGACATTGAACATGTGAGAGCCCTCTCTTAAAACTGAATATTTAATAAAAAAAGTTGGGAAAAATTAAACAGATCTTTTGTAACATCCATATATCCAGTGGGAACAGTTAAAAGATGAAAATTATGCAGCTAAGAGCAGTTAACTTTAATTGATTGAAGCTTTGAGTTTTAACAACTCAAAAAACCAAGTTTTAAAGTTTTCTGAAGTCAGAGAGACAAAAATCATGAAAAAAAGATCAGACAGTCAGTTTTCAAGTCAGAGATGATTATGATAAGACTAATAAAAACTTACATTGCAACAAACAAACATGGAGGAGGAATAAATAGGATATTAATAAAGCAACATGAAGAAAAAATTGATTTTAAGTCCAGTAATATGGATTAATCAATGGTGGAATTTTTCTTTACTTGGTCGGAGATACCTTCAAGAGAGGTGTAATTTTGACAAATTCTGTCCCACATCTTCTCAGCATGGTTGAAAAATGATTTTAAAAGGCTTCAGATGGATCTCTAGTTATTATTCTTTTGATCTGTCCATTCAGTTTTGATATGTGAGGTCATTTTCTCTGTTTATAAATTGTCATACACTGAAAAAACTGGCAAAAAGGTGATTTTTTTTGTCAGTAACAAGTTTTATAAAAAAATGTAGAAATGAGAGAGAAGAATTTTTCAGATTGTGAATTGAAAAGAAAATTTCCATTGGAGTAAGTGTTGAGGGTATTGGGGTATGATGGTTTTTCAAGAGAGAGATTGGAAACAGGTGAAAACAAAAATATGCATTCAGGGTGACAAGGAACTGCTTCTGGGTGGTGTAAAGTGGCCTACCAAAATTCTGTGAACAGAAATTTTATGCATTTTTTGTGTTTCAAATTAGGGGGTATAAAAGTTGACCAATACACAATAAAATTAGTTTCAGATAAAAATCCTTATACCCCAAGTATCTTCCACAATTATTTTTGCTAATAATTGGGTTATTAGACATTTTAAATGTCAAAGTTGACCTCTTATCCAAAAATTTTCTACTCAATTTTTCATAACCACATATTGGAGAACTTTCTGTCATAACCACATCTTTGCCTACTTTCATTCATAACCACATCTTTGACTACTCTCTTGATATGCCTTCTACCTTGCTACACACTCCCATTCTTATCTCATCCTGTCTATTCTCCCTATTCATAACACCTCTCTATCTCATCTGCTTTTTTTTGCTCCTTTTCATCTTCAATTATCTTAACATGCCCCATCATCATTGATCTTCTCAAAAGCAGCCTTCCCCTAGTTGTTCTTTAAATTGCACTACTCCCTCTTTCCCCCACTCAGCTGAGAAATAAAAGACCGTTTTGGTACACATCTTGTAGTAATGCAGCAAAAGGCTCAGTTCTCAAAATTTCAACAAAGTGGCTGTCAGGTAGGATGGTTAGGGAAGTGCAACTAAGGGATATTTAAAGCGCAGGGAAATTTAGACTCTGCACACATGATTTTTTGGGGGCAGAAATGATACACAAGGTGCAGCAAGTAAAGAATAGAGGGAAATGTGTATCTGGACTATAGGGTTAAAGGGTATATTATGTAGTTGCATAAACTATGGTTAGCACCAGACACATACTACAGATTTAAGGAACAGAAATAAGAAATGGTATTAAAAATAACACCTAAGATTAGGATAATGTTTTTTGGGAAAAGTGGTGTTCACCCAGTGAGATGAAAAACATGTCAAGGAAAGAAGGTAGCACTCAAACAAAGGATAGCAGGTAAGATCCGGAATAGGGAAGTCAATTGCTTAGCACAGATGGTTTCATTATTATCAGGGACTCATGTAGAAAGTGTGAGTTATACAATAGGTATGAAGGCAGTACAGTATCTATTATTTAAGTTAGGAATCTTAGTAAGAGTAGGGGATGTACAGAAGATTGGAGTTTCAGGCACTATTAGAGCCAAGACTTACAAAATAACTGTACATAGACTAATGAGATACTTAGATACCATTTGACATGTTTGCATTAGGGCTAAGCTTGTGTAGGAAAACCCAAAGAGCAAGGAAACATAGGAAAGGGGCACTGATCATATAAATGTATATAAGCACACACTTGTAAATAGTGTAGAGGAGAGAAAAATATAAAATAGAAAAAGTTAGAAAATAAATAACACTAGATATTTTCTTTTAAATAAAAAGGTAAAATAGATATATTTTTTATTTTTTGTACATATTGGGTGTGCATGCAAGAAGTAGTGCTGAAGAGTTATTTTATTGCTACAGTAAGGATAGTATTAGATAGAGCACTTCAAGAGGGAGTGACTGAGAATACTAGTTCTTACTGAGAATAGATCTAGCTAACAGTTTGATTGCTTATTTTAAAATATATTTCCCCTTTTTTTAAAAAAAAATATCTCTACAAAACTATTCTACTTTCTCCTCCATTAAAGAAATATAGATAACCAAGACTTACAATACGTGATTCCACTGTCTTTAAATATTAGAGTGGAAGGTGCTTCTTTTTAGAATTAGATTTAGAAAGGAGAACCAACACATCTCAGAATTGTGTCTATAGCTTAGTATTATAGAACTCTTATTTTTCTACACCTTTCAATTAAAAAAAGATCATATCATTCTTATCAACTGGCTGAAAACTAAATCTAACTATGATTTTTTTTTGGTACTGAAAATGCAACTAAAGTAGGATGGCCCACTGCATCAAAAGCAATGGTTATCTACTAATGGCCAATGAATTACAAAATAAGACCAAGGGAAGGATAGATATTTTACTTAAAAATATTTCTGAACGTTTTAAGTATTACCGAGAAAATTACAAAAAGACAAAGACTCTTTCATCTTCCACAGGTTTTTATATTACCGACATCAATGTCAGTAAGGGCATAAAATCCATAGATGATAAACTTGAATCTTTATGTCCTTACTTTAAAGATATGGATTCTATTTTTGGAGAGGAAGATGATGTTAATCCTGCAAACATGTTGGATGGTGAAGATGCTATCTCCAAACATGATTTCAAAACAAATCTTTTTCCTTCTTCTTCTGCTCAAGCCTCCTCTCATTTAACTTCCACAAATCAAGATATCTTTTCAATTGACTCTTATGGCAATATAAACCAACATGATCTAACTCAAGTATGTTTTTTCTTCTTTTATCTTACCAATTATTTTTTTATTTACATTTTCTTATTTCTAAAAAGGCTTGAGAAAAAACGCAGGAGCCACAATCAACTGAGTTCAAAGCCAGAAACAATGATTAGGAGGAAGATCTGACCTTGAACAAAAAGAAAAGGGTTTCAAGTAGTCTAAATTTCCATTCTCAAAGAAGAAGAAAAAGTGATACTTCATCTGAAACACCTTTGTCTTCTATCAAAGAGTTTTTGGGGAAATGTGATGCTGGTAAGTAATACCATACCTCTTAATACTTCACTCTGCTTTTCTTCTAATTTTTGTTAATATTTCTTATCACTCTAGAACAAGTTGAAGTTAGTAAAGAGACTTTAAAGTTTGAAAATAAAATATATGAGCACTCTTTGAGGAGGGATGATAGGGCATAAGACTTGGAGAAGAGGAAGTACCAGCTCTCTTTACAATAGGATGATAGGGCACAAGAGTTGGAGAAGAAATTTGAGCTAACTCTAAGTATTGAGAAATCAAAGAAAGAGGAGAAAACACTTGAGCATCAAAACTTAATGTAACAGATGAAATTTAAGCATGATCTCAAAGAAAATTCAAAGAAGAAAATTTTTTTAATGGAATGTGTTAAAACCAATAAATCTTATGAGGAAATCAAATGTCTAATGAAATTTTTTAATTACTAGTGTGTTTTATTTCTTTCATACTTCAACTATTCATAGTTATCTTTACATAATATTTTAAATTAATTTTGTGTATTTCATTACTCTATCCATCATTAGTTGAAGTTTTGTATTTTAATGTTAAAAATTCTTTTTTAAGTAGAATTTTCAAGTCTCATTTGAAAATTTGTTAATCACCCCCTGAATTTTCTTGAAGTAAGGGGTGGGTATCAACAAAACTCTTTTAGCTCAAAAATCTAGAAAGTCTTTTAAATATTTGGCATTACTACCCCCTGCATTTTACAGGTATCACCAAAATTCTCACACGTCAATAATTTTGCAAGTCTTATAAGAAATTTTGGCAATACTCCCCCTTGCATTTTATTGAGGTAAGGGACAGGTATCACCAAAATTTCAAGGCAAAAATTCTGCAAGTCAGATTTGAAAATTTGGAAATACCCCCCTTCATTTTTTTGAAGTAAGGGGTGGTTATCACCAAAATTTTTACAAGTCAAAAATTTTACATGTCAAATTTGAAAATTTGGCAATACCCCCCCCCCCTGCATTTTATTGAAGTAAGGGGTGGGAATCACCAAAATTTAATATAATTACATAAATTAATATATAAACAACAAATATATATCAATATCCATAGTTTTAAAGTATTTACCATTCCTCTAGCCAAATTGTGAATAAAATCTAGAAACAAATTTTTGGGACTTTCCACAAGTGTAGGCCGAGTAACCTCATGAAATAAATAAATTTTGTCATGATCCCCATTTATACAACACAGGGTCCTTGGCCTATTACTTTATTGTAGGAATTTGAAATATAAGAGTTATTTTTAAAAATGTATGAAAAAATAAAAAATATTTGATGAATCTACTCATCCCAATACTTTTTTGATCTACATAAAGTTTTTTTATATTTTTTAAATTTACCTTCTTTTTTTACCTTGTTTATTTGGTGGATTAAGTTTTGACTGATTTGAAAAGAACTTCCAAAATGTGTGAACTCTTGACAAGATTCCAAGCCAGGTTAAGCTTTGGTTGTTTGGTGATGATCCTGAGAAGAGTTCCAATTTTTTTTAATCACACAATTTCCCAAACAAAAATCAATCATGCTGTGATTTTCTGGAAAATACAAGCAATTTCCTTTGATTTTAGTTGGAGATGGTATTGGTTGGCCAGTTATTGGATTGATGTATGAGAAAAATCCAAAAGTAAGATAATTGGAATTGTTCCTATCAATATGAATCTTATTTTGGAAGCCTGAATGAGTAATAATAACATTTGAAAATAAATGATATTAATTGATAATTTCTTCCCATTCCAAGTCACACCAATGTGGTGTTCAAACTTTGGTAGCAAGTTGATGATTATTTTCAAAAGCTCTATTACAGAGTTTTTTGAGGCAAAGAGCAAGAAAAGTATCAAAAGAAATTAAGGTGTAATATAAGCAAAAATTGTCATCATTTTCAGCTTTAAATAGTTTTTTAAGCAAAGAATATATGCCTATGGAAATAAAATGAGTGACATGATTTTGAGAATGAAACATATATTATCAGACATACCAAGAGAAGAGTCTTTAACAAATCCTGGTCTAAACATGAAATAAATTAAGTAAAATTTAGAAAAAAGGCTCAACTTTAAAGGTCAATATCTCAGCAACCACTGAACCAAATTCAAGTCTATTTATGGGAAATGAAAGATAGGCTTCAGAAGAATCTTCAGCTAAGAGAACATAAGATTTAAATAAATCTAACCGTAATTTTGACTCTGATTTTCAAAATTGCACAAAAAATTGAAAGTTGATGATAAAAATTCCAAGAAGATGGAGATATAAGCCTAGATAATCATAAGATAAGAGTTTCAGAGGCCTTATTCTCTAATTATGCTATATAAAAACTTATAATAAAATAGGTAAAATTTGGAAAAAGAGGCTCAATTTTTAAGCTCAAAATCTCAGCAACCACTGAACAAAATTCAATTCTGCTTGTGTGAAATAAAAGATAGGCTTCAGGAGAATCTTTATTTAAAGTTCATGTGATTTAAATAAACCTAACACTAACTTGTTACATAAAAATATGAAATAAAAAAGATAAATTGCGAAATAATGGCTCAAATTTAAAGGTCAATATCTCAGCAACCACTGGGCCAAATTCAAATCTGTTTGTGGTAAATGAAATGTAGTCTTTATAAGAATTTCAACTTCAAAGTAAGATAGATTCAAATAAAACTAACCTTAATTACTAGTCTTTTTATCAAAATTTTACAGAAACTTGAAAAGTGGTAATGGAGATGAGAACAAGAAGAGTTTAATAAGTCCACTGTTATCCAGATAAGAGCCATGCATATATTTAAGCATGAAATTTTGATAGAAAGAAAGAAATATCATTTAGTTATAAAAAAAAGAGATCAAACTTACCTTGATTGAAAATTAGGAAAAATAGAGTGAGAAAGAATGATGTTGGAATTTTGGGGAAATTGAATATTAAGTGAAATGCAACAAGAATGTGCAATGTATGTGTTTTAATGACATGGAACCAAAAAAAAGTGAAGTAGGGGAAAGGGGGGATAACAACCATTCCAAGGAGGAATAATGAGTAGGGTGATGGAGCTAAAAAAGAAAGAAAAGAGGGAGAGAAAAAAAGGTTTATTTTACCATAAAAATAAAAAATTAGATACAAAAAAGAAAAAAAATTAAAAAAAATATAATTAGCAAACAAAAAATCAAAAAAATGAATAAAATGACTTATCTGGAGAGATGAGATGAGAAAATAAATAAAACCAAATTGTTTGAGGGGTGTTTAAGGAAAGGTGTAAATGATATGAGGAATGAATGAAAAAAAGAAATAGTGAAAAATTATGTGATTAAAGAAAATATGCAATTTCATGTTGAGCTTGTGAATGAAAACAAACGAGAAATCCAAAAAAGAGACATTCAGCATAAATTCAAAATAAAAATGAATATGCAAAAACAAAAAGACAAAACCAAGTGAATAAAGCACACAAGCTTAAAATATGGAGAGTATAAAAAAATTAAAAGGGTTGTATTTCAAAATGTTGGAGGGTGCTTTTCATAATTACAGAGCATATGCTGGTAGAAGGAATGTTTTTTGATTCAAGGGAGGGGAGAGCTGGTGCAGTTTTGGGATCTTCTTCTTCATAAAGATCATTGAAAAGACATATAAGCTAAAGTGTCTTACAAACCCAAGTCAGAATCAAAGTCAGAAGCTAAAGTTAAAGTGATAGCATTAATAGCTGAGTAAAGTTGCTTCCTAGTAGAGAGATGCTTTATAATTTTTGGTAGAAGGTTAAGATTATGAGTGGGAAGTGGGAATTTGCCACCAACTGGGCAGGTGGGGTTTGTAAATAGAAAAAATGTTATGTGTTCACCATTAAAATTAAGTAGCATAGAGTGAAGAGACACATAAGGATGAGAGAAAATGTTAAGTGTTTGCCATCAAAATTAAGTATCATGGAGTGAGGAAAGACCTAAGGATAGCATCAGCAATCATAAGTCATGTGACTTTCTTAAAAATTCATCATGGATGTGAAGAGTTTGGGATTAGGAATTAGGAATGGAAATTGGGGTATAAGAGGTGGGATAATGCATTATTGTTGATAAGAATCTTCTGCAATTAATAATATCTGCTCCTGGGAAAAAAAATTCCTGATCCCTAATTGTGGATCCCTTAACTTTGATACCCCCTATTAAAAATCCTTCCATTTCACCATTCTGATTATCTTCTCATGACAACAATTCATCAATCCTCATCCTTTTTCCTCTCCAAGACAGTTTTTTCAAATTATTACCTCTATCACAGCTTCATAAATCAAAAAAAAACTATTTTCTTTCATGCAAACACTTCCAAAGAGTTCAATTCATGAAACAAACCTTTTTTCATCTTACCCACACCCCTCTATGCCTTATCCTACCTCATATCTGCCTATATTTTCAAATATTTCTAGTCCAAATCATTTTTGGGCTATCCTTGTTTTTCAAGAGTAATTTTGAATGAAATTTGATTATTCCCTTGAATTGATTTGGAAATTTGTGAACCATCACACTTAAGGGAAATCACCACAAAAAATTAATTGTTTTTTTAGATAATTTTTTTCCTTTTATTTTTAATAATTCATTCTTTGATATCTGGGCTATTTCCAATTAACTCTTTCACCTGTCTGGAAAGATTCTTAGGTGTAGCAAAAAAATTTGCTTTTTGGATTCTTAATTTTTCTTCATGTTTTTCAGTTATTTTGTATTTTTAGTATGTTAGAATGTGTCAGTCTGGATATCCCCAGGACTGAGAAAAAAGTACTTATTAATTATCTTAAACTAATTGACTATACATGGGAAAAATAAATAAAAGTACACAAGTGGTATACATAAGTAAAAATTATGATAAAAAACAATATATGCCATTATAACACCTTATGTACATGCATATATCCACCTTTTATAAGTCTTATTTACTTGATATTAAGTTTAAATATGCTAGATTAATCTTAAGAACCTTAAATATAAGGCTACATAATTTTTAATTAGACTTAAAGCTGTTGTTTTCATTATTTTATGTGAAAAACAAGAAATGCACTACAAATCACTTAAAAGTTGACTATATGTGCTATAAATTAAATAATATTAAAAATGCGCTTTGACAGATCAATTTGTCTTAACTAGGAATATTTATTTGGCTCTTAAAATGAATTAAAATAACACTTTTCAAATTTGGTGTTTTTTATGCCAGAAATGGCTTGTGTGTACTGGCTACATACTGCCTGCATTTTTCCTGTGTGAATAGCTTCATTTTTAGAAACTTTAACTTTTTAACACAATATTTACCCCACATTCTATTCCCACTGCTGGAAACAGGCTAAAATAGGGGAAAGACCCTTATTTAATGTCCTAATTTAATTATAAGTGCATTGACCTTATTATATGCACTAATTTCATTAATATCCTCAAGCTTGGAACCTTTAATTCACCACCACACTTCAATTTTCCTAAATTCGTCAAGGATTTACCTGTGCAAGTGCCTGAAAAGGACTGCATGTAGTTACCCCACATCTCATGCCCTTATTGGGTTTTTAAGTGGTTTCCCTGTAAATATTGGTTATTTTTGAAATAACAAATACAATTACAATACATATCAATAGCACTTATAAAGTGTTTAAGTAGTATCTGAATTATTAAATCTATTTTTCTTCCAACTATAAGATTGGAGCCCAATTATAGTTAGTGAGATTAAAATTACTGAGACCCTTATATTGAGTTATATTCTAATACTTATTGGATTTGAACTACAGTATTCATAATGAGCCATTAAAATCTTCTATACAACTGACTATTTGAGCTATTTCACATCTCTGTACTTGATCTCAGCCTGACAATTGGGGACCTTTCTTCAAGAATTCTGTTGATTATCTTCCAGTAAGAGAAATTCAAAAAGAGGCTACAATTCAATAAAATCCCTATAGAAATATTTGGATAATTACAACAGGTTTGGGTCACCTATATGGTGATTTCAGAAAAGAAGCCCTGTTATATAATAAAATTATGCCATTGAATCAAAAAATTTACCACTAATTTAACATAAAAATTTTTCTTAGTGGAAGTCTGTCAATAGACCAATTAATTTTGTAATCTTTGCAGAAAATAATCCAGATAATCAAAACTGATTAATTGTTTCTTTTGAACAGGAATTTTAATCCCTTTTTCTTGGTTAGTAAAACTCATTTAATATTTAGAAATAATATTACTGACAAATTTTCTTTTTTAAATATAAAAACACAGCTACATATTGTAGACCAATTATATCAAGTGACCACATAGAAGCATATTTGACTTTTGGCACTTATAAATTCACTTATTACCTACAAGTAAGCAATTAAATTGTCTTCAGTAGTATTAATTAATACTGATAAAACTCCTTTTTTTATCTTTAATATCTCAAATTTCAATTTTTGATTTAAATTCCATGTAAAAATGTGTGACAACAACAATGAAATTTTGAGTAATAAGGCAAAACCTTATAGCTTAATACCTAGAGCTGAAAGACCTGTTACAGGACGTTCAAATGGAGGGCCAGAATTCTCCCACCAACAGCAACACTCCACAGATGTCTCTGGAAGAAAGGGGAAGACTTTTAAAACAAGTATCAATAAAGAAACCAAAAAATACTTTTCAAGAACAAAATCAATCCCTATCCACTGTTCTAAACACCCTAACAATAAGAGTCAACAATATAATAGACCAGATGAAAAATCCGGCAAAAAGAGCCACACAGGGTTTTATAGAATTCAACCAAGATCTAGTGGGACTAAAGGCTCAACCAAAAACTGTTGTATCAAACAATTTCACAGTGGCAACAGAAACACCTCCAGCCCAAAAAGAGGATCAGAAGATCACAGTCAGAAAATAGAAGTGGGACTGCTATGCCCAAAATTACACCAACCCTCCACAACAGGGATCCAGAAGTTACCCTTACAGAGAAAAAGAAAAGAGAGGAAGGGAAAATTGAATAAGACCTTGGTAAGTCATCCATCTTCTCATGATCAATTATATGACACTAACAATGAATTACTCATAGTTAGTGAGATTGATAGAGATTTATTGGATATAATTGATAAAGATTTAAAAAATTATTATTTTGAAAATAGCATTTTAAATTTGTCTTTACATGATGACAATGTACATAGTTTTGTTGATCACAAGGATAATAATAGTCATATTAAAGTGGAACCAAATGAAGTAAATCTTGAGCCTGAAAATTATGATAACTCTTCTGAATTGGACATGGAAAAAATTGAATATTTTTTGAAAGAAAATCCAATGGAATCAAAAATAATTAGCAAATTGTTATTAAGGATTGAAAAATTGGAAGAATTCTCTATAGAGCCAAAAAATAATACAGAAATTTTATTATTAAACCTTAAACAATCATTGAGTACCACAGCCAATAGATTAAAAATAATTTAAAATTCAAATAATGAATTAATAAATGAAAATAAAAGATTAACCTCTGAGATTAAGAGTTTAAATGATAAATTAGAACTTTCTCAGAATATTCTGGCTACCCTAGAGGGATGTTTAAAATTTTCTTTTTCAAATGTGAATGATACTTTAACCCATGTGCCTGTAATAAAGGATAGGTTACAGAGAGTGGAAATCAAAGTAGCTAAAAGTTTAAAAAATACTGATAAAGTAAAGTAAAACACATCCTATTTTGAAAGAATACCAGTATATATGAAACATTCAGATTATAAACCAATGATTGAACATGAAAATAGTGTCATGGGCTCTGAGAATATAAAATTAGTAAAAAATCAAATAAATGAAAATCTTTCTAAAGTAAGTGAATGACTTAATATTCCTCAGATTAGGGAAACAATAACTAACCAAAAGAACTGGCCTAAGTTAGATCTGTACCCTTCTTTTTACGGGAACTCAAAGTCTGATTGGAAAAAATTCATTCCAAGAATTGATAACTTAAAATTTTCATACAAATTACCTGATGAAGAAATTAAATCAAAATTGATATCTTTACTTATGGATGTAGCCTTATTATGGTTTGAATCTTTATTGAGTGAGGGAATTCACTACTCCTGGAATGAATGGAAGGCACCAACTGAAAGGTAATTTGGTGGCCCAAAATTTAGAATCATTCAACAAAGATTGTATGAGAGTGCCAGATATAATCCAAATTCTGGGGATAAACCAATGGTATTTTTAATGAATTCAATAAAAATTATGAAATCCATGGATCCAAAAATGAATTAAGATTAGTGGAAAGGAAGAATAATATATAAATTGCCTATATCAGTCAGAGAAATTATTGTAGCTAGAACTGAAACCATTAGAGATACTTCTGGGTTTTTTAATATATGAAATGAAATATAATTGAACCACAAATATGAAACCAGGTATAATCATTACAAGAGAAATGTTGAGTTAGTAAAACCTACTAAAAATAAGTTACCAATGGAGAATAAAAAACCTTCAGCTCCCCTTGTCCCTAAAAGACAAGAAACTAACACTTGCTAAAAATGTAATGAGCCTTGAGATAAAGGTCATACTTTTAAGAGATGAATAAATGTTTTTGAAAACTCACAAGATTCTGAACCAGGTAATCATGAAGATGAAAAAGAGGAATATAGTGAGGATTTTAAAAGTATCATTTCTTACAGTGATGATGAAAATGAGATTATGAATTATAATAGGATATTATGTACCTGAATGATGCAATAACTCATAAAGAAAAATCTTTAACTTCCATTGAGGAAGCTGAAATAATTAAAGATGTAACTCATTATACTTACAAAATAATACCTATTAGAGCACCTGTTATTATATGTAGAAAAGAAATGAATGCCATTCTTGACACTGGGGCTGCAGGTAGTGTAGTTTCTATTAATACATTAATGAAACTTGATAGTAAGTATAAGGAAAAACTGGAACCTTTACAGACAAAGAGCTGGAGGGGTTTTGGTTCAGTATTACATCCAATTGGTAAATAAAAAACTGCTGTATTCTTTAAAGATAGTAATGGATATGTAAGAGCAGTATGTGAATTCTTAGTAATCGATAATAGTAATTCTAGTATTTGTTTTATTATTGGAAATTACTTATTGAAAAAATTCGTCATCAAACTAGATCCTGAAAATAGTTGCTTCACTATTGGCAAGAATGGAAAAAGAAAATTCAAGATTTTCTCTGAAAATTCAGTTTATTCCATTGCTCCTAAAGAAGAACAACTTCAAGGTGGATGAACCACCTCTGAAGTGTTAGAATTGGAAAGTGAAGTCTAAAAAGCCTCTTTCATTTCTCAAATTATAAAAATTTAAGAAAACAATATTTTGAGATTGATAAAATCTTATCCTATGGCATTTGATCATGGTTCAAATAAACTAGGATTGGTCAAAGACCATGAGATGAAAATCTCTTTAAGTTGTGATCTGGATAATATTCCTGACAGCTTGAAAAATAAAATTTACCCAGCTTCTCTTGAAAAAAGGAAAGAAATTGAAGACAACATTAAAATGTAGTTAAAAATAGGTATTGTTGAAAAATTAGACACAACACCTAAGTATTGTTTTATTTCACCAGTTTTAATCTTTTATGAAAAATATAAGGCAAGATTATGTGGTAATTACAGAGCTCTGAATACATTCACTGTAGATGATATTTACCCCCTACCAAGGATAGCTTCTATTCATGCTACCTTACAAGGTGAAAAATATATTTCCTATCTGGATGGAAACAAAGTTACCACCAGACTCCTGTGGAAAATAATTCTCAGAATTTCTTACTCATAACCATACACATGGGGATATATAAATATTTGAGAATGCCTTTTGGCCCAAAGAATGCACCTTCAGTCTTCAAAAAATTGATGGATAGTGTTTTTCATCAGGAAATGGTTGTAGAATGGATTTTAGTATTTATTGATGACATCATAGTGTTTTCAAAAACAAATGATGAACATTTAAAACAACTGAAAAGTTTAGTTCAAAATATTGATGAAATTAATATGACAATTGCATTAAATAGATGTAAGTTTGGGTTTCAATCCTTAAAATTACTTGGACATTTTGTATCTGGATTGCAAATTTGTGTTGACCAGAACAAAGTGGCAGCAATAAAAAACATTAGTATACTTAAAAATGTGAAAGATTTTCAAAGTTTTCTAGGTATGTGCGGATATTATAGGAAGTCTATAAAAAACTTCCAATCCATTGCAGCTCCTTTAACAGCATTAATCAAAAAAAATTGAGGCTTTCATTTGGAATAATGAAAGACAACATGTCTTTGATAAATTGAAGGAATGTTTAATGTCAGCTCCAATATTGGGACTGCCAGATTTTAACCTCCCTTTTATCTTGTATACTGATACAAGCTTTACAGGGCTGTTTGCTGCTTTATATCAAAAACTGATAATAAATGGTAAATTATCTGAAGTAGTTATCTGTTATATATCCAGAATCTTAAGAGAGACAGATTTAAGGTATGGTGCCACCTAGATGGAATGTTTAGCTATTGTGTGGGCCCTGGAAAAACTTCATTAATATCTGGAAGACTAGAAGCTTGAATTAATAACAGATTGAAGTGCAGTAAAATCATTACTAAACATAAAAACACCTAATAGACACATTTTTAGATGGAAACTAAATGTACAAGAGTACAGAGGAAGAATAATCGCTCATAGAGCAGGAACATTCCATTCTAATGTGGATTTATTATCCAGAAGCTCTTTTCCAAATGATACTGACAACCCAGCATATGTACCTGAAAATGAGGTAATACATATATTTGAGATTTATATAGTGGATTTAGAGGAAGAAGCTATGCAAACTATATTAGAAAATTATTCATCTGATAAATATTTGTCTAAATTATCTACCATTTTAAATCATCCAAAAAATACCTCTAGGAGTGCATTAATTAAAACCTTACCTCAAAATTATAAAAATGCATTGGAGAAAGGTAAATAGTCAATTGAAGATGGATACATATATTACAGAAAAAAAGCTAAGTAATGTAATAGTTATACCACCTTCTATAAAAGAGTTAATGTTAAGTACTTGTAATGATGACATCTTAGCTGGTCATTTTGATTTTAAGAAAGCATTAATTAAAGCTAAGGGTACAGCCTGTTGGATAAACATGAAAGAAGATGTAAAAAAATATATAGAGACCTGTGACTCTTGTCAGGAATCTAAAAGATTTACTGGGAAGAGAGCTGGGTTGTTACAACAAAAAGAGAAGCCAAAAGCTCTATGGGAGATTATAAACATGGACTTTTTCACTGGTTTTCCATTAGCAGGAAATGAATTATTCAACTTTTTCTGGGTAATTGTGGATATACTAACAAAAATTTGTAAATTTATTCCTACCCATAATGAGATATCTGCAAAAGAGTTGGCATTACTATGGTGGACTCAAATGATGAATACTTCTGGGTTCCTCAAAGCCATAATATCCAACAGAGACCCTAAATTAACTTCAGAGTCCTTTACATCATTGATGGAAGTATCAGCTTGTAAATTGAATTTATCTAAAGCACACCATTGACAAACTGATGGGCTGGCTGAGAGAATTATACAAACTCTGGAAGATATGATCAGAAGATATTATGCCTTTGGATTATAATACAAATACAATGAGAAATTCACACATGAATGTGTAACATTAATTCCTGGCCTTGAATTTTCTTATAATAGCACAAATCATTCCGTAACAGAGAAAAAACCATTTGAGCTCTGTCTGGGATATGTACTAAATACCCCAGTAAATCATTTAAATAAATTACAAAGGTTAGATATACACCCTGGCACTAAATCCTTTATTCATATACAACAAATTTGTAGAAATTATGCAGAAGAGTGCATTCAAAGAGCATTTGAATATGAAAAGAAAAGGTGGGATAAATCTCATAAAGAATTTGAATTCGAAAAAGGAGATGAAGTCCTAATTTCAACACTACATTTTGACTTATGAGTTAATGTTAAACTGAAGGATCCCTTTGTAGGACCTTTTTTAGTCAGAAAAATGGTTGGTAATAATTCTGTAGTAGTCATATTATATGCCTCATATGATAGGGAACATCCATTTTCCCTATATCATTACTAAAACCTTACCATTCAAATGATCCTGACTTATTTCCAAAAAAAGAGGAAGGCCTAAAAAGCAGCCTGAAGAAATTTTAGAAAAAGCAGAAATTGAAAAAATACTCAAGAAAAGAATCCTTACCAAAGAGAAAGGAACAGAGTATTTATTAAGATTTAAGGAAAAATAAAATGAATTTGATAAATGGATACCTGAAAAAGAAATTTTGAAACTATCCTCCCTACTGAAAATATTAAAACATAAATAAATTTCTGTTCAACCAGATGAGGGGTTATAAACCATTACTAATAATATTAATTATGTTTTATTTATTTAAAGAATTAATCTTTAATGCTACAAAATTTTCTGAATACCTGAAAAATAAAAGAAATAAAAAAAGTGTATAACTTATCATTTTTTTATTGTTTTTTTGGGTGGGAAAGTTTCAGCCTGGATATCACCAGGATTGAGTAAAAGTTACTTATAAGTTATGATAATCACATGGACTATACATGGGAACAATGAATAAAAGTACACAAGTTGTATACATAAGTAAAAATTATGATAAAATACAGTATATTCCATTATAACACCTTATATACATGCATATATCCACCTTTTATGAGTCTTATGTACTTAATACTAAGTTGGAATATGTTAGGGTAATCTTAAGAGCCTTAAATATAAGGCTACATAATTTTAAAGTAGACTTAAAGCTGTTTTTTTCATTGTTTTATGTGAAAAACAAGAAATGCACTTTAAATCACTTAAAAGTTGACTATATGCACTATAAATTTAATAATCTTAAAAATTTACTTTAAAAGAGTTATTTTTCTTAATTAGGACTATTTATTTGGCTACTCAAATGAATAAAATTAACACTTTTCAAATTTGGTGTTTTAATGCCAGAAATGGCTTGTGTGTACTGGCAACAAAGAAATTGTGGAAAAAGCAGAGATTTAAAAAAAACCTCAAGAAAAGAATCCTTAAAAAAGAGAAAGGAACTGAGTATTTATTAAGATTTAAGGAAAAATAAAATGAATTTGATAAATAGATACCTGAAAAAGAAATTTCAAAACTATTCTCCCTTCTTAAAAAATTAAAAACAAAATAAATTTCTGTTCAACCAGCTGAGCATTTAAAAACCAGTACTAATATTTTTTTATTATGTCTTATTTCTTTAAGGAATTAATATTTAATGTTACAGAATTTTTCGAATACCTAAAAAATAAAATTAAAAAATTATAACTTATCATTTTTTTTGTTTTTTTTAGGTGGGCAAGTGTCAGTCTGGATATCCCCAGGATTTAGTAAATAGTACTTATAATTTATGTTAAGCACATGGATTATACATGGGAGCCATAAATAAAAGTACACAAGTTGTATAAATAAATAAAGATTGTGATAAAATACAATATATTCCATTATAACACCTTATATACATGCATATATCCACCTTTTATAAGTCTTATTTACTTAATAATAAGTTGAAATATGCTAGAGTAATCTTAAGAACCTTAAATGTAAGGCTACATAATTTTTATTTAGACTTAAAGCTGTTGTTTTAATTGTTTTATGTGAAAAACAAGAAATGCACTTTCAATCACTTAAAAGTTGACTATATGTACTATAAATTTAACAATATTAAAAATGCGCTTTGAAAGACAAATTTATCTTAATTAGAACTATTGATTTAACTAATCAAATGAATAAAAATAACAATTTTCAAATTTGGTGTTTTTTACGCCAGAAATGGCTTGTGTGTACTGGCAACATACTGCCTGAATTTTTCCTATGTAAAATGGCTTCATTTTTAGCAAAGTTAGTTTTTTCACACTATATTTACCCAAAATTCTACGCCTACTTTGGGGAAACATGCTAAAATAGGCAAAAGGAACTTATTTAGTGTCCTAATTTAATTATAAGTGCATTGACCTTATTATATGCACTAATTTCATTAATAAACTCAAGCTTGGCCCCTTTAATTCACTACCACACTTAAATTTGCCTAAATTAGTCAAGGATTTACCCGTGAGAGTGCCTTCCAGGGACTGCATGTAGTTACCCTACATCTCACACCCTTTTTTGTGTTTTTAAGTGGTTTCTCAGTCAATATTGGTTATTTTTGAATGGGAAATGCATGTAGTTTATTGTCATGATTAGACTCATAATTTCTACTGTTAATACCCCTTAATAATATGTAATATTTGGTCTCATTATTTCCCTTTTTAGTCTTTTATTTTAAGGTATTACACGCATACACTCTTTTTTTTGCTTATTCTTTATTTTTGATGGATTATCCCTATTACTACAGGATTTTGGTTGGTGATATAATTCTAATTATGTTACTGGTCACTCTTTATGTTGTTGAACAGGTGTATTAGCAGGAATGAGGCGTCATTAGCCGTGTATAGAGCTGGTAAATCAAGGGGTACATTGGAGGAATTATTGGGTATAAAAGGAGGGGGTTTTTGGTCTTGTTTTCTACATTCTTTATCATTGCAATCAAATATATAACCAATACAACTACAATAAATACCAATAGTACTTACAAAGTCTTTATATGGTATCTGAATTATTGCATCTATTTTTCTACCAAACATAAGATTGTAAGCCATATATAATTAGTGAGATTTAAATTACTGAGACCCTTATATTGAGTTATATTTAAATTCTTATTGGATTTGTACTGCAGTATTCATATAGGACCATTAAAATATTCTAGAAAACTGACTATTTGAGCTATTTCACTTCTCTGTACTTGATCTCAACCTGACAGATAAATTAGAAACATGATTTTTCACCAGAATACAAGACAAGAAGTTTTTCTGAGCCATATTGAGTGAGTTACATTAAATAAAGACCATTCACAGACTTTTTTTAGGGAACTATACAGTGGGTAAAAATTTGTATATTCCCCTTACCATTTTTCAAATAACACTTACTCAAACAACCTAAATTTTTTTGGTTGATCAATTTAGAGGTCTAGATTCATAATATCACATCAAAATATGTAAATAAATAGTAAAGTTTTTATTATATTAACATTTGAAGCCATTTGAAATCTGAATGTCAAAATTAGTGGTTGTTAAAAAAAATAGACTAGCACCATTAGAAAGAGAAGTTTAAATATAGTCAAATTAAAAAAAATGATTTATTCTTAGCCACTCCCTCTCTGAAGCACTCTATCTAATACTATCCTTACTGTAGCAATAAAATAACTCTACAGTGCTACCTCTTGTATGTAGACCCACTATGCACAAACAATAAATAAATAAATCTTTGTATCTTTTATCTTTATCTATCAATTTTCTCTTTTTTTATGAATCTAAAAAATAATAACCTATATATCTCTCTATATAAACCTCTCTATATATATTTTATTTTTTAAGAGTGAGTTCTCTTTGATATACCCTTTAGTATGTCTAGATCCTTCTTCTATGCTTCCTTCCTCTACTGGCTCTCCTACCCAAGTTCAGAACTTTTACAATGATATCAAACTCTAACTAATTATCTCAGTAATCTAAGTACTTTTGTTAGCATAAAACCTGGTTCTAATTACACTTGAAACAATAATGTAAGACTTCTATTAGCCCCTGAAGCTTCACCTTTATGTACATACCCTATACTTCTTGAGATTCCTAACTACATAATGAGTACTGTACTGCCTCTCATACCTATTGTCAGCCAGGCTATTCCAGGAGTCCAGTAAATGATATATAAATTATAAAACCTTAAAGAGTGGGTAAAACTTGTATTTAATAAATATAACTTAATATTTTATTACATAATGAAATTATATAAGAATTTTATTATATACAAATGTTACATTAAATTTATTGGTTATATATATTTTTATATACAATTAAATTGAGCATAATATAATATATTCTAAAAATAATGGCGCATTTTTATATATTTAATAATTATAAATTTATATTTGATTAATTAAAAAACATATATTATAATTACAAGTGTAAATTTGATTTATAATATATTTAAATTAATTACTTAAATTTATATATTAACTAATACCTCTCATATGACACTAAACAATTATTAAGGACGCTTCTTTTGACCCTTAATTGTGTTAGAAAAAAACAAATAAATTAATTTGAACTAAATTGAGATTAATTGATTGTTTTGTTGCGTCAAATTATTTTTGTTTCACTTAAAATGTTCTCTAATCAGGATGGACCATCTGTTGGGAATTATATTTCTCATAGTTCCTATGTTTCCACTCTTGTTTAGTTATTTACTATTGTCACTTACTGATTTGGGGATTAATGGCGGGGAAATTGGATTCTTAATTGGGCTTTTAATTAATTGTTTCATGTTTTTCTCTATATTGTTATGTTTCATTTACTCTTTTTGATATATTTGTTTTATTTCTTTCTAATCATTGTATTTACTGATATAGTAGCGCTTCAGAGGACCCATTGCCTATAAAAGGGCCTTGGATAATCCCCTGTAGCCTTATCACTTATTATACACTCAACAATTTTAAATACAATTTTTATATTACGTTTATATTCTTTTTATTAGTAATAAAAATCTAATTAAAATTTTATATAACAAATTAAAGGTTGCTTTAAGTCTGATAGTAATTATTTTGGTTGCCGCGCAGAACTCTTACTTAAAATAATATTAATATTAATAAAACCAAGTTGTTGTCACCTCCCAGCTCACTTATCGTTGTTTTTCTCTCAATAAAATAAATAATTTTATTAAATTTTATTTTTTTTTATTATCCATACCTTTTTCCTCCTTCTCCTCCTCTCATTCCTTCTTCCATTTTCTCCTTCTTCTAGACGACCGGCCAACAACTGAGGGCCTTTCCAAACGACAACGACAAACGACAAAACGCACGGACCACCTAGCAAAACGAAACTTTTGCCGCGACTGTGTTTCGAACTTGGGTTCGACATATTAGGTTTATATAATATTAATTTTTATATTATTTTGAAGTGATTTTTCGATCACTATAGTAAGTTCACCTTTGCGCCTCTCACTCATAATACTATATTTTTATTGCAATAACAGTGATTGTGGCTTAATTGCTGATTCACTGAGTGTAAGTGTTCAATTTTTAAAAAATTTTTTTTCCTAGTTGACCATTATAGAGTGTTAAATCCTCTTAGTCCTAGAAGAATTAACATTATTATTAATACAAATTGAATTATTAATTTAATTTTTTTTTATTATTAATTATTGTTAATTTTTGGTTGACTTAAAAGTACATTGTGCTTAGTCCCAATATATTGCCATATTTAATATTGGTAATTAATTGGTTGAATTAACTAACTTGTTATTCCCAATTTAAACTTGCAATCCATTTTTTTTTTAAATTAATTTTTAATTATTACTTTATATTGAAAGTTAATTTTTCTATAATTTAATTAATTAAAAAATTTTTTATATTATTTGGAGCAAATTATTGACTAACTTTGATTATTTTTTATAAAGTACAAAGTAAAATATTAATCTTCCCACTAGTATGTCCAACAATTTGACAGAAAAAATGGATAACATGCAAGTGGATGAGATAGAAATTGACTATGATGCTGACACTGTAAGTTCTTCTAAAGTTGGTCATAAAAAATCTTATGCTAACACAAAGAATTCTCATACTGCAGGATGTGGAAATGACAGGAAATGCAAACAAACCAAACCCCCTTCCCCCAGTACCACAGAAGGAAGTAAAGCCTCTAGTGCCTCAAGAAGGTCTTCCAAAAGGCTTCAAAATAAAAAAGCTTCCTCTGCCACAACAAATCAGCAACCTATCCAGTCATATAAAAGAGTTGAAGACAGAAAATATGACGTACAAAGCAAAGGTAGACACATTGTGGGATCAGGTCCAAGAACTCAGGAACCAGATTCAGGCCCAGGCCCCTCCTCAATTGCCTCCCAATCAGCTTCAATTTCAGGCTCAACCTTCACAGCCACCCAGCTCAACCATCCAAAATCCAAATACTATGGAAGTAGAGCAATGGAAATGGGATTATCTAATGAGTCACTACCAGCAGAATGTGCAACACCCTCCTCATCATCAGCCTGGCCCATCCAGAACACCCAATTTCCATCCACCTCCTCATCCCTACCAACAAAGCAGGAGAAAGAAGGCCCAAGCACAATCCCAAACCCAGTCCCAGGGGAAGTTTCCTCCTCTGCCATGGTAAGTAATTTGGTTGATAGTCACTTGGGTATGTTTTCTAATAAATCTTCTTCTGCAGGTAATATTATTGAACATGGTGAAAGAACAGTTAAACCTGTTAAAAGACAGCTTCCTGTAACTAGTAGCCCTATTGATGTAATTAGCAAATTGTCATTTGATGAACCTTTACATTTAACTTCTACATCTTTAATTAATCCTTCTCTTGCAATTAAAAATGATTCTGTTCCCCCTGAAATCTATAACTTAATTGAAAAAACTTCTGAGGAAATTTTGAAAGATACCCTTGATTTTAATATTGTGAAAGACAAACATGTGAGAGATGTGTTAATCCATGAAAATGATAGATTAAATAATTTACACTTGCAATGTAGAGTGAGTTCTTCTGTACAAGATACAGCTTATTTAAAAATCAAAGAGACCTTGAATATTGTTCTTAGTCAACAAAAACAAATAAGAAGTGACCATAGAGCTATCTCAGATAGAAATATCAGTCTGCATAAGACATTAAGTGAATTGAAACCCCTTATTGAGGAAAATTATTCATTCAAAAATGAAATAAAATCTCTACAAAATGAGTTGAAGAAACTAAAAAATGACTTCCATGCACTAAGTACCAAACACTCAGTTTCTGAGGACAGAAATGTTCTATCTCTTGCAAAAGTGAATGACCAGATGTCTGAAATTCCAAGAATAAGAAACTATGTGTCTGACCTACAGGAAAAGTTCTCAACCTTAACCATCAATAATGAATTAAATGAGATCTCTGCCAGTAAGCTGCATAAAAATAAAGGGAAAAAACCTGAACAAAGTTCATCCTTTCTTCCTCATATTTCAACCATTAAACAAACTGACAATGAGTCTGTAAAATCTTTTGCTACTAGCAAAAAATCTTGTGATGGTCATGCACCAGCTGTTTCTGTAAATAATGAAATTTCTGAACACCTGGCTAAACTTCAGGAATTATTACTAATGAATAATTCAAACCAAAAAGTGGACCATCCCAGTAGTCAGAAAAATTGGCCTAAGTTAGACCAATATCCTACCTTTGATGGTGATTCTTCCTCTGATTGGCAACACTTTATCCAAAGAATTGATAATTTAAAGAGATCTTATAAACTACCTGATGAGGAAATTGTTTCTAAGCTAATTTCTTTATTTTCCAATGTAGCCTTGATGTGGTATGAATCTGTCCTCTTAGATAACAATCATTATACATGGAATGATTGGAAATCCTTGATTGAAAATCAGTTTGGTGGTTCAAAATTCAGGTTAGCTCAGCAAAGACTGTATGAGAATACTAGATATGTATCCTCCTCTGTTGAAAAGCCCATTGTTTTTCTGATGAAAATAACTAAAATCCTTAGAGCAATTGATCCAAAGATGGATTATGATATTTGGAGAGATAAAATTTTGTATAAATTACCAAATTCTCTTAGGGATTTGATTGTGGCTAGAACTGAGCATGTAAGGGAAAATTCTTCTTTCATTAATATCTGTAATGAAGTACTACTCAACCATAGATATGAACCAAAGAATTATCTTAGTAAATCTTATAATGATCAGAATAAACCTTCTATAAAGCTCCCAGAAAAATCTGGTAAACCCTCTGCCCCAGTTGCACCTAAAAAATATGCAACAAATACTTGTTATAAATGTAACAAACCGTGGCAGAAGGGTCATGTTTGTGACAAGAAAATTCATCTTGTTGAACAAAATGAAGACACTGATGAAATTGAACTTGATGTCAATAATTCTTCCAGTGACTGTGAAAGTAATATCTCCTACGACAATGAATCTGTTAAAGATGTTTTAATGCTGGAACATGATGTCCATTATTTAAATAATATATCTGAAGATTGTGTATTGAATTTATCTTCAGTAGAAAATGCTGAGATAATTAAAGATATTACTAACAATTCTATTCCTATATCCCCTTTAAAGGCACCTGTTATCATTAATGGTAAAAATGTTGATGTAGTTCTTGATTCTGGTGCTGGAGGAAGTGTAGTATCTGAAAAAGCTTTGGCTTCAGTGGATAAGGAATATTTGAGTAAATTATTGCCTATAACTTCTGAAAAATGGAGAGGGTATGGTTCTACCTTATTCCCTATTGGCAAATACAAAACCTCTGTATTCTTCAAATATAATGGTGGTTTTGTCAGAGCTATTTGTGAGTTTGTTGTCATGAAAAATGATAATTTGAGCAATTGGTTTATTATGGGAAATGATATTTTAACCATGTTTGGTGTGAAACTGGACCCAGCAAATAATTGCTTTACCTTAGGAATGAATGGGAAAAGGAAATTCAAAATTTCTTCTCCTAAACCTTCTGGGCATTTGTTAAAATCTTGTAACTCACTGACCCAATGTAAAGGTAGAACAACAACTGAAATGGATGATTTATTACATGAAATAAATACCGCTTCTTTTGGTGATCATTTGACTAATGAACAAAAGGATTCTATTGTTGCCTCTATTACCTCTTTCCCTATGGCTTTTGCTCATGGTTCTCATGTCTTGGGAATTGTTCAGGAAGAGATGAAAATTACCTTATCCTGTAATTTGAATGATATTCCTCCTTCCCTTAAGAAAAAACCATATCCTGCTTCTCCATCAAAAAGAAAAGATATTGAAGATAATATTATAACATTATTGAAAATGAATATCATTGAAAAAGTGGATGTCACCCCCAAATATTGTGTCATCTCCCCAGTCTTAATTTCTTATGAAAAAGATAAAGCTAGATTATGTGGAGATTACAGAGCTTTAAATACTTATACTGTTGATGATATTTATCCTTTACCCAGAATTAATTCAATACATGCTACCTTGCAAGGTGCAAAATTTATTAGTTGTCTGGATGGTAATAAAGGTTATCATCAAGTTCCAGTTGAGAAAAATTCTCAAAATTTTTTGCTTATTGCTACTCATATGGGAATATATAAGTATGTTAGGATGCCATTTGGCCCTAAAAATGCTCCTTCAGTTTTCCAAAAAGTCATGGATAACACTTTCCATCAAGAAATTATTGAAGGTTGGCTCATGGTTTATATTGATGATATTATTGTTTTTTCTAAAACTTTTGATGAACATATGTATAAAAAACTTCCAATCCATTGCAGCTCCTTTAACAGCATTAATCAAAAAAAATTGAGGCTTTCATTTGGAATAATGAAAGACAACATGTCTTTGATAAATTGAAGGAATGTTTAATGTCAGCTCCAATATTGGGACTGCCAGATTTTAACCTCCCTTTTATCTTGTATACTGATACAAGCTTTACAGGGCTGTTTGCTGCTTTATATCAAAAACTGATAATAAATGGTAAATTATCTGAAGTAGTTATCTGTTATATATCCAGAATCTTAAGAGAGACAGATTTAAGGTATGGTGCCACCTAGATGGAATGTTTAGCTATTGTGTGGGCCCTGGAAAAACTTCATTAATATCTGGAAGACTAGAAGCTTGAATTAATAACAGATTGAAGTGCAGTAAAATCATTACTAAACATAAAAACACCTAATAGACACATTTTTAGATGGAAACTAAATGTACAAGAGTACAGAGGAAGAATAATCGCTCATAGAGCAGGAACATTCCATTCTAATGTGGATTTATTATCCAGAAGCTCTTTTCCAAATGATACTGACAACCCAGCATATGTACCTGAAAATGAGGTAATACATATATTTGAGATTTATATAGTGGATTTAGAGGAAGAAGCTATGCAAACTATATTAGAAAATTATTCATCTGATAAATATTTGTCTAAATTATCTACCATTTTAAATCATCCAAAAAATACCTCTAGGAGTGCATTAATTAAAACCTTACCTCAAAATTATAAAAATGCATTGGAGAAAGGTAAATAGTCAATTGAAGATGGATACATATATTACAGAAAAAAAGCTAAGTAATGTAATAGTTATACCACCTTCTATAAAAGAGTTAATGTTAAGTACTTGTAATGATGACATCTTAGCTGGTCATTTTGATTTTAAGAAAGCATTAATTAAAGCTAAGGGTACAGCCTGTTGGATAAACATGAAAGAAGATGTAAAAAAATATATAGAGACCTGTGACTCTTGTCAGGAATCTAAAAGATTTACTGGGAAGAGAGCTGGGTTGTTACAACAAAAAGAGAAGCCAAAAGCTCTATGGGAGATTATAAACATGGACTTTTTCACTGGTTTTCCATTAGCAGGAAATGAATTATTCAACTTTTTCTGGGTAATTGTGGATATACTAACAAAAATTTGTAAATTTATTCCTACCCATAATGAGATATCTGCAAAAGAGTTGGCATTACTATGGTGGACTCAAATGATGAATACTTCTGGGTTCCTCAAAGCCATAATATCCAACAGAGACCCTAAATTAACTTCAGAGTCCTTTACATCATTGATGGAAGTATCAGCTTGTAAATTGAATTTATCTAAAGCACACCATTGACAAACTGATGGGCTGGCTGAGAGAATTATACAAACTCTGGAAGATATGATCAGAAGATATTATGCCTTTGGATTATAATACAAATACAATGAGAAATTCACACATGAATGTGTAACATTAATTCCTGGCCTTGAATTTTCTTATAATAGCACAAATCATTCCGTAACAGAGAAAAAACCATTTGAGCTCTGTCTGGGATATGTACTAAATACCCCAGTAAATCATTTAAATAAATTACAAAGGTTAGATATACACCCTGGCACTAAATCCTTTATTCATATACAACAAATTTGTAGAAATTATGCAGAAGAGTGCATTCAAAGAGCATTTGAATATGAAAAGAAAAGGTGGGATAAATCTCATAAAGAATTTGAATTCGAAAAAGGAGATGAAGTCCTAATTTCAACACTACATTTTGACTTATGAGTTAATGTTAAACTGAAGGATCCCTTTGTAGGACCTTTTTTAGTCAGAAAAATGGTTGGTAATAATTCTGTAGTAGTCATATTATATGCCTCATATGATAGGGAACATCCATTTTCCCTATATCATTACTAAAACCTTACCATTCAAATGATCCTGACTTATTTCCAAAAAAAGAGGAAGGCCTAAAAAGCAGCCTGAAGAAATTTTAGAAAAAGCAGAAATTGAAAAAATACTCAAGAAAAGAATCCTTACCAAAGAGAAAGGAACAGAGTATTTATTAAGATTTAAGGAAAAATAAAATGAATTTGATAAATGGATACCTGAAAAAGAAATTTTGAAACTATCCTCCCTACTGAAAATATTAAAACATAAATAAATTTCTGTTCAACCAGATGAGGGGTTATAAACCATTACTAATAATATTAATTATGTTTTATTTATTTAAAGAATTAATCTTTAATGCTACAAAATTTTCTGAATACCTGAAAAATAAAAGAAATAAAAAAAGTGTATAACTTATCATTTTTTTATTGTTTTTTTGGGTGGGAAAGTTTCAGCCTGGATATCACCAGGATTGAGTAAAAGTTACTTATAAGTTATGATAATCACATGGACTATACATGGGAACAATGAATAAAAGTACACAAGTTGTATACATAAGTAAAAATTATGATAAAATACAGTATATTCCATTATAACACCTTATATACATGCATATATCCACCTTTTATGAGTCTTATGTACTTAATACTAAGTTGGAATATGTTAGGGTAATCTTAAGAGCCTTAAATATAAGGCTACATAATTTTAAAGTAGACTTAAAGCTGTTTTTTTCATTGTTTTATGTGAAAAACAAGAAATGCACTTTAAATCACTTAAAAGTTGACTATATGCACTATAAATTTAATAATCTTAAAAATTTACTTTAAAAGAGTTATTTTTCTTAATTAGGACTATTTATTTGGCTACTCAAATGAATAAAATTAACACTTTTCAAATTTGGTGTTTTAATGCCAGAAATGGCTTGTGTGTACTGGCAACAAAGAAATTGTGGAAAAAGCAGAGATTTAAAAAAAACCTCAAGAAAAGAATCCTTAAAAAAGAGAAAGGAACTGAGTATTTATTAAGATTTAAGGAAAAATAAAATGAATTTGATAAATAGATACCTGAAAAAGAAATTTCAAAACTATTCTCCCTTCTTAAAAAATTAAAAACAAAATAAATTTCTGTTCAACCAGCTGAGCATTTAAAAACCAGTACTAATATTTTTTTATTATGTCTTATTTCTTTAAGGAATTAATATTTAATGTTACAGAATTTTTCGAATACCTAAAAAATAAAATTAAAAAATTATAACTTATCATTTTTTTTGTTTTTTTTAGGTGGGCAAGTGTCAGTCTGGATATCCCCAGGATTTAGTAAATAGTACTTATAATTTATGTTAAGCACATGGATTATACATGGGAGCCATAAATAAAAGTACACAAGTTGTATAAATAAATAAAGATTGTGATAAAATACAATATATTCCATTATAACACCTTATATACATGCATATATCCACCTTTTATAAGTCTTATTTACTTAATAATAAGTTGAAATATGCTAGAGTAATCTTAAGAACCTTAAATGTAAGGCTACATAATTTTTATTTAGACTTAAAGCTGTTGTTTTAATTGTTTTATGTGAAAAACAAGAAATGCACTTTCAATCACTTAAAAGTTGACTATATGTACTATAAATTTAACAATATTAAAAATGCGCTTTGAAAGACAAATTTATCTTAATTAGAACTATTGATTTAACTAATCAAATGAATAAAAATAACAATTTTCAAATTTGGTGTTTTTTACGCCAGAAATGGCTTGTGTGTACTGGCAACATACTGCCTGAATTTTTCCTATGTAAAATGGCTTCATTTTTAGCAAAGTTAGTTTTTTAACACTATATTTACCCAAAATTCTACGCCTACTTTGGGGAAACATGCTAAAATAGGCAAAAGGAACTTATTTAGTGTCCTAATTTAATTATAAGTGCATTGACCTTATTATATGCACTAATTTCATTAATAAACTCAAGCTTGGCCCCTTTAATTCACTACCACACTTAAATTTGCCTAAATTAGTCAAGGATTTACCCGTGAGAGTGCCTTCCAGGGACTGCATGTAGTTACCCTACATCTCACACCCTTTTTTGTGTTTTTAAGTGGTTTCTCAGTCAATATTGGTTATTTTTGAATGGGAAATGCATGTAGTTTATTGTCATGATTAGACTCATAATTTCTACTGTTAATACCCCTTAATAATATGTAATATTTGGTCTCATTATTTCCCTTTTTAGTCTTTTATTTTAAGGTATTACACGCATACACTCTTTTTTTTGCTTATTCTTTATTTTTGATGGATTATCCCTATTACTACAGGATTTTGGTTGGTGATATAATTCTAATTATGTTACTGGTCACTCTTTATGTTGTTGAACAGGTGTATTAGCAGGAATGAGGCGTCATTAGCCGTGTATAGAGCTGGTAAATCAAGGGGTACATTGGAGGAATTATTGGGTATAAAAGGAGGGGGTTTTTGGTCTTGTTTTCTACATTCTTTATCATTGCAATCAAATATATAACCAATACAACTACAATAAATACCAATAGTACTTACAAAGTCTTTATATGGTATCTGAATTATTGCATCTATTTTTCTACCAAACATAAGATTGTAAGCCATATATAATTAGTGAGATTTAAATTACTGAGACCCTTATATTGAGTTATATTTAAATTCTTATTGGATTTGTACTGCAGTATTCATATAGGACCATTAAAATATTCTAGAAAACTGACTATTTGAGCTATTTCACTTCTCTGTACTTGATCTCAACCTGACAGATAAATTAGAAACATGATTTTTCACCAGAATACAAGACAAGAAGTTTTTCTGAGCCATATTGAGTGAGTTACATTAAATAAAGACCATTCACAGACTTTTTTTAGGGAACTATACAGTGGGTAAAAATTTGTATATTCCCCTTACCATTTTTCAAATAACACTTACTCAAACAACCTAAATTTTTTTGGTTGATCAATTTAGAGGTCTAGATTCATAATATCACATCAAAATATGTAAATAAATAGTAAAGTTTTTATTATATTAACATTTGAAGCCATTTGAAATCTGAATGTCAAAATTAGTGGTTGTTAAAAAAAATAGACTAGCACCATTAGAAAGAGAAGTTTAAATATAGTCAAATTAAAAAAAATGATTTATTCTTAGCCACTCCCTCTCTGAAGCACTCTATCTAATACTATCCTTACTGTAGCAATAAAATAACTCTACAGTGCTACCTCTTGTATGTAGACCCACTATGCACAAACAATAAATAAATAAATCTTTGTATCTTTTATCTTTATCTATCAATTTTCTCTTTTTTTATGAATCTAAAAAATAATAACCTATATATCTCTCTATATAAACCTCTCTATATATATTTTATTTTTTAAGAGTGAGTTCTCTTTGATATACCCTTTAGTATGTCTAGATCCTTCTTCTATGCTTCCTTCCTCTACTGGCTCTCCTACCCAAGTTCAGAACTTTTACAATGATATCAAACTCTAACTAATTATCTCAGTAATCTAAGTACTTTTGTTAGCATAAAACCTGGTTCTAATTACACTTGAAACAATAATGTAAGACTTCTATTAGCCCCTGAAGCTTCACCTTTATGTACATACCCTATACTTCTTGAGATTCCTAACTACATAATGAGTACTGTACTGCCTCTCATACCTATTGTCAGCCAGGCTATTCCAGGAGTCCAGTAAATGATATATAAATTATAAAACCTTAAAGAGTGGGTAAAACTTGTATTTAATAAATATAACTTAATATTTTATTACATAATGAAATTATATAAGAATTTTATTATATACAAATGTTACATTAAATTTATTGGTTATATATATTTTTATATACAATTAAATTGAGCATAATATAATATATTCTAAAAATAATGGCGCATTTTTATATATTTAATAATTATAAATTTATATTTGATTAATTAAAAAACATATATTATAATTACAAGTGTAAATTTGATTTATAATATATTTAAATTAATTACTTAAATTTATATATTAACTAATACCTCTCATATGACACTAAACAATTATTAAGGACGCTTCTTTTGACCCTTAATTGTGTTAGAAAAAAACAAATAAATTAATTTGAACTAAATTGAGATTAATTGATTGTTTTGTTGCGTCAAATTATTTTTGTTTCACTTAAAATGTTCTCTAATCAGGATGGACCATCTGTTGGGAATTATATTTCTCATAGTTCCTATGTTTCCACTCTTGTTTAGTTATTTACTATTGTCACTTACTGATTTGGGGATTAATGGCGGGGAAATTGGATTCTTAATTGGGCTTTTAATTAATTGTTTCATGTTTTTCTCTATATTGTTATGTTTCATTTACTCTTTTTGATATATTTGTTTTATTTCTTTCTAATCATTGTATTTACTGATATAGTAGCGCTTCAGAGGACCCATTGCCTATAAAAGGGCCTTGGATAATCCCCTGTAGCCTTATCACTTATTATACACTCAACAATTTTAAATACAATTTTTATATTACGTTTATATTCTTTTTATTAGTAATAAAAATCTAATTAAAATTTTATATAACAAATTAAAGGTTGCTTTAAGTCTGATAGTAATTATTTTGGTTGCCGCGCAGAACTCTTACTTAAAATAATATTAATATTAATAAAACCAAGTTGTTGTCACCTCCCAGCTCACTTATCGTTGTTTTTCTCTCAATAAAATAAATAATTTTATTAAATTTTATTTTTTTTTATTATCCATACCTTTTTCCTCCTTCTCCTCCTCTCATTCCTTCTTCCATTTTCTCCTTCTTCTAGACGACCGGCCAACAACTGAGGGCCTTTCCAAACGACAACGACGAACGACAAAACGCACGGACCACCTAGCAAAACGAAACTTTTGCCGCGACTGTGTTTCGAACTTGGGTTCGACATATTAGGTTTATATAATATTAATTTTTATATTATTTTGAAGTGATTTTTCGATCACTATAGTAAGTTCACCTTTGCGCCTCTCACTCATAATACTATATTTTTATTGCAATAACAGTGATTGTGGCTTAATTGCTGATTCACTGAGTGTAAGTGTTCAATTTTTAAAAAATTTTTTTTCCTAGTTGACCATTATAGAGTGTTAAATCCTCTTAGTCCTAGAAGAATTAACATTATTATTAATACAAATTGAATTATTAATTTAATTTTTTTTTATTATTAATTATTGTTAATTTTTGGTTGACTTAAAAGTACATTGTGCTTAGTCCCAATATATTGCCATATTTAATATTGGTAATTAATTGGTTGAATTAACTAACTTGTTATTCCCAATTTAAACTTGCAATCCATTTTTTTTTTAAATTAATTTTTAATTATTACTTTATATTGAAAGTTAATTTTTCTATAATTTAATTAATTAAAAAATTTTTTATATTATTTGGAGCAAATTATTGACTAACTTTGATTATTTTTTATAAAGTACAAAGTAAAATATTAATCTTCCCACTAGTATGTCCAACAATTTGACAGAAAAAATGGATAACATGCAAGTGGATGAGATAGAAATTGACTATGATGCTGACACTGTAAGTTCTTCTAAAGTTGGTCATAAAAAATCTTATGCTAACACAAAGAATTCTCATACTGCAGGATGTGGAAATGACAGGAAATGCAAACAAACCAAACCCCCTTCCCCCAGTACCACAGAAGGAAGTAAAGCCTCTAGTGCCTCAAGAAGGTCTTCCAAAAGGCTTCAAAATAAAAAAGCTTCCTCTGCCACAACAAATCAGCAACCTATCCAGTCATATAAAAGAGTTGAAGACAGAAAATATGACGTACAAAGCAAAGGTAGACACATTGTGGGATCAGGTCCAAGAACTCAGGAACCAGATTCAGGCCCAGGCCCCTCCTCAATTGCCTCCCAATCAGCTTCAATTTCAGGCTCAACCTTCACAGCCACCCAGCTCAACCATCCAAAATCCAAATACTATGGAAGTAGAGCAATGGAAATGGGATTATCTAATGAGTCACTACCAGCAGAATGTGCAACACCCTCCTCATCATCAGCCTGGCCCATCCAGAACACCCAATTTCCATCCACCTCCTCATCCCTACCAACAAAGCAGGAGAAAGAAGGCCCAAGCACAATCCCAAACCCAGTCCCAGGGGAAGTTTCCTCCTCTGCCATGGTAAGTAATTTGGTTGATAGTCACTTGGGTATGTTTTCTAATAAATCTTCTTCTGCAGGTAATATTATTGAACATGGTGAAAGAACAGTTAAACCTGTTAAAAGACAGCTTCCTGTAACTAGTAGCCCTATTGATGTAATTAGCAAATTGTCATTTGATGAACCTTTACATTTAACTTCTACATCTTTAATTAATCCTTCTCTTGCAATTAAAAATGATTCTGTTCCCCCTGAAATCTATAACTTAATTGAAAAAACTTCTGAGGAAATTTTGAAAGATACCCTTGATTTTAATATTGTGAAAGACAAACATGTGAGAGATGTGTTAATCCATGAAAATGATAGATTAAATAATTTACACTTGCAATGTAGAGTGAGTTCTTCTGTACAAGATACAGCTTATTTAAAAATCAAAGAGACCTTGAATATTGTTCTTAGTCAACAAAAACAAATAAGAAGTGACCATAGAGCTATCTCAGATAGAAATATCAGTCTGCATAAGACATTAAGTGAATTGAAACCCCTTATTGAGGAAAATTATTCATTCAAAAATGAAATAAAATCTCTACAAAATGAGTTGAAGAAACTAAAAAATGACTTCCATGCACTAAGTACCAAACACTCAGTTTCTGAGGACAGAAATGTTCTATCTCTTGCAAAAGTGAATGACCAGATGTCTGAAATTCCAAGAATAAGAAACTATGTGTCTGACCTACAGGAAAAGTTCTCAACCTTAACCATCAATAATGAATTAAATGAGATCTCTGCCAGTAAGCTGCATAAAAATAAAGGGAAAAAACCTGAACAAAGTTCATCCTTTCTTCCTCATATTTCAACCATTAAACAAACTGACAATGAGTCTGTAAAATCTTTTGCTACTAGCAAAAAATCTTGTGATGGTCATGCACCAGCTGTTTCTGTAAATAATGAAATTTCTGAACACCTGGCTAAACTTCAGGAATTATTACTAATGAATAATTCAAACCAAAAAGTGGACCATCCCAGTAGTCAGAAAAATTGGCCTAAGTTAGACCAATATCCTACCTTTGATGGTGATTCTTCCTCTGATTGGCAACACTTTATCCAAAGAATTGATAATTTAAAGAGATCTTATAAACTACCTGATGAGGAAATTGTTTCTAAGCTAATTTCTTTATTTTCCAATGTAGCCTTGATGTGGTATGAATCTGTCCTCTTAGATAACAATCATTATACATGGAATGATTGGAAATCCTTGATTGAAAATCAGTTTGGTGGTTCAAAATTCAGGTTAGCTCAGCAAAGACTGTATGAGAATACTAGATATGTATCCTCCTCTGTTGAAAAGCCCATTGTTTTTCTGATGAAAATAACTAAAATCCTTAGAGCAATTGATCCAAAGATGGATTATGATATTTGGAGAGATAAAATTTTGTATAAATTACCAAATTCTCTTAGGGATTTGATTGTGGCTAGAACTGAGCATGTAAGGGAAAATTCTTCTTTCATTAATATCTGTAATGAAGTACTACTCAACCATAGATATGAACCAAAGAATTATCTTAGTAAATCTTATAATGATCAGAATAAACCTTCTATAAAGCTCCCAGAAAAATCTGGTAAACCCTCTGCCCCAGTTGCACCTAAAAAATATGCAACAAATACTTGTTATAAATGTAACAAACCGTGGCAGAAGGGTCATGTTTGTGACAAGAAAATTCATCTTGTTGAACAAAATGAAGACACTGATGAAATTGAACTTGATGTCAATAATTCTTCCAGTGACTGTGAAAGTAATATCTCCTACGACAATGAATCTGTTAAAGATGTTTTAATGCTGGAACATGATGTCCATTATTTAAATAATATATCTGAAGATTGTGTATTGAATTTATCTTCAGTAGAAAATGCTGAGATAATTAAAGATATTACTAACAATTCTATTCCTATATCCCCTTTAAAGGCACCTGTTATCATTAATGGTAAAAATGTTGATGTAGTTCTTGATTCTGGTGCTGGAGGAAGTGTAGTATCTGAAAAAGCTTTGGCTTCAGTGGATAAGGAATATTTGAGTAAATTATTGCCTATAACTTCTGAAAAATGGAGAGGGTATGGTTCTACCTTATTCCCTATTGGCAAATACAAAACCTCTGTATTCTTCAAATATAATGGTGGTTTTGTCAGAGCTATTTGTGAGTTTGTTGTCATGAAAAATGATAATTTGAGCAATTGGTTTATTATGGGAAATGATATTTTAACCATGTTTGGTGTGAAACTGGACCCAGCAAATAATTGCTTTACCTTAGGAATGAATGGGAAAAGGAAATTCAAAATTTCTTCTCCTAAACCTTCTGGGCATTTGTTAAAATCTTGTAACTCACTGACCCAATGTAAAGGTAGAACAACAACTGAAATGGATGATTTATTACATGAAATAAATACCGCTTCTTTTGGTGATCATTTGACTAATGAACAAAAGGATTCTATTGTTGCCTCTATTACCTCTTTCCCTATGGCTTTTGCTCATGGTTCTCATGTCTTGGGAATTGTTCAGGAAGAGATGAAAATTACCTTATCCTGTAATTTGAATGATATTCCTCCTTCCCTTAAGAAAAAACCATATCCTGCTTCTCCATCAAAAAGAAAAGATATTGAAGATAATATTATAACATTATTGAAAATGAATATCATTGAAAAAGTGGATGTCACCCCCAAATATTGTGTCATCTCCCCAGTCTTAATTTCTTATGAAAAAGATAAAGCTAGATTATGTGGAGATTACAGAGCTTTAAATACTTATACTGTTGATGATATTTATCCTTTACCCAGAATTAATTCAATACATGCTACCTTGCAAGGTGCAAAATTTATTAGTTGTCTGGATGGTAATAAAGGTTATCATCAAGTTCCAGTTGAGAAAAATTCTCAAAATTTTTTGCTTATTGCTACTCATATGGGAATATATAAGTATGTTAGGATGCCATTTGGCCCTAAAAATGCTCCTTCAGTTTTCCAAAAAGTCATGGATAACACTTTCCATCAAGAAATTATTGAAGGTTGGCTCATGGTTTATATTGATGATATTATTGTTTTTTCTAAAACTTTTGATGAACATATGATTCACTTAAATAGAGTTTTCCAAAAAATGGATGAAATCAATATGACCTTATCTTTAAAAAAGTGTAAATTTGGTTTTCAATCTTTGAAAGTCCTTGGCCATGTTGTGTCAGGCTTACAAATTTGTGTAGACCATAATAAAGTTGCTGCCATTCAAAATGTGAAAGCACCAACTTCTGTAAGAGAAATCCAAAGTTTTTTGGGTATGTGTGGCTATTATAGACAATATATTAAAAATTATCAGGTCATAGCCTTGCCTCTTACAAAACTAACCAGAAAAGATGTTGCTTTTCTCTGGAATGATGACTGTCAAAAAGCTTTTAATACATTGAAAAATTGCTTAATGTCAGCCCCTATATTGGCTCTCCCAGATTTTAACAAGCCATTTGTACTTTATACAGATGCAAGCTTTATTGGTCTGGGTGCTGCCCTTCACCAAAAGCAAATTATTAATGATAAATCCTCAGAGGTTGTAATTTGTTATATTTCAAGAACCTTAAGAAATAGTGAATTGAAATATGGTGCCACTCAATTGGAGTGCTTAGCAGTTGTTTGGGCTCTTGAGAAACTTCATTACTACTTGGATGACCAAAAATTTGAGTTGGTAACTGACTGTAGTGCTGTGAAATCTCTCTTAAACCTCAAAACACCTAACAGACATATGTTCAGGTGGCAACTTGCTGTTCAGGAATACAGAGGAAGGATGACTATTATCCACAGAGCTGGAAATGTTCACTCTAATGTTGATATGCTCTCCAGATTGCCTCTGCCAAATAATGACTCCAATCCTGCTTATGTACCTGAGGATGACACTGTTCATATACATGGTATATTTATAGTTGATATGGAAGAAGAGTTATTACAGTTAATACTGGATTCATATGATAAAGATTCTGACTTAAATAAATTAGTTACTATTTTGAATGATCCTAAGAATGCTTCAATTCAAGCATTAATAAAAACTCTTCCTGCAAAATACCAAAATGCTTTAAATAAAGGAAAGTTTTCTATTGAAGATGGTTATATTTATTATAGAAGGAAGCTTACCAATGTAATTGTTATTCCTCCTTCAATGAAAGAAACTATCCTCAAACTTTGTCATGATGACATATTAGCTGGTCATTTTGATCTTGAAAAAACATTGATTAGAATCAAAAACACTGCATGGTGGGCTAATATGTCTGAAGACACAAAATTATATGTTGAATCTTGTGATTCCTGCCAAAAATCTAAAAAGTTAACAGGCAAGAGAGCAGGGTTATTACAACATATTGAAGCACCTAGTGCTCCCTGGCAAATCATTAATATGGATTTTGTCACTGGTCTTCCTGTTGCAGGTAAAGACAGCTTTAACTCTTGTTGGGTAATAGTTGATAGATTCACAAAAATGTGCAAATTTATTCCAACCCACAAAGATGTATCCACCAAGGAATTAGCTTTCTTATGGTGGTCTTACATGTTTAATATTATTGGTTTTCCAAAAGCCATTATCTCTGATAGGGATCCAAAATTCACTTCTGAGTTTTGGACCTCTTTGATGGATATTTGTGGCTGTGAGTTAAAATTGTCTACAGCTCACCATCCTCAAACTGATGGTCTAGCTGAAAGAATGATTCAAACTCTGGAAGATATGATTAGAAGGTATTGTGCCTTTGGTTTAGAATATAAAGACAATGACAGATTTACTCATGATTGGGTCACTCTTTTGCCTGGTCTTGAATTTGCATATAATAGCACTGTTCATTCTGTCACTGAGAAAAAGCCTTTTGAGCTTTGGTTAGGTTATGTCCCAAACACTCCTGCTCAGATTCTCAATAATAAATTACCTAAGTTGGAACTACATCCTGGTGTAAAATCTTTTACGCAAATGCAACAGCTATGCAGAAAACATGCTCAGAGTTGTATTGATAAAGCATTTGAATATGAAAAGAAAAGATGGGATAAATCCCATAAAGAATACACATTTAACAAGGGTGATGAAGTGTTGATCTCTACTGTCCATTTCAATTTACAAGGTAACCACAAATTAAAAGATCCTTTTGTAGGACCATTTGTTGTTAAAAGAATGGTTGGTGATAATGCAGTAGAAGTTGTATTGTATTCTCCATATGATAGGAAACATCCTGTCTTTCCCATTTCTTTGCTTAAACCTTATACTTCCAACAGTGACTTATTTCCAAAAAGAAGAGGAAGACCTAAGAAGAACCCTCAGGAAGTCACAGAAACAGCAGAAATTGATAAAATTCTCAATGATAGAATTATCACTTCTGAAAGAGGTACTGAATATTTATTGAGATATAAAAACAAATCATCTGAACATGATGCATGGATACCTGGCAAAGAAATTTCAAATCTGCCTGCTCTGTTGAAAAAATACAAAAAGAAAAAATCTTAGCATTTTTTTTTTTTATTGTTTTTTTTAGAGTGAGGGAGTGTCAGCCAGGCTATTCCAGGAGTCCAGTAAATGATATATAAATTATAAAACCTTAAAGAGTGGGTAAAACTTGTATTTAATAAATATAACTTAATATTTTATTACATAATGAAATTATATAAGAATTTTATTATATACAAATGTTACATTAAATTTATTGGTTATATATATTTTTATATACAATTAAATTGAGCATAATATAATATATTCTAAAAATAATGGCGCATTTTTATATATTTAATAATTATAAATTTATATTTGATTAATTAAAAAACATATATTATAATTACAAGTGTAAATTTGATTTATAATATATTTAAATTAATTACTTAAATTTATATATTAACTAATACCTCTCATATGACACTAAACAATTATTAAGGACGCTTCTTTTGACCCTTAATTGTGTTAGAAAAAAACAAATAAATTAATTTGAACTAAATTGAGATTAATTGATTGTTTTGTTGCGTCAAATTATTTTTGTTTCACTTAAAATGTTCTCTAATCAGGATGGACCATCTGTTGGGAATTATATTTCTCATAGTTCCTATGTTTCCACTCTTGTTTAGTTATTTACTATTGTCACTTACTGATTTGGGGATTAATGGCGGGGAAATTGGATTCTTAATTGGGCTTTTAATTAATTGTTTCATGTTTTTCTCTATATTGTTATGTTTCATTTACTCTTTTTGATATATTTGTTTTATTTCTTTCTAATCATTATATTTACTGATATAGTAGCGCTTCAGAGGACCCATTGCCTATAAAAGGGCCTTGGATAATCCCCTGTAGCCTTATCACTTATTATACACTCAACAATTTTAAATACAATTTTTATATTACGTTTATATTCTTTTTATTAGTAATAAAAATCTAATTAAAATTTTATATAACAAATTAAAGGTTGCTTTAAGTCTGATAGTAATTATTTTGGTTGCCGCGCAGAACTCTTACTTAAAATAATATTAATATTAATAAAACCAAGTTGTTGTCACCTCCCAGCTCACTTATCGTTGTTTTTCTCTCAATAAAATAAATAATTTTATTAAATTTTATTTTTTTTTATTATCCATACCTTTTTCCTCCTTCTCCTCCTCTCATTCCTTCTTCCATTTTCTCCTTCTTCTAGACGACCGGCCGACACCTATTATAACAACCCATTCTTGCCATGTGAGTATCCACTAATTGTGAAACCCTCCATGCTTAGTAAGTACCCCTACTTTTCTTGAGTCTTAATTTTTCATTTCTTTCTATCAATTACTATATACTAGCCTTCTAAATAATTGCTTGCTCTTCTAGCGCTGCCTTTTCATACTTTTTCTATCAGCAATGGGCATTTTTAGCCTACATTTACAAGCCACAACTATAAGTAAATTATAAATACTAAATTTAAAAAAATTGAAGAAATTATCTAATAACTAAATTAAATTTTGGCTAAAGTAATTTTTAACTGCGGAGAACATTAAATACTCTACACTAATATTTGGAAATTTTTTTTAAAACATTAACTGTCTCTGATATCACTTTTACTATTATCTAGCTCATTATCCTACTAATAAAATAATCAATAAAACTATGACCAAAGAAAAATGAATAGACTTGCATTAAAACAAACATATTAACTTCTTGAGAAAAAATACTAACATTCACATGTTTAATAATATAAATTACTCCAAAGTTAAGAAAAGAATTATTCACTAGATAAGAATATGTCAAAAAAGTCACTGATAAACAAGCTAGGTAAGTTGTACTAGGAAATATGATTATCTTAAAAGAATAAAAAGACATGGTTTAAATATAAAATTTTTTAGAATAAGTAACGTGGTGTCTGAGAAATCATATAATGAGCTGAAAAGAATTAATCTTTTTCTTGAATTTCATTTTTCAACTTCCTGTTTTTTGTTTTCTTTTTCTGGGGGGGATCAGAATTTTCTTTTCCTGTACTTTTTATTTTATTTTATTTTTTCTTATTTATGAAATTTATTTGTAAATCAATTGAAAAATACATCTCATCAGAATGTTAGAGGTATGATCATTTTTATGCTAATTTCTCTTCTATATTTCTGGAAGTGGCATGTGCTTTAGATTTAAGAATTTTTTTTAATTTCCAATAGGAAAATTGATAATGAAGCAGCCTAGAACTAAAAAATACTAAACTAAAAGTCAAAGGCAGTTATAATGGTTTAAATTATTGAGGACGCCTTTTATTTATTAAATATAATTTTGACTGTCAGTATAAGCCTCGCTGCAGTTGTAACTAGTCATACTCAATCACCTTTTATTTATTAAATATAAGTTTTCCTGTCAGTATAAGCCTCGCTGCAGTTGTAACTAGTCGTACTCAATCACCTGTCCCCAGTGATTGAAGAGCAAGAGCAGCGCGTTTGGAATTTGATGGCAAAGTTAATATAAGATAAATAAAAGAAATAAAGAAAAGAATAAATTGATCAATATTGATATTCAAATAGAAAAGAATAAGAGATTGGATGAGGACCACTAAGAGCCGTTGTGGTCTTCCAACATTGGAAGGGGCCTTTGTTGTGTGATTTGGCGCTGTTTGTGCATGTCTTAATTGACATCTGTTAAGGAATTTGGTATTTTTCTGGTTTTATTCCGTGGATATTGGGTCTGCGGGTATGTGGGTACTATCATTGGATAGCCCTGGTGTTTCTCTATATTTTATGTCTTGTAGACATTTTTCATATTCTGAGTTTTAAGGGGTCATTTCCTCATTTTTCATTTATAAAAGATTGCTGTTTAATTTTGTTTTTTGTGTTTTATGGGCTAACCTTAAGTCTTACGGTTAAGTGCTTAGTACCATTGGATAGAGCTAATTTTTCTCTATATTTCATGTCTCAATGTTGTTATAGTGAAATTCTGTGTTTTAAAGGTTTTATTAGTTGTAGCTAATTTTTCTAAGTAGATTAGTGGTTTTTATTGGCTTTCTGGCTTCAGGGAGGCCGGGCCGCTTCAGGCGGCATCTCCGACGTCGGGCGGCCTGCCTGCCTCTGTTTTAGGAGGTTGGGGAGCGCTCCAGGAGGGTTTTTTATGCAATCTGGCAGGTACAGGCGCCAGATTGGTGGGTGCGCATGGGCTCTTAGTTAGTGGTCTGTGTGTACAAAGTGAATAAGACAGTTTGGGGCAACCTTAATCATCATGCAACCATCCGGAGGTGATATCATTGTTCCTCACTCAGTTTTCACTGTTTTCTGGCCACAATTGGCTGTGTTTGTTGCAAGTAAGTTCTTCATTTAACTTAACTTTGGCAACTGTTTTCTCTGTTATAGTCTTGCAAGCTATAGCAAGTATTATTGCTGTCTCTGGTGTGGATTTGCAGCCTACATCAAGTATCTTTGCTGTCTCTGGTGTGGACTTTGTTCTACATTTCAGTTCTTTGGTCTGGTTGTCTATCTGGGGACTACTTTCTTGGCTCATCAAGCAGTCAAGTGTGTTAAACAGGAGCTTTATCAAAACAGGAACCAACTTACTTTAGCAAGTAAATCTCACTCTATTTTTCTAAAGGGACAGGGGATTTTCTCTCTGGTTTTTCTCCAACTCCCTTGGTCAAGGCCTATAGCTAGTACTATAGGATTGTCTACATTTCTGGCGCCCAACGTGGGGTAGAACTTGCTAGTTCTTTGGAATCTCTGTTTACTTTGCTTGGCTCTTTTTGGTGTTTTGGACTGGAGGAATGGCTTCTGGTTCCTCTATTCCTGTGGTGACTGTCAGTGGGGGGGATGGTCCTCCTTCTGTGATGGTTAGAGAGTGTGTGAGAATTAAAACTTGGGATGGTACCAAGTTTAATGGGGAGGATGTCAAGCGGTTTCTAGAGAAGTATGAAACTGCTGCTGGAGTGGATGGTGCTTCCTACCTGGACATGGTGAAGCAGATTATCTTCTTCATTGGTGATAGGTCAGTGGAGAAGGAGATTGTGGCCATGTCTGGCTACAAGAAGAGGGATTGGAAATTGTTGTGTAGGGAAATGGTGGATAGATGGGGTGTCAGGTTCACTATGGTGGATCTGAACAAGGTTGTCAGTGAATGGCAATCTTATGGTTGTGTTGGTAACTTACATAGTTACAGGAAGTTTCTGCTATAGTTTGATCCTGTGGTGGAATACTTGGTGGAAGTGGAGGAGCTGGCACATAAAAATGCTGCCAAAGATGTTTTTTGGTCTGCCCTGGCTAGAGATGTCAGGATGGATGTGTTGAAGGAGTTGTCAAGAAAGGATTTGATGAAAACTCTTTCTAATGGGGATCAGAAGTTGCCTGCCTTGGATAAGGTGAAGGAGGCTGTTGAGGCCCATTTAAAGTTATTGGCTGTGGACACCTATCAGGAGGGGTGTGCCAAGTATGTCAGCAAAGTCAGTGAGGCTTTGGCTGAAGAGGAAGTTAGGGAGAAGAAGGAGGCGAAGAATTTGGTGCAGGTTCCCAAACAGGAGAGGGACCCAATGGTGGAGCAGCTGGCTGATCTGACAAATCAGCTGCACATTTTTGTTCAGGAGGCCAAGAAGGTTAATAAGGCACCTTCTCAGCCTAGAGATTTTGAAAGGAGGGCTGGTAGGAGTGATCCTTGGGTTTGCTCTTATTGCAGTAGGAGGGGGCACAGGTCCAATGATTGTTGGGCACTGAACAGAGATGTGTCTGAAGTAAAAGTGTATTTTGATGGCAGGGTTTTTAAGTTCCCTGACGGTTCTTTTGTGAAGCCCAGTGAGGGGCAGGCTCCTGTTGATTTGGTCAGGAGAAGAGGTGGTCTCAATCAAAGGAGGCCAAGGTTTGAGGAGATTCCTGATCAGGGGAAGTCTTCTGTTAAGGTATATGAGGACGTCAAGGGAAAGGGGAAGGAGGTCAATAAGGTCTCTTTTTCTACTTCCTTTGGTGGTTTGGAGTTGTATTCTTGTGGTGGACAGTCAAGTGGTGAATGCTTGGCTGGTGTTTATGATGTGGAAGCAGGGAAGGTGGATAGGCCTAAGAGCAGTTCTCAGGCCCAACCAAAGCCAAATGCTTCAAAGGGTGATCCTAAGCTGAGTGCAGCTAGGAAAAGGTACAGCAAAGAGGAGCTGTACAATATGCAGAAGGGTATGGCTGACATGGGCCCCCCTAGTTTTGGTGCATTGGACCTGAATGGTGAGCCAATGCCAATGGAGGTTAATTCTGACTCCGAGGAGGATGTCCCTTTGGCTTCATTACCAAAGCCTGCTGAAGTCAGAGGTTCTGGTGAAGGATCTGGTTTAGTTCCTGTTAATGGTAAATCTGTTGGTGGTGCTGGTCCTCAAGAATCTTCTAGGACCAAGGTGGTGAAGCAAAGAGCTCACTTTGAGAGGCCAGTAGTGTCTGGTCAAGTTAATGTTATGGACTCTGTCCTGGAAAGGATGAACCAGGGTCAGGTTTCCCTATATTATGGGGAATTGTATGCTATCAGTCCAGGGTTGGCTGAGAGGCAGAAGAAGTTGTTGACCAGGAGAAGGGTTTCTTCTGGTGAGGTAGAATACATTTGTGATTCTGCTGAAAAGTTTGGTGAGGGGTTGGAAACTCATTTTTCTGCTCCTCTGGGATATGTCAATGTCACTCTGAATGGCAGGGAGGCAAGGGCATTGGTGGATTCAGGTTCTCAGATAAACCTGATTTCTTTGTTTGAGGCAACTCATATGGGCCTCCCCATCAAAACTGGTATTGGTGGGAATTTAAGAGGGATCGGTGGCCATGTCACTGAATTGGTTGGAACTTCAGAGTTTGTGAAGATAGATGTTGGAGGAGCCTCAGGGAAGGTTCATTTTTACATTGCTAAAGGTAATGTAAAAGCAGTTTTGGGTGGGCCATTCTTGATGGATTTTCAGGCAAGAATAGGTTATCAATTTGATTTGGGAATCAGTTTGGAGTTGACTGGTGAAGACGAAAGGAGGCTTCACATGAGGTTATCATCCCCTGGAGAGGATGGTTGAGAGACTAGGCCTGGTTTATCTTCAATGTGCCAGTGCATGGATTGCTGCAGGAGAAGGAAAGAAGTGGGTGCTGCCTCTGGGTTTTTGGAGTGCGGCTCAGGCTCTATTGAGAGTCTGTCTTTTTTAGAGTAATGAGGGCTGATCACCCTAGTGCTACAACCTCTCCCCAAAATGAGGAAATCCCAGGTTGTAGTAGGTCAGCTCCCTTGGAGATATACCAAGTGGATTTTCAACTTTCTCTTTTTAATGTTTCTCTTCTCTGAAAGTATTCATCAAGTTTTTTATCAAGTCTCTGTTCTCTCTCAAGATTCTTAATTATTTTTAATTCAAGTTCAAAGAAGAAGATTGGTTATATATCTTTATTGAAAGATATGCAGAAAAGTTTTGGGGAGGTGAGATTGGGGCCTAAAAGTAAGTCTTCCCAATTGTGCACCGCTAGGGTTTCTTCTACACCTTTCAAAAACATTACCTGTGCCACACCTGTGAGCATTGGGGAAACCCCTGGTTATTTTTGTAGGACAGAAGAAAACTCAAGAAAAGAAGATAAAAATTTCAAGATAATTCATGAAAATCAAGAAAAAAATCTGAAGATAATGAATAAAGAAGATGAAAAATATTTTTGTGAAGATTGTCAAGATCTATTTTTGGGCCTCCATCATGAGGTTAAACTGCAGAAATTTTTGAAGAGAGAAGATCATCAGGATCCATTTTTGGACCTCCAGCATGAGGATAAACTGCACAATTTTAGAAGATGTGATTCAGAAGATGAATCAAGATTTGAAGATTTGGAAGTTGGAAGTGAGGATGAAGATGTGGAATTGCGGAAAAGTTTTGGAGTGGTGAGATTGGGGTGTAAAAGTAAGTCCTCCCAATTGTGCACCGCTAGGGTTTCTTCTACACCTTTCAAAAACATTACCTTGGCCAGGCATGTGAGCAATGGGGAAACCCTTGGTTTTTGTTCCAGGTCTGGTGGTGAAGATTTCCTGAAGATCCCTCAAGTTGAAGGTGGAGCAGCAAAGTATAAGAAGGTAGCGCAGAAGATTAGGCCTGTCAATGAGCCTATGCCTGTGGGCTTGAATCCGCCTTTGAAGAGACCTCCTTTGTCAAGAGATCCGTACTTTACTCCTTTGGTGAAGAATCCTCCAGAATTTGTAGAGACGGCTAGGGTGACCGTGGAAAGATTGAAAGTTGTTAATTTTGGTCCTGATGGGTGGTTGTCTGAGGAAGAAAAGAAGTTGTTGTTGCACATTATTGTGCTAAGGGAAAAAGCGGTGGTGTTTGTTGAGGAGGAAGGGGGTGTATTGAAGCACTCTTATGGGGAACCTTACTTGATTCCTGTTGTTTGTCATGAACCTTGGCAAATCAAACCTATTCCGATTCCAGCCGCTATTCGAGAGGATTTTGTAGAGATTGTTAGGGAAAGAGTCAGGACTGGGTTATACGAACAATCAACATCCAGTTACTCAAGTCCGGTGTTCTGTGTAAAGAAGCAGAATGGAAAGTTGAGGGTGGTTCATGATCTTAAAGCCTTGAATAGAGTCACTATCAAGGACGCTGGTATGCCTCCAAGTGCAGAGGATTTTGTTGAAGCTTTTGATGGAAGGGTGTGTTATGGTTTGGGTGATATTATGGGTGGTTATGATGAGAGGGAACTCCATACGGATTCAAGGCCTCTCACAACTTTTGAGACTCCTTTGGGAAGATTTCAGCTCACTAGGTTGCCTCAAGGAGCAACTAATTCAGTGGCAGTTTATCAAGCACAGATGGCTTGGATTTTTCAGGATGAGGTTCCTACTCATGCTGGTATTTTTATTGATGATGGTGGAATTAAAGGACCATCCACTGATTATGGTAATGAGGTGTTATCGGAGAACCCTTGAATAAGGAGGTTTGTGTGGGAATATGCAATAACTCTAGAGAGAGTGTTGTTTAGGATTGAAGAGGCTGGTTTGACCATTTCAGGGTCAAAATTCTGTTGTTGTGTTCCTGCTTTGGAAATTCTGGGTCATGTGGTATATAAAGAGGGAAGGATTATGGCGAAGAAGAAGATTAATAAAATTCAGGCATGGCCAAGGCCTAAAAATTCTACTGAAGTCAGAGGATTTTTGGGTGTATGTGTATATGTCAGGATTTTCATTAAGGATTTTTCTTTGTTGGCTTCACCTTTAAGGAGGTTGACCAGAAAAGATGCAGATTGGGAATGGACTGAGGAGTGTGAAGAGGCTTTTCAGAAGCTGAAAAAGGTTGTTGGTGAAGATATAATTCTTCACAAGTTGGATTATGGTGTTGGTGCTGGAAAGATTTATCTGGCAGTGGACTCAAGCTATATTGCTGCTGGTGCTGTTTTGTCTCAAGAGGATAAGACTGGGAGGGTCAGGCCAGTAAGGTATGAGTCTGTGGTGTTTAATGAGGTGGAATCTAGGTATTCTCAACCTAAGTTGGAATTGTGTGGTGTAGCTAAAATTTTAAAGAAGCTACAGACAGTTTTGTGGGGGCAGCATTTTGAGCTGCAGGTGGATGCAAAATCTTTCGTTCAGATGATCAATACACCTAGTCTTCCAAATGCTCCAATGACTAGGTGGGTGGCATTTATTCAACATTTTTCTTTTGACCTGGTACACAAACCAGGTAAAACTTTTACTATGCCTGATGGATTATCAAGGAGGCCACCTACAGATAAGGATTCTGATTCTGAAGAGTTTGACGAAGATGTTCCAGTGATTAGGGCCAGCACAAAGGGTGCTGAGGATTTTTCTTTCCTCCCCCATGAGGCTAAACTGGATGATTGTTCTGACCTCCCCCAAGAGGTTAAACTGGCTGGATCTGATCTTATTTCTGGTGATCAGGATGTTTTTGTTGATGAAGATGGAGTTGTTGTTTGGGACAGCTCAAAATTGGAAAAGGGTGTTTTTGTTAGTGAACTGGATTCTCACAAGGTTCAGTGGAAAGAGAAGGAAGTGCCAAAATTTAAGGATTGGTGTCCTGGTTGGGCTTCTCAATTGGCTCATGTTCACACTGGTGATTTTGATGACAGAGTTGTACCCTTGGATGTTGTTTTTTTGGATTTTGAAGATGAGACCTGGGGTCAATCTGGGTTTTATTTTATTTTGGTGGAATATCTGTTGACCTTGGAGAGGCCAGATATTTGTGATGATGATACTTGGTTGGCAATCAAGAAGAAGAGTCCTGGATTTTATGTGTCAGGAAGGCGCTTGATGAGAAGGAGACATCCTAATCCTCAAGTGGTGGTGACTCAGAAGAAGGGTCAAGAATTGGTTTTGAGGTCTTTGCATGAAGACCTTGGTCATAGAGGCTTTGGGGAGACTTATAGAAGAGTAGCAGACAGATTTTGGTGGCCGGGTATGAAGTTGGCTGTACAGGGTTGGGTTCAATCTTGTGAATAATGTCAAAGAAGAAGTCACTTGAAACCTAAAGAGGTGGGCCATGCTACTGGTAAATCAACTGTTTTTGGAAGGGTCAGTCTGGATGCTGTCCATATTAAAGAGGGCAGGTATAAATACTTGATTGTTGCTAGGGATGATTTGTCTGGTTGGGTTGAGGCAGTGCCTCTGGTTAATTTGACTGCCAAGAATGTGGCAGAGTTTTTGAAGAAGGAGTAAATTTATAGGTATGGGTTGATGAAGTTGGTGACTGTTGATGGTGGGCCAGAGTTTGGTGCCAAATTTAAAGAAGCTGTGGCTAGTGTTGGTTCTAGGGTTAGAGTGGCTACACCGTATTATCCTGAAGCTGAAGGCATGGTTGAAAGAGGCCATCAAGTTATCAAGAATGCTTTGGTGAAGATGTGCGGAGATAGTGCCAAAAAGTGGAGGCATTATTTACCCTTGGTTTTATTTGCGGATAGGGTCACTGTGAAGAGGACAACTGGCTATTCTCCTTATGAGTTAATTTTTGGTCAGAAAGCCGTTCTACCAGTGGACTTGGAAGCTGTCTCTTATCTTGGAATTGATCGGGATGACGTGCACTCAACAGAAGATTTGCTCTGTGCCAGGATGCAACAGTTGGAATGTAGAGAGGAATGTCAAGAGAAGGCATACTCTAGAATGATGAAGATTAGGAATCAATCAGTCAGGTACTGGGTCAAGAATTTGGCTCATAGACTCAGGAATCCCTTGAAACCTGGTTGTTTGGTTTTGGTGTATAATAGAAGTTTGGAGAGTCAGTGGGGCAAAATGTTTGCTGACAGATGGAATGGACCTTACAGAGTCAGATCTCAGGCGTCTGGAGGTTCTTATGTTTTGGAAGAGTTGGATGGTGCAGTCTTGAAAAAGAGGGTGGATGCAGACCAAGTGAAGAGGTTTTATCCCAGAGGCACTAGGCATGAAGAAGATTTACTCCGCAATGAGGATAAACTACAGACCATTCTTTAATTTTGGTTTTTTTGTGATGTTGCTATGCATCTGTTTGTTGGAAACTTTTGTTAGAGGGTACCCATGGGTGGGGCTTCTAGATTTGATCTTGGCAAGTGTGGGGGTGACTGATGGGCTGGCTGCTCTATCAACAGTTACCCCAGATTGTCTGTTTCCAACCCTTTCTCTTAATTTTGTTGAACCCTAGTATTGTTTTATTTTCACAGGTTTTAGTCCTCTATGACTTTAAACTGGATTTTCCTTTGGTTTTCAAGTGCCGGACTCTTCACTCTTATTGGTTTTGGTTTTTTTGTGTTGAATGTTGTGTTTTTGTTAGAAGGTACCCAGGGGGGGCTTCTAGATTTTATTTTGGAAAGTGTGGGGGTAACTGATGAGCTGGCTGCTCTGTAGAACATTTACCCCAGAATGTCTGTCTCAAGTCTTTTGTTTTTCCTAGTTGAATTCTAGTTCTGTTGTTTATTATTCAGGTTTTAAGTCCGCTATGACTTTAAACTGGTTTGGAACTGGCTTCTTTATCTTTGGTTTTTTCAGATTGGTGGTGGATCACTGGTGGTCTCCCGTCATTTTTACTTATTGGAGGGAGCCCACCCAGTGATCATTTCTATGGATCAGACTTTTCCTTATTGGACCATCTATGGAACTGGACTGTTTTTGATTTTGCAGTTATGTTTTTGCTAGATAGCAGTTTTAGATTATTTTCTTTTTTCTCTTTTTTTCTTTTAATTTTTTTATGGGGGTTGTTTATAATTATAAAATCAAAAAGATAGGGTGTTACCACATCAGGGTCACCTGGATGTGGGCAAGCATTGGTGGGGAAAGGCTCATCAATTGGCCGGGCAATGCTATTTTCTTATTTTAATTTATTATTTATTTCATGTGTTTCTGTGTTTCATTATTTTTTATTATTTTCTGAATCTCTAAATTTTTTGAATTTTGTTTTCTGTTAACTATTTAAAAGAATTAATTGTGTATCCACATCAAGGTGCACTTGGATGTGGGTAAGGTATCAGGGGATCAGCTCATCAATTGGCTGGGGGATACCATTTGTATTATTTTTTTATATTTTATTTTATTTCATTTCATTTATTTCATTTCATTTTAGTTATTAATTTTTAATTTTAGTATATTAGTAGATAAAAAAGCAAAAAAAAAAAAAAAAAAAATTCTGAAATTATTTTTATTAATTGTTTTATATTATTATTATGTTTCTAATCTTTTTGCAGGAGCTCATTGTCTGGATGATGAAGCTTCTGGAGGCTGGTCTGGATTGTGATGACATTTTTGTTTTTTGTTGGGATTGTGGGAAGCACTGTGTTCTTTGAAGTGCATCCTGCTGGAGAGATTATAGGGATTGTAATGATCAGGGATTGGATTAGAGGGAAGTTCAGAGGAGGAAGAAGAAGGGGCAGGAATGGAGTGCTGGAGGGTGTGTTTAATGATCCTAGACATTTTCCAGTGGTCGTCCAGTAGGAGCTTTCTCTGGGATTTTTCAAAGTCATTCAAGGGTCCATGGAGGGCAAAGGCTTTTAGCATATTGGAACACATGGTGCTTATGTGTTTCTTCATGTCTCCATAATCCAGGGTCAAAGAAGTTTCAAGAGTTTGGCCAACTCCAATAATAGATTCAGGAGGAGGGGTGCCAACTAGACAAGAAGAATTGGATCAGTAATTATTTTTGTTGAAGAAATGGAATAATTACTTTGGTACTTACAGATTGGAAGCTCATCAAATCTGTAAGCAGCTGAGATTTGGATCTCTGACGACTTTGTTATGGTAATAGTGGGTGGATCAACTAGGGAAAGATATGGATTCTCATGGTCTTCCTCTGAAGGATCCTGAGAAGGTGAACTGGGATGCTGATGTTCCTGGGGCCTAGTTGGAGCAGTGAGATTGTGGTTGTTGTTGTGGTTGTTATTTCTGTTGGATTCAGCTGGAGGAGGTGCTGGTGATGGAGTACCAGGGTTGTTAAAGGATGGAGCAGGAGAGGGGGATTTGGAAGCAGACTGCTCTCTTCTGGATGGAGAATTTTAAGAGATGGAACTGTCAGAAGAGTAGTTGGCTGACAGAGGAGAGGTGTAGTTTCTTTGTCTTAGTTGGGGACGAAGTTGTTGTTGTGGAGAAGTGTGTGGTGTGCTGGTTTCTTCTTGGGGTTCTCTGGAAGTTCTCTTAGAAATCAGGGAAATTTTGGTGTTTTTGAATTTTGGAAGGGTAGATTTCATTGCTCTGGGAGCAGTAGGAGGTAGTTGGGTTGAGTTGTTATTGTTGTCTGGATGAATTTGGCTATTTTCTGGCCGTTTTTGGAGGTTTTGGCCCTGATTTTCACTGTTTGGTGAGGCGGGCGGGCCGCCTGGACGCGGTCTAGAAGCCTAGGGGTTGATTTTGAAGCTTTTGGAGCTAATGTAGCAGTGATAAAAGCAGTTTCTTGAGAAGCTAAGGCTGGTCTTTTGGGAAGAGTGCGGGAAGCTGAGCTTCTGGATCTTCTGGAAGGAGCTGAAGATAGAGAGGAAGAGGATGGACCAAGTTCTGGAGACCTGGTAGGGGATCTGGAGATGTACTTGTGAGAAGGAGAAGGCGGAGGAATAGGATAGTGGGCATCTCTGTCACATTTCTTTTTTTTGGAATAGCAAGAGTCACAAGCCCTGTTGTAGAATTTAGCTTCTGGATTTGGAAGAGTGAATGTGCAAGGTCTGCACATGTGGATGCACTGTTTGCAGGCATAGTCCCTTGGAGCAGTGAAGCAAGGAAGAGTAGAGGAGTCAACAGCAGGGGATCCAGACATGATTTGTGGTGTGAAAGGTGAGGAAAAGGATAAGAGAAGATTTTGTCAGTGATGAGTAGAAGATGAAGTGAAGGCGGACGCTCTGTGGGTCTAGCTGTGTGTGTATTGCATGAAATTGGCTGGGTCAGATTCATGCAAGATTCTGACAGTCCTCTATGACTCTAAACTGGAAAATTTATCAGTCCATCAAGACTTTAAACTGAAATCTGGTTTCTGTTAGTCCTCCAAGACTTTAAACTGGCTGGTTTCAAGATTTTGTCAAGAAGTAGTCCGTCAAGACTTTAAACTGAACACTGTATTAGTCCCCCAAGACTTTAAACTGAGGGTTGTAAGTCCCCCAAGACTATAAACTGAGGGAAAAGTTTTTGTTGTTGGAGTTGGTTTTGAAAGATTGGTGGAGGGTATCCACAGGGGGAGCCTCCAAATTTAGCAAAGGCAAGTTTGGGGGTAATTGATGGGCTGGCAGCTCTATTCACAATTACCACAGAATTTTAGTTTTTTTTCTGTGTCTTAATGTGGTTGATCTCTGGTTCTGGGTTTATGATTTAGGTTTTTGAGTCCCCCAAGAATTTAAACTGAGGGTTTTTGAGTCCCCCAAGACTATAAAATGAGGATGGTCCCCCAAGACTTAAAACTGAGGGTTGTTTGTGGTTACATCCTATAGAGGGTGTGGTCAATTTTTCTTTTCTGAATCAAACTCAAGTACTAGTGGAATTACAGAGGGAATCAAGAGATGAAATGAAGTGTTCAGAATTAGCCTTGAACTGGTGAATGAGGTGTCTTCTGTTCTCAATCTCCTGTGGATCTCTAGCAGGAGTGGATTGGAAATAGTGAAGCAGAAGTTGTTTCTGTTGAGATGTGTGTTGTTGGAACTTGGCCTTGATAGTGGGCAAGTGCATTGGTGTTGGTGGTGCAATGGATCCTACATTGTTATCATCACTATCAGAAGAGGAAGGAACTGAGAAGTTATCATTTTTAAAGTTGAAGGAAGGAATGAATGTTCTTTACCATCAGATGGACCAGGGATCGGGGAACTAGTTGTTTTATGGGTTGTGGCACTCTTCTGGGAAGGGTGGAGCTTTTTGATTAATCTGGGTATCAGGATGGATGGCCTAGATCTTTTGGTGCTGGCAGAAGAAGGACCAGGTTGAGGCAGAGGTGAATCTGTTGTGGAAGAAAGTGGACCGGGTCTGTGGCAGGTTTTCTTTCAGGAGTGGCAGACATCGCAGGACGTTCTGTATGGATGAACAGGTGGTTTTATGGCGCAGATTAAATTATTGTTGATGCAGTATTTGCAGGGGCCCATTTCAGAGGCAGATTTGGGAAGGAGGTTAAACATGGTGGTTGGATGAAGAAAGAATGCGGAAATTCTCAATTGGAGGGAGGATGTGGTCTTCCAACATTGGCAGGGGCCTTTGTTCTGTGATTTGGAGCTGTTTGTGCATGTCTTAATTGACATCTGTTAAGAAATTTGGTATTTTTCTGGTTTTATTCCGTGGATATTGGGTCTGCGGGTATGTGGGTACTATCATTGGATAGCCCTGGTTTTTCTCTATATTTTATGTCTCGAAGACATTTTTCATTTATAAAAGATTGCTGTTTAATTTTGTTTTTCGTGTTTTATGGGCTAACCTTAAGTCTTAGGGTTAAGTGCTTAGTACAATTGGATAGAGCTAATTTTTCTCTATATTTCATGTCTCAATGTTGTTATAGTGAAATTCCGTGTTTTAAAGGTTTTAGTAGTTGTAGCTAATTGTTCTAAGTAGATTAGTGGTTTTTATTGGTTTTCTGGCTTCAGGGAGGCCGGGCCACTTCAGGCGGCATCTCTGACGTTGGGCGGCCCGCCCGCCTCTGTTTTAGGAGGTTGGGGAGTGCTCCAGGAGGGTTTTTTATGCAATCTGGCAGGTACAGGCGCCAGATTGGTGGGTGCGCATGGGCTCTTAGTTAGTGGTCTGTGTGTACAAAGTGAATAAGACAGTTTGGGGCAACCTTAATCATCATACAACCATCCGGAGGTGATATCATTGTTCCTCACTCAGTTTTCACTGTTTTCTGGCCACAATTGGCTGTGTTTGTTGCAAGTAAGTTCTTCATTTAACTTAACTTTGGCAACTGTTTTCTCTGTTATAGTCTTGCAAGCTATAGCAAGTATTATTGCTGTCTCTGGTGTGGATTTGCAGCCTACATCAAGTATCTTTGCTGTCTCTGGTGTGGACTTTGTTCTACATTTCAGTTCTTTGGTCTGGTTGTCTATCTGGGGACTACTTTCTTGGCTCATCAAGCAGTCAAGTGTGTTAAACAGGAGCTTTATCAAAACAGGAACCAACTTACTTTAGCAAGTAAATCTCACTCTATTTTTCTAAAGGGACAGGGGATTTTCTCTCTGGTTTTTCTCCAACTCCCTTGGTCAAGGCCTATAGCTAGTACTATAGGATTGTCTACACCGTCATCCACTATATATAATAGCTAACTATAACTATTCACCCTTGATATTGATCATAATCTAAAATGCTCAGTCTACATTTGTTATGATGCTGAAGCACACATGGAAGATACGTGAACATGCATCTAGCGACTGTCACCGTTCTTCAATACCCCCCCTGCTTCAGGCATAAGTAAATTTAGACGCTTTTTATCATTGACAAAACAGATACGAGGTTGTTGCTTGGTAAACACGTCAGCTAACATATCCAACGTTGGACAATAGATAATACTGAGTTCATTTTGTTTTACTTTTTGTCGTAACCAGTGATACCTGACATAAATGTGTTTCGACCTCTCATTGATTTGGGCTTCTTTTAAAAGAAATATTGCACCACTGTTATCACAAAATAGTTCAGGTACATTGATACTGCTAAGTATTTGAGGAGTCTTCATATCAATGTTGAGCGAGAAGAACAATTTCATAAACCAAATAAAGGTTTTTGCACAATCGCTCATAGAAATGTATTCTGCTTCAGTCACAGACAATGTAACAACCTTTTGCCTTCTGCTTCTCCAGGAGATAGGACTTTCATTTAAAAGAATAACATAGCCTGTAATTGAGTATCTTGTATTCTTGCAGTTGGCATAATCAGAGTCACTGTAGGATTTAAATATGATTTCATTGCAGTTATGTTTATATTTCAGGCCAATAGACTTGTTTGACACCACATACTGTAATAGTCTCAAAGCTATAGACCAATGATAACGTGAATGATTGGAATTATATTTCGAAAGTGCGTTAAGCGCCTGACTAATGTCAGTCCTTGTGGAAACTGCAAGATTATTTAAGGAACCAATTAGTTCTTGATACGGATCATTCAAGCCTTCATCAGTTTCCTCTGGAGTTGGATCACTCAATGCACAACCCACAGGAAGTGGTGTAGAAACTTTTCTACGATCAGTGACATTAAATCGCTTTTCCAGTTCATCAACATAAGACTCTTGAGTTAAAGTAGTTGTACTCAATCACCTATACATTATGTTGTAATTAGTATAGTTATAGACAAAGTAGTAAGTACCAACAATACCTGTCCCCAGTGATTGAAGAGCAAGAGCAGCGCGTTTGGAATTTGATGGAAAAGTTAATATAAGATAAATAAAAGAAATAAGGAAAAGAATAAATTGATCAATATCGATATTCGAATAGAAAATAATAAGAGATTGGATGAGGACCACTAAGAGCCGTCATTCACTATATATAATAGCTATCTATAACTATTCACCCTTGATATTGATCACAATCTAATATGCTCAGTCTACATTTGTTATGATGCTGAAGCACACATGGAAGATACGTGAACATGCATCTAGCGACTGTCACCGTTCTTCAATATAAATACATTTATATAGTTATTGATCATTTCAAAAATCATATTTTATATTTTATTAAAATATCATAGCATCCAGTCATTTTTAATTAAAACTTAAATAATTTTTATTGAGTTATTTTGTGGAGCTATATCTAAAAATTAATTTTAAATTCAATAAATCTAGATATAGCTATCATAAGAAATTGAGATTCAATGTCACAGGGTAAAAAAACTGTGAACTGGATTTCTAGTGAATTTTTTGACTTCATGTGGAAATTTTGTGTGTGATTTTGCTATTGACTCTGTCTGAGTCTGGTGCATCCTCTTTGTGAGACAATGTGAGGGGATGTATTCATACAGAGTTAATTCACAATTCAGACAAGAATCATAGACTTAATTTGACTGGGGACCAAATAACTACCAGATTTCTAGTCCACTGGTTTTTCCCCCTGCATATATTAATTTTTTTTTTTGGGTTCTATCAATTTTTAAAGATCATTATAATTAGAAAAATACTTAAGGATCATAATAATTTTAAAATTTTGAAGAGAAAAAAATCTACAAGCAGGGAATCTATGTATATGAAATAAATTATCAATGTGAACACTGCAAAATATTGAGAAAGAATAGGTAGCATGAAGTTAATAAAGTATTTGAATGTGTTTTTGCTTTGAATAATTAGATTTACCATTCAGAAGATCTTTCTTTGGGATAAATTAAATAAATGGTGATTTCCACAGGATATATTTAAGAATAATTAAGAATTATTGAATAAAATGAAAAAAAATTTGTAACATATTAAATCTCCTAAGTAAAATTCTGCATAAAGCTCATTGGCTAACCAACTTTCAATTGCTGTGCACATATTTTTTTCATAAAGTATCTTTTTCTCTTTCTCTTATGATCATTAAATGAAAAAATTTTGAAATTAAAACTATCAACATTAAATTGAAATCTTTGATATATTTCCTCTTAATAATAATTCATATAACATTGATACATTTAATTACTATATAAATCATGAAGTCTCATTTAAAAAATTATTATTCATTCAGATTCCCTGTTTAATGAATTGGCTACTTCAATATAAATTTAAATTTTGAGAGTTTATAAATATAAAAAATACATAATTATTTTTAAATAATATAAGTTTGAAAGCAAGAGAATCTCCATAGACAAAAAATTTTTTGTAAAAACAGATGAAGTTAAACATGACACACACAAAACTACAAGAATAAATATTTATAAGGTTAACCATATGAGTAATTGCTATCATTTCATGAAATGAACCAAAAAATGAAATTTAAGTAAGACTAAGAGTTTCATCACCACAAAATATGAGGGTGAGACTTTCTAAAAAGTCTAAAAAAAATTTGTGTATTCCAATTAATTTAGCTTCAGAATAGCTTGCACTTCCCCCCTAATCTTTAGTTTCTAATAATTTTAAAATGATACTGAATATATTTAGTATTATTTTATTAAACTCCTATTGAGCTCTTAGTTAAATATTTCAAAAAATTCATTGAGTGCAAACTGATAAATTACTGAGAATTTAATAAGAAGAAAATGATAATGATCAATTTGTGAATTAATATAAAATGGGAAGTTATTTAGTGATGTATAATTATAAAAGAAGAAGTGATTTACTGGTTACTGAGAAGTGAAAAATTAATTTCTTAAAATTGACTGAGTATTTACTAAGAAGTGACTTACTAGTTACTGAGAAGTGACTTACTAGCTACTGAGAAGTGACTTACTAGCTACTGAGAAGTGACTTACTAGTTACTGAGAAGTGACTGAGTAGTTACTAAGAAGTGACTGACTAGTTACTAGGAAGTGACTGACTAGTTACTGAGGAGTGACTGAATTTTCAGTGAGTGTTGTGTAACCTGTTGTCAGGTCCTCTAGAAGAAAAAGAAGAAGAAGAAGAATTGAAGGGAAGGAAAATAAAGAAATAAAGGAGGAATTATAAAAGGTAATAAGAAAATAAAAAGAGTAGAAACTAATAAATGATTTAAATTAAGGAAGAGAGATGCAACAACAAATGATGAAGAATGACACAATAGTGAGGTTTAGCTTAGTAGTAAAGATTTAATTGAATAATTAAATTCTTCTCTGCATGGCTAACAATAGTTATTATTAATAGACCTAGAGCAAACTTTAATTATTTATTGAATACTTATACTAGATTTTATAATACTGATAGAAATAAAAATAATGGTTTGTAAGTATTTAAAATAATTGTAATGTAAGTGATGGCTGCTAAAGGGGACTTCCAAGGCCTTTTTATAGGCAAGGAGATCTCTGAAGCACCATAATAGTGTATATTTAAAGTAATAAAAATGTGAAACCAGAAGACAAGAGAATATAATTAAAACATAGAAATTAAGAGAAAAACATGAAACAATAAACTAAACCCATGAGTAGGTAACCAATTTTCCCACCATAAGTTCCCAAAACAATTAATTAAAATAATCAGTAACTATTTAAGCCTGAAACATAAGAACTGTGAGTAAAATAATCCAAAACAGGTATTACAGTGAGATGTAAAGGGTTTAATTAAAACAAATAAAATTATTTTCATGCAAAAAGTCATGTAATCAATTTAATCCAGTATAAAGAAAAATTAATTAATTGTTTAAAATTTTTAATTAATTCAATAACTAGTTTAAATGAAACAAATAATTAATTTAATGATATTTCTAATTTAAAGTGAGAATTTGAATACCATCTTATTAAATAAGTTTTTTATTTTATTTAATAATTTTACTGACACAATTAAGGGTCAAAAAAGCGCCCAATATTATTATTTAATAATTTATGTAAGGCTTTAGTTAATATATAAATTTAATTAATTAATTTAATTACATTATAAGTTAATTTTACCCTTATAATTAGAATATATGTTTATAATTAATTAATTATTAATTTATATTCTAAGAGCTGACCAATGCAGAAAAATCACACAAAGATAATTCTCATCAACTAAGCTTCAAATAAAATTTTATTTTATTTTACATTTAGCTCATTCAAGCTTCACACTTAATATTCATGTTCATCATGTAATCATTTCAATATTTAAAAATATAATACCTATCATCACACAATATTTGTGGGGGACTTGCTAGAAAGTCATCAACTTGAAGTCAGATGGAAGTCAGACTGGACTCAGACTGAACTCAGACTTGACTAAGGCTGGAATTTACTTTGAACTCATTTTGAGCTCTTAACCGAAAATGGATGAGTCAGTGCTGGAACAATAGTGAAATTTTAATGAATAATTTATAAAAATAATCAGAAGGGAAGATTAATAATCTGATCCATTCACAGAACTTTTTTGATTAAACTCATTTTCATTTTCATTTTGAATTTCACTTGATCATTAAAAACACTGAAAATTATACTATTTATTTCAAAAACATCACTTTTAATCTCTCTAATGATTTTATTCTATTTTTTTTGAAAACATATATAAAATAAGATCAGTGGTTCTTTTAAATGATAACTCCTTTTAACCAAGAATTTGAAGCTTTTGTTTTTTAATTTACACCATATTACCTGATTTTTTTTGTATTTTTATTCTTTCTGATTATGAAATATAACCAACATATTTTACTATTACATTTAAAAATAAATACAATAAACTCATATAATACATAAGCTCAATAGTTTAAAATTTCTTTAAATTTTTTTTTCTAGTTTTAAACTTTTTGCTACAATTTTCCTATTATATTATTTATTTATATCATGTATAGTTATCAGAAGCATTCTGTGAATTCTTGTGTAAAAAAGCAAAATAGCATTTCATTACCAATTATTTTACTATATTACTTTCTTAGTCTTAAAGTGCATTGTAAATTAAAAATATAAAATAAAGACGTTTAAACTATAGGTTTAAGTTAAAAAATATCAACAAAAAATAATTATAAATCATTTTCCATATTGGAAGAATAGAGCTGTAGATTGAGGGGGTGGATTCTGATGTTTGCCTGAAGAACAATTTCACTCTCCATTTTTCACTACCTCAATAGACAAACTCTCAATCTCTCCACACAACTTTTTCTGCCTTCTCATTTCTGTTAATTCTATTACCACTCCCCACCCTTTTATTTCCCTCTTGATACATTTTCTACACCCGTTAAGCTTCAAAATCTAAGTTTAAGCAATCCTCACTACTCCTCTCCACTCTATTTTCACTTTTAACACAACTCCACCCCTTTTGAAACCTCTTGCTCACCTCCAATTCCCCTCAATCACCCAAATCACCTCCATTAGCTCTCACCAGCCTTTCTCTCACATTCTCAAAATATTACTCACCTCCCCAGTCTATTTTCCACATCCCCCAGCTCTCGCTTACCTCACCTAGCCCTTTCTCACCTTCCCAAGACCTTTCCAGCCCTTCACTCACCTCCCCCAGCCTACCCCAGTCCCTTAATTTGGCTTGTGATGTGAGAGAAGTGCTGTATAGACTAAGGAGGGCTGGTGGAAGTGAGTGAGAGGCTTTTGTCACCTCCCCCAGCCTCCCCAGTCCCTTAATTTGGTGAGAGATGTGAGTGAGGTGCTGTAAAGACTAATTATGGCTGGGAGTAGTAGGTGAGAGGCTTTTATCACCTCTCCTAGCCCTTTAAAGACCCTCTCTCACCTTTTCCAGCCTTCCCAAAGCAGATTAGGGGCTTTTATAACCTCTCTTATCCCTGTAAAGCCCCTCTCTCAACTTCTCCAGCCTTCCCCAGTCCCTCGATTTTTATGGGTGAGGTGAGCAATGAGATTGGAGAGGTGAAAAAAGTGCTGGGGAGGCATGCAAGGGCTTGGAAAGTAGCCAACTTTTGATAAACTTGAGAATAATTAATATGTATAAATTAGAAATAACAAGAAATAAAATCTTGAGGAATTATAAACCATTCCAAGTGGTAAATAAAGTAACTAAATACATATTTCAGAATTTGAGTTGCTTGTGTTTACCAAAAAAATGTGGCCAATTGTTAAGAAAGGAAGATATTTGTAGGGAAGAACCATGAAAAAAGAAAAAAGTACAAAGTAAACTAAAACTAAATAATGACAGTGGTCTGGGAAAGGTGAGTGAGGTTCTGGGGGAGGTGTGAGAAATATAGAGAAGAGAAGGGAGAGGGGTGGAAGGAGAGGAGAGTCATTTTCTCACTGCAAAGGGAAGGGATAGGGTAGAAAGGGTAAGTAGATGGCAAGGTTAGAAATGAGATAAGGGGGGTAGGATAGGAAGGCAGATTGAAGATAAGGGAGAATTAGGGGAGGAAGATATCAGATGGAAGCCCCACTTGGAATTCTACAAGGAATTATTTCAGGAAGCAAAAAAGCACTAGACCTCTAGTGCACACTTTTTTCCTGCTGTGAATATTTTTTGAACTATTAATCAACTGTGGCTCAATGAAGGTTAAAATCTGTTTCAAGGTGTTTTCAAGGTAAATTCAATATTTCATCCTGATTTTTTCATCACCACCTCAATGTGTTCTGAAAAAGATATGAATTAGGGCTCAGGGTTGCATACTTGCTAGCAAGTCTTCCCCCCATATTGTGTGGGTTATAAAAAAGTAGCTTTTGGGTGCAGATTGTTTCATTTATCAAAATCTGACTAAGGAAAATTTTATGGAAATGAGAATTTCATGTGTGGTAGTTCTCTATAAATCCTATAATAGATACTTCTTAAGATGATTTCCATAATTTTATCTAGAAAAAGATGGTTTTACCTTTTTATTATCAATTTTAGCTTCTGACCTAATCAACATCTATTAATATTTACAAATTTATAAAAGGATATGTTTCATTAGATACAAATATAGATTGAAATGCAAAAATCACTTTAGTACACTAAATTAATTTAATGCTACTAAATTTTTATCAATTTTCAGGAGCATTAATATTGATTAATAACTTCATTGGTGTATAATTCTTACATAAAAAAGTTTTTTTTATTCTTTAAAAGTTAAAAGCATCATGATACTTGAGTATCTTTGTAAGCATAATTATTTATAAAAATAAATATAACAAAAATATTATAATGATATATTCAATCTCATTTTAAATAATAATTATATCTAGCTTAATCAATACAGTGAAAATTCTTCTTTATATTTTCCAAATTTAATCTAATAGAATAAATTTTTTTATTTTATTTAGAATTTATTGGCTGCTATATTCACCACCAAAGAAATGTGGGCACCTAAAAGCAGGTTCCAGACCCAATCTTTAATTTAACTCAGGTTTAACTCAGCTGAACCTTTTCTTCATATACTGTCCATCAAAAGTAAGAATTTTAACTTAGGAAGGATTAAATCTGAGATAATCTTGATTTAAAAATAAACTGAAAGTTTGGAATCTGCCATCAAGGGGGATTTTTTTATGGTTTATAATTAAAATATAAAAATTGGATTTTTGAAACAATGAATAATTATATAAATTTAATTTTCAATCATTTTGAACGCTTTTTCTCTCCAGTTGAAGATTATTTGATTTTACACCATTTCATTTTTATTTTACTATAGGAAATTTCAAAAAACTCTTAAATCTATAACACATGCCACTTCCAGAAACATAAAAGAGAAATTAGAATAACAATAATCATACTAGTAATATTCTGATGCAATGAATTTTTCATTTGATAAAAAATTAATTTAATAAATAAGAAAAAATAAAATAAAATAAAGAGTACAAGAAAAGAAAATTCTGATCACCTCAGAAAAGGAAAAGAAAAAACAGGAAGTTGAAAAATGAGATCTAAGAAGAAGATTAAATTTTTTGGCTTATTATATGATTTCTAAGACACCAGATTACTTTTTTTTTTAAATTTTTTTTAAAACAATGTCTTTGTATACTTATTAGATTATCACATTACCTTGTTAAACCTATCTAGCTTATTTATCAATAAAGTTTTTGATATATCCTTAGCTAGTGAATAATTATTTTTTAACTTAGGAGTGACTAATATTATTAAAAATTTGACTGTTAGTATTTTTTCTCAAGAACTTAATAAGTTTTTTTAATGCAATTCAACTCATTTTTTTGTCATATTTTTATTGATTATTTTATTAGTAGGATAATGAGCTAGATAATAGTAAAAGTAATCTCAGAGACAGTAAATGTCTTAAAAAAAGCTTACAAATATTACCATATAGTAGTTAATGTTCTCTTCAGTGAACAAATAATTTATTTTACATTTAATTTAGTTATAAGATTATTTCTTCAATTTTTTTTAATTTAGTCTTTATAATTTAGTTATAGTTGCTTTGATTATTTGTATAGTATAACTTTGGTTAGATATTATTTTTCTAGTTTTTATTGAATTTAATTATTAGTTTTTTTATTCTTTGCTTTTTTTATTACTGGATTTTTTTTGGGGGAACTTATTTGGAGCATATAGTGAAATTAATGGGAGGAGAGAGGGAGAAAAGCAAGAGGAAGGGGGGTAATGAGAGGAAGGGGAGGGAGAGGGAGAGGGAGAGGGAGAGGGAGAGGGAGAGGGAGAGGGAGAGGGAGAGGGAGAGGGAGAGGGAGAGGGAGAGGGAGAGGGAGAGGGAGAGGGAGAGGGAGAGGGAGAGGGAGAGGGAGAGGGAGAGGGAGAGGGAGAGGGAGAGGGAGAGGGAGAGGGAGAGGGAGAGGGAGAGGGAGAGGGAGAGGGAGAGGGAGAGGGAGAGGGAGAGGGAGAGGGAGAGGGAGAGGGAGAGGGAGAGGGAGAGGGAGAGGGAGAGGGAGAGGGAGAGGGAGAGGGAGAGGGAGAGGGAGAGGGAGAGGGAGAGGGAGAGGGAGAGGGAGAGGGAGAGGGAGAGGGAGAGGGAGAGGGAGAGGGAGAGGGAGAGGGAGAGGGAGAGGGAGAGGGAGAGGGAGAGGGAGAGGGAGAGGGAGAGGGAGAGGGAGAGGGAGAGGGAGAGGGAGAGGGAGAGGGAGAGGGAGAGGGAGAGGGAGAGGGAGAGGGAGAGGGAGAGGGAGAGGGAGAGGGAGAGGGAGAGGGAGAGGGAGAGGGAGAGGGAGAGGGAGAGGGAGAGGGAGAGGGAGAGGGAGAGGGAGAGGGAGAGGGAGAGGGAGAGGGAGAGGGAGAGGGAGAGGGAGAGGGAGAGGGAGAGGGAGAGGGAGAGGGAGAGGGAGAGGGAGAGGGAGAGGGAGAGGGAGAGGGAGAGGGAGAGGGAGAGGGAGAGGGAGAGGGAGAGGGAGAGGGAGAGGGAGAGGGAGAGGGAGAGGGAGAGGGAGAGGGAGAGGGAGAGGGAGAGGGAGAGGGAGAGGGAGAGGGAGAGGGAGAGGGAGAGGGAGAGGGAGAGGGAGAGGGAGAGGGAGAGGGAGAGGGAGAGGAAGAGGGAGAGGGAGAGGGAAGCAAGAGTAAGGAGAGATAAGTGAGAGAGAGGGTAGAAAAGTAAATAAATTCAGAGCAGAAGGAGAAGGAGGAAACTGGATGGGAGGTGTAAGGGAGTGAGGTGGTAAGGATGTAACATATATTTAGAGAGGGAAATGGATGTGAGTTGAGAAAAATCCAACAATATACCATTGTCAAATAGAAGGATGGGTGGTATTGAAGCTAAAAAGTAGAAAGAAAAGAGAAAGGTAAAGGAAGAAATTTTTACAAAATAAGTATGAGCTGTGGATGAGTGCACAACTGGAACTTGGGGTGAGAAAGGTAGAGAGAGGGGGAGAAAGGGGGAGATGGGGTCTGAACGGGGGATTCCAACTTCTTTTTTTCAAGAAAAATTAAAGATTTTAAGCATGGTCATTCTTTAAATCATAGCCAGAAGTGTACCCTGTGACCAAAAACTGAACTTGATGTCTAGTTCAGGGATTTTTTTCCCTGTGTATGCTTCACAAAAATTCTGAAATACCTGATCCCAGTTTTCAGAAAATTTTCCAAAATACTTATCATGGTTTTAAATACCTACATTATTTGATTCATGATCATTCTATTTACCTCAAAAATTCTCACTGTGCACAGAGGGACTGTGCATTACAAATCTCTGTGGCACTTTTCTGATTTGTCTCAAGTGGGAACAGTACTGCCATAAATTGTCTCAAGAACCTTTTAAGTATAAGTCATTGAACACTCAATTTATAAACCACGAGAACCATTAAATACATTGGTTCACTTTAATCACAATTTCTCACATGGCCCACTAAGGAGGTTAAACTGGAAAACTCACAGGTCACAAAAAATGAAGGATTCCCTGGATGTATTGGCTTTTTTGATGGCACAACCATCCCTTTGATCCAAAATCTTGCAAAGGATGGAAAAAATTATTTTGATTGGAAAAAGAGACCATATATTATCTACATCTTACATATTCTTACATCTAATACTAATCCTCTCTTGCTTTTTCTTTTTTTCAGGTATTCTATTGCTCTCCAATTGGTTTCAATATAAATAAGAAGTTTATTGCATTTTGTGCTGGCTTTCATGGTGCTTGCCATGACTCTTCAGTTTTTTAACAAATAATTATTTCTCAAAACCTGAGAATTACTTTGATAAAAATTAATATCTTCTTGTCAACTCTGCTTACACCAGTGGTACATTTGTGATCTCATCATTTTGTGGGGCTTGTGATGAAAATAGTGAAAAATCACAATTCAACACTCATCTTGCCAAGTCTTTAGTAAGGATTAAAAATAAAATTAGAAGTTTGAAAGGTTGATTTGCTTCACTAAGGGAAAAAAGGAGTTTTATTTTTAACCAGAAATAAATGAAGTTTATGATCAATTTGATCTTTTCATGCTTAATACTACATAATATCCTTGCACACTTAAAGGATGAATGGAATGATCTTTATGAAGATAAAATTAACCAAGCCAGTCTCAACTATTGAATCATCCTTTAGTTATCCATCCCAACCTGGTGGAATGTGTGCTAAAATTCTCCCTATCACTCTTGCTCACTTTGCAAACCAAAATTGATTATCTAGTTGTAATAAAGTTTTTTCCTTATTTCTTCTTTGATATCATTAGGGTGTTTTTTGGATTATGCAATTTTAGTGATTAGAGTTTTTTATTCCTTTGTTACATTTCAACATGTAAGTCTGATTAACATGCAAGTAAATGCATGTTTCATGCATTTGTAATATTCAAAGGGAGATTTTTTGTCTTTTTATTGCATATACACATTTAAAAAAATTTCCAACCAAATCATAAAGAAAAAAATGGAAATACCAACTCCTGCTATTTACTCTGGGAGTGGGTCAGGATTTCCAAATTTTAATTTTTATTTCATAAATGAATATATATAAATCATTCAAAAAAGATAATCAACTAAGTAAAAGTAATGGTATTAATAATACTTCCAGCCAATGAGTTCAGATGTGACCAAAGCCAAAGGATACCTTGACATGAAATTGTACTGTGAAATCATCCAAAAAAAATTGTTTGAATTATTACTGTTTATACAGCAGCAAAGCCCAATGGCCCATTACTTTAAGTTGATCATTATTTTTAATGAATGATATTTTTAAATTTTAGAAATAAAAGTGAAACTTTAGCAAATCCTTTAGTTTCTATACTTAGCATCTATCCCTGCAGCATCACTTTTCATCAAAACTTCTTTTCTTACTTTACTTACCCTCTTTATCAAACTTTGGAAAAGAAAATTTGTAAAAAATTTTAGAAATGTTCTGGGAATGCTGCCAGCATATTTTCAAGGTTGAAAAAAACCTTACCAAAAACACTCAGAAACAGTGTAGAATTGTTCTGAGAATTTATTCTGAAGTGATTTGGAAAAAAAATTAAAAATTTAGTAAAAAATCTCAGAAATGTGCTGGGCATTCTGCCAGCAAGTTTTCAAGGCCAAAAAAAAAACTTACCAAAAATTCTTGGAAAAATTGTAGAATTGCTCTGGTACTTTTTTCAAAGTGATTTGGAAAAAAAAAATAAGTTAGTAAAAATTCTGAGAAATGTGCTGGGCATTCTGCCAGAATGTTTCCAAGGCTAAAAAAAACTTTCAAAAAACTGTTGGAAACAGTGTAAATTTTTCTGGGACTGTTTGTGAAGCGATTTGGCAAAAAAATTAAAAAAAATAAGAAAAAACCAAAAAGAGGAAAAAAAAGAGATAAGAATCAGTAAAAAGAAAAGCAGGATCAGGTGGGACTCACCTTAGGTAAGTGTTGGAAGGGGCTTGAAGAGAAAAATAAGGAGCATGTGAAGCTTTGAAGAAAAAGAAAGAAACATACCTTGATGAAAGGGCAGAAAAATATGTAAAGAGGAAGAGAGTTGGGGGAATATGGAAGGAGAATCACATGATGATTTGGATATGTGTTATGAAATGCATTCAGAAATGTGTTTTGAAATGTGTTTTGAAATGGATGAATATATAAATTTGAGCAGGCGTCCAGGATGATGTGGGGATGGGGGAAAAGGGGTCTGATGTGCAGTGAATTGTGGTAACTTGTGTATTGTTTGGCTGAATTGTGACTAGGGTTATGGTGCAATAATAGGAAGTATTTGACAAAATGTTTGACATGTGTAACCCCAAGTCTGCCATTTATGATGGAATCTTGGAATGGTATTTTGAGACTGAAGTCCAACAGGCATATATGGTTATGTTTGACATGCCCTAATATGGGGTAATTATAGTGTGAATTTTCTAAATTTGTTAACAATTAAGCTATGTATGTGGGATAAACACAGGCAGAATGAGGCCAGTACACTGAAGCCATTTTTAGCATAAAAACATCAATTTTGAACAGTGTTATTTTTATACATTTAAGAATCCAAATCAATAGTCCTAAATAAGACAAATACATCTGTTAAATCACGATTTTAATATTATAAAATTTATAGCACATATATAAAACTTTAAGTTATTATAAGAGCATTTATTCATTGTTTCACAATAATAATGAAAATAATAGCTTTAAGACCACTTAAAAATTATGTAACCTTATTTCTAAGGTTCTTAATCTTACCTTAACATATTCCAGTCTAATATTAAGTAAATTAGACCTATAGAAGGTGGATATATGCATGTATCTAAAGTATTATAATGGCATTTATTGTAATAACTGGTTATTTCACTTATGTATACATCTAGATTATTGTCTAATCAGGTTTTACTTAGTCCTGGGGATATCTAGGCTGAATATATGATTTAAAGGTGGTGTAAAGAATGTAAAATGATATTCCGAAAAAATTCTCCTTATATACTCATAAATCATAGGTGTCCACCCCTTGTTTCCCAGAACCATTACACTTCAATCCCTGGCTATTAAAGCCCTCTGAGGGTACTAATCTCCTCATGGTATCCACCTCAATCAGTGCTACAGTCCTAATAGCCAAAGGAATTTTCCCTCAATAAATAAGGACCATGTCACATACCAAAATAAAAGAATAATATGGGATAATACATCAAAATATAGAAATAACCAAAATGAAAAATATATGTATGTTATTCTTTAAATCAACCACTAAAAAAGTAAAAAAAGAACCCAAAATTTTTTTTTGAATAAGCGAGAACAAAAGTAGAAGTTAAATCACTGATTTTAATGATTCCCCCATTTAAATTTCCATTTAAAAATCATTAATATAGCTTTTAAATACTTTAAGAAACCAGAAAAGCAAATTAATTGTGGGGTAGCTGAATGAAGAGTTCTGGAAGGTGCTTTCACAGGTGGTCTCTTGCCTTTTTAGGTAATTCAGGAAATTTTATGGATTTTTGTGAATTGTGGCTGTTGATCTTGAGGTTAATTCAATTATTAGTGCATATAATGAGGTCAGGGAATGTGTAATGCAATTAAAAGACTAAATAAGTGCCTCTTTAATATTTAAGAGCTATTACTCATATTGTCAGCCAGGCTATTCCAGGAGTCCAGTAAATGATATATAAATTATAAAACCTTAAAGAGTGGGTAAGACTTGTATTTAATGAATATAACTTAATATTTTATTGCATAATGAAATTATATAAGAATTTTATTATATACAAGTGTTACATTAAATTTATTGGTTATATATATTTTTATATACAATTAAATTGAGCATAATATAATATATTCTACAAATAATGGCGCATTTTTATGTATTTAATAATTATAAATTTATATTTAATTAATTAAAAAACATATATTATAATTACAAGTGTAAAATTGATTTATAATATATTTAAATTAATTACTTAAATTAATATATTAAATAATACCTCTCATATGATACTAAACAATAATTAAGGACGCTTCTTTTGACCCTTAATTGTGTTAGAAAAAACAAATAAATTAATTTGGACTAAATTGAGATTAATTGCTTGTTTTGTTGCGTCAAATTATTTTTTGTTTCACTTAAAATGTCCTTTAATCAGAATGTACCATCTGTTTGGAATTATATTTCTCATAGTTCCTATGTTTCCAATCTTGTTTAGTTATTCACTATTGTCACTTACTGATTTGGGAATTAATGGCGGGGAAATTGGATTCTTAATTGGGGTTTTAATTATTTGTTTCATGTTTTTCTCTATATTGTTATGTTTCATTTACTCTTTTGATATATTTGTTTTATTCCATTCTAATCATTGTATTTACAAAGATAGTAGCGCTTCAGAGGACCCATTGCCTATAAAAGGGCCTTGGATAATCCCCTGTAGCCTCATCACTTATTACACACTCAACAAATTAAATAACCATTTTATTACGTTTATATTTTTTTATTAGTAATACAAATCTAATTTAAATTCTATACAACAAATCAAAGGTTTCTTTAAGTCTAATAGTAATTAAAATTGTTTGCTGCGCAGTACCCTTACATTTAATAATATTATTATTAATAAAATCTAAGTTTTTGTCACCTCTCAAAGTTGCTCACCGTTGTCTCCCTCTCAAATAAAATATATATATATATTTGGTTTATTTCTTTATTTTCCTTTGTCCTCCTCCTTCTCTCCTCCTTTTTCTCCTATTTTTCTTACCTCTTCTAGACGACTGACCGACAACTGGGGACCTTTCCAATCGACGACGACGATCGAGCCTGGCGACGAACAACAAAACGCACGGACCACCTAGCAAAATGAAACTTTTGCCGCGACTGTGTTTCGAACTTGGGTTCAACATCTTAGGTTTATATAATATTAATTTTTATATTAATTTGAAGTGATTTTTCGATCACTATAGTAAGTTCACCTTTGCGCCTCTCACTCTTATTACTATATTTTTATTGCAATAACAGTGATTGTGGCTTAATTGCTGATTCACTGAGTGTAAGTGTTCAATTTTTAAAATTTTTTTTTCCTAGTTGACCGTTATAGAGTGTTAAATCCTCTTAGTCCTAGAAGAATTGACATTTTTTAATACAAAATTGAATTATTAATTTAATTTTTTTTATTAATTATTGTTAATTTTGGTTGACTTAAAAGTACATTGTGCTTAGTCCCAAATATATTGCCATATTTAATATTGGTAATTAATTGGTTGAATTAACTTACTTGTTATTCCCAATTTAACCTTGCAATCCATTTTTTTAAAAAAAAAATTAATTTTTTAATTATTACTTTATATTGAAAATTATTTTTTCTATAATTTAATTAATTAAATATTTTTTTTATTATTTGGAGCAATTATTGACTAACTTTTATTATTTTTTTATAAAGTAAGAAGTAAAATATAAATCTTCCCACTAGTATGTCCAACAATTTGGCAGAAAAAATGGATAACATGCAAGTGGATGAGATAGAAATTGACTATGATGCTGACACTGTAAGTTCTTCTAAAGTTGGTCATAAAAAATCTTATGCTAACACAAAGAATTCACATACTGCAGGATGTGGAAATGACAGGAAATGCAAACAAACCAAACCCCCTTCCCCCAGTACCACAGAAGGAAGTAAAGCCTCTAGTGCCTCAAGAAGGTCTTCCAAAAGGCTTCAAAATAAAAAAGCTTCCTCTGCCACAACAAATCAGCAACCTATCCAGTCATATAAAAGAGTTGAAGACAGAAAATATGACGTACAAAGCAAAGGTAGACACATTGTGGGATCAGGTCCAAGAACTCAGGAACCAGATTCAGGCCCAGGCCCCTCCTCAGTTGCCTCCCAATCAGCCTCAATTTCAGGCTCAACCTTCACAGCCACCCAGCTCAACCATCCAAAATCCAAATACTATGGAAGTAGAGCAATGGAAATGGGATTATCTAATGAGTCACTACCAACAGAATGTGCAACACCCTCCTCATCATCAGCCTGGCCCATCCAGAACACCCAATTTCCATCCACCTCCTCATCCCTACCAACAAGGCAGGAGAAAGAAGGCCCAAGCACAATCCCAAACCCAGTCCCAGGGGAAGTTTCCTCCTCTGCCATGGTAAGTAATTTGGTTGATAGTCACTTGGGTATGTTTTCTAATAAATCTTCTTCTGCAGGTAATATTATTGAACATGGTGAAAGAACAGTTAAACCTGTTAAAAGACAGCTTCCTGTAACTAGTAGCCCTATTGATGTAATTAGCAAATTGTCATTTGATGAACCTTTACATTTAACTTCTACATCTTTAATTAATCCTTCTCTTACAATTAAAAATGATTCTGTTCCCCCTGAAATCTATACCTTAATTGAAAAAACTTCTGAGGAAATATTGAAAGATACCCTTGATTTTAATATTGTAAAAGACAAACATGTGAGAAATGTGTTAATCCATGAAAATGATAGATTAAATAATTTACACTTGCAATGTAAAGTGAGTTCTTCTGTACAAGATACAGCTTATTTGAAAATCAAAGAAACCTTGAATATTGTTCTTAGTCAACAAAAACAAATAAGAAGTGACCATAGAGCTATCTCAGATAGAAATATCAGTCTAAATAAGACCTTGAGTGAATTGAAACCCCTTATTGAGGAAAATTATTCATTCAAAAATGAAATAAGATCTCTGCAAAATGAGTTTAAGAAGCTAAAAAATGATTTCCATGCACTAAGTACCAAACACTCAGTTTCTGAGGACAGAAATGTTCTATCGCTTGCAAAAGTAAATGACCAGATGTCTGAAATTCCAAGAATAAGAAACTATGTGTCTGACCTACAGGAAAAGTTCTCAACCTTTAACACCAATAATGAATTAAATGAGATTTCTGTAAATAAGCTGCATAAAAATAAAGGGAAAAGACCTGAGAAAAGTTCATCCTTTCTTCCTCATATTTCAACCATTAAACAAACTGACAATGAGTCTGTAAAATCTTTTGCTACTAGCAAAAAATCTTGTGATGGTCATGCACCAGCTTTTTCTGTAAATAATGAAATTTCTGAACACCTGGCTAAACTTCAGGAATTATTAATAATGAATAATTCAAACCAAAAAGTGGACCATCCCAGTAGTCAGAAAAATTGGCCTAAGTTAGACCAATATCCTACCTTTGATGGTGATTCTTCCTCTGATTGGCAACACTTTATCCAGAGAATTGATAATTTAAAGAGATCTTATAAACTACCTGATGAAGAAATTGTTTTTAAGCTAATTTCTTTATTTTCCAATGTAGCCTTGATGTGGTATGAATCTGTCCTTTTAGATAACAATCATTATACATGGAATGATTGGAAATCCTTGATTGAGAATCAGTTTGGTGGTTCAAAATTCAGGTTATCTCAGCAGAGACTGTATGAGAATACTAGATATTTATCCTCCTCTGTTGAAAAGCCCATTGTTTTTCTGATGAAAATAACTAAAATCCTTAGAGCAATTGATCCAAAGTTGGATTATGATATTTGGAGAGATAAAATCTTGTATAAATTACCAAATTCTCTTAGGGATTTGATTGTTGCTAGAACTGAGCATGTAAGGGAAAATTCTTCTTTCATTAATATCTGTAATGAAGTACCACTCAACCATAGATATGAACCAAAGAATTACCTTAGTAAATCTTATAATGATCAGAATAAACCTTCTATAAAGCTCCCAGAAAAATCTGGTAAACCCTCTGCCCCAGTTGCACCTAAAAAATATGCAACAAATACTTGTTATAAATGTAACAAACCGTGGCAGAAGGGTCATGTTTGTGACAAGAAAATTCATCTTGTTGAACAAAATGAAGACACTGATGAAGTTGAACTTGATGTCAATAATTCTTCCAGTGACTGTGAAAGTAATATCTCCTATGACAATGAATCTGTTAAAGATGTTTTAATGTTGGAACATGATGTCCATTATTTAAATAATATATCTGAAGATTGTGTATTGAATTTATCTTCAGTAGAAAATGCTGAGATAATTAAAGATATTACTAACAATTCTATTCCTATATCCCCTTTAAAGGCACCTGTTATCATTAATGGTAAAAATGTTGATGTAGTTCTTGATTCTGGTGCTGGAGGAAGTGTAGTATCTGAAAAAGCTTTGGCTTCAGTGGATAAGGAATATTTGAGTAAATTATTGCCTATAACTTCTGAAAAATGGAGAGGGTATGGTTCTACCTTATTTCCTATTGGCAAATACAAAACCTCTGTATTTTTCAAATATAATGGTGGTTTTGTCAGAGCTATTTGTGAGTTTGTTGTCATGAAAAATGATAATTTGAGCAATTGGTTTATTATGGGAAATGATATTTTAACCATGTTTGGTGTGAAACTGGACCCAGCAAATAATTGCTTTACCTTATGAATGAATGGGAAAAGAAAATTCAAAATTTCTTCTCCTAGACCTTCTGGGCATTTGTTGAAATCTTGTAACTCACTGACCCAATGTAAAGGTAGAACAACAACTGAAATGGATGATTTATCACATGAAATAAATACTGCTTCTTTTGGTGATCAGTTGACTTGTGAACAAAAAGATTCTATTGTTGCCTCTATTACCTCTTTCCCTATGTCTTTTGCTCATGGGTCTCATGTCTTGGGAATTTTTCAGGAAGAAATGAAGATTACCTTATCCTGTAATTTGAGTGATATTCCTCCTACCCTTAAGAAAAAACTATATCCTGCTTCTCCATCAAAAAGAAAAGATATTGAAGATAATATTGAAACATTATTGAAAATGAATATCATTGAGAAAGTGGATGTCACCCCCAAATATTGTGTCATCTCCCCAGTCTTAATTTCTTATGAAAAAGATAAAGCTAGATTATGTGGAGATTACAGAGCTTTAAATACTTATACTGTTGATGATATTTATCCTTTACCCAGAATTAATTCAATACATTCTACCTTGCAAGGTGCAAAATTTATTAGTTGTCTGGATGGTAATAAAGGTTATCATCAAGTTCCAGTTGAGAAAAATTCTCAAAATTTTTTGCTTATTGCTACTCATATGGGAATATATAAGTATGTTAGGATGCCATTTGGCCCTAAAAATGCTCCTTCAGTTTTCCAGAAAGTCATGGATAACACTTTCCATCAGGAAATTATTGAAGGTTGGCTCATGGTTTATATTGATGATATTATTGTTTTTTCTAAAACTTTTGATGAACATATGATTCACTTGAACAGAGTTTTCCAAAAAATGGATGAAATCAATATGACCTTATCTTTGAAAAAGTGTAAATTTGGTTTTCAATCTTTGAAAGTCCTTGGCCATGTTGTGTCAGGCTTACAAATTTGTGTAGACCATAATAAAGTTTCTGCCATTCAAAATGTGAAAGCACCAACTTCTGTAAGAGAAATCCAAAGTTTTTTGGGTATGTGTGGCTATTATAGACAATATATTAAAAATTATCAGGTCATAGCCTTGCCTCTTACAAAACTAACCAGAAAAGATGTTGCTTTTCTCTGGAATAATGACTGTCAGAAAGCTTTTAATACATTGAAAAGTTGCTTAATGACACCCCCTATATTGGCTCTTCCAGATTTTAACAAGCCATTTGTACTTTATACAGATGCTAGCTTTATTGGTCTGGGTGCTGCCCTTCACCAAAAGCAAATTATTAATGATAAATCCTCAGAGGTTGTAATTTGTTATATTTCAAGAACCTTAAGAAATAGTGAATTGAAATATGGTGCCACTCAATTGGAGTGCTTAGCAGTTGTTTGGGCTCTTGAGAAACTTCATTACTACTTGGATGACCAAAAATTTGAGTTGGTAACTGACTGTAGTGCTGTGAAATCTCTCTTAAACCTCAAAACACCTAACAGACATATGTTCAGGTGGCAACTTGCTGTTCAAGAATACAGAGGAAGGATGACTATTATCCATAGAGCTGGAAATGTTTATTCTAATGTTGATATGCTCTCCAGATTGCCTCTGCCAAATAATGCCTCCAATCCTGCTTATGTACCTGAAGATGATACTGTTCATCTACATGGTATATTTATAGTTGATATGGAAGAAGAGTTATTACAGTTATAACTGGATTCATATGATAAAGGTTCTGACTTAAATAAATTAGTTACTATTTTTAATGATCCTAAGAATGCTTCAATTCAAGCATTAATAAAAACTCTTCCTGCAAAGTACCAAAATGCTTTAAGTAAAGGAAAGTTTTCTATTGAAGATGGTTATATATATTATAGAAGGAAGCTTACCAATTTAATTGTTATTCCTCCTTCAATGAAAGAAACTATCCTCAAACTTTGCCATGATGACATATTAGCTGGTCATTTTGATCTTGAAAAAACATTGATTAGAATCAAAAACACTGCATGGTGGGCTAATATGTCTGAAGACACAAAATTATATGTTGAATCTTGTGATTCCTGCCAAAAATCTAAAAGGTTAACAGGTAAGAGAGCAGGGTTATTTCAACATATTGAAGCACCTAGTGCTCCCTGGAAAATCATTAATATGGATTTTGTCACTGGTCTTCCTGTTGCAGGTAAAGACAGCTTTAACTCTTGTTGGGTAATAGTGGATAGATTCACTAAAATGTGCAAATTTATTCCAACCCACAAAGATGTATCCACCAAAGAATTAGCTTTCTTATGGTGGTCTTACATGTTTAATATTATTGGTTTTCCAAAAGCCATTATCTCTGATAGGGATCCAAAATTTACTTCTGAGTTTTGGACCTCGTTGATGGATATTTGTGGCTGTGAGTTAAAATTGTCTACAGCTCACCATCCTCAGACTGATGGTCTAGCTGAAAGAATGATTCAAACTCTGGAAGATATGATTAGAAGGTATTGTGCCTTTGGTTTAGAATATAAAGACAATGACAGATTTACTCATGATTGGGTCACTCTTTTGCCTGGTCTTGAATTTGCATATAATAGCACTGTTCATTCTGTCACTGAGAAAAAGCCTTTTGAGCTTTGGTTAGGTTATGTCCCAAACACTCCTGCTCAGATTCTCAATAATAAATTACCTAAGTTGGAACTACACCCTGGTGTAAAATCTTTTATGCAAATGCAACAGCTATGCAGAAAACATGCTCAAAGTTGTATTGATAAAGCATTTGAATATGAAAAGAAAAGATGGGATAAATCCCATAAAGAATACACATTTAACAAGGGTGATGAAGTGTTGATCTCTACTTTCCATTTCAATTTACAGGGTAACCAAAAATTAAAAGATCCTTTTGTAGGACCATTTGTTGTTAAAAGAATGGTTGGTGATAATGCAGTAGAAGTTGTATTGTATTCTCCATATGATAGGAAACATCCTGTCTTTCCCATTTCTTTGCTTAAACCTTATACTTCCAACAGTGACTTATTTCCAAAAAGAAGAGGAAGACCTAAGAAGAACCCTCAGGAAGTCACAGAAACAGCAGAAATTGATAAAATTCTCAATGATAGAATTATCACTTCTGAGAGAGGTACTGAATATTTATTGAGATATAAGAACAAATCATCTGAACATGATGCATGGATACCTGGCAAGGAAATTTCAAATCTGCCTGCTCTGTTGAAAAAATACAAAAAGAAAAAATCTTAGCATTTTTTTATTGTTTTTTTAGAGTGAGGGAGTGTCAGCCAGGCTATTCCAGGAGTCCAGTAAATGATATATAAATTATAAAACCTTAAAGAGTGGGTAAGACTTGTATTTAATGAATATAACTTAATATTTTATTGCATAATGAAATTATATAAGAACTTTATTATATACAAGTGTTACATTAAATTTATTGGTTATATATATTTTTATATACAATTAAATTGAGCATAATATAATATATTCTACAAATAATGGCGCATTTTTATGTATTTAATAATTATAAATTTATATTTAATTAATTAAAAAACATATATTATAATTACAAGTGTAAAATTGATTTATAATATATTTAAATTAATTACTTAAATTAATATATTAAATAATACCTCTCATATGATACTAAACAATAATTAAGGACGCTTCTTTTGACCCTTAATTGTGTTAGAAAAAACAAATAAATTAATTTGGACTAAATTGAGATTAATTGCTTGTTTTGTTGCGTCAAATTATTTTTTGTTTCACTTAAAATGTCCTTTAATCAGAATGTACCATCTGTTTGGAATTATATTTCTCATAGTTCCTATGTTTCCAGTCTTGTTTAGTTATTCACTATTGTCACTTACTGATTTGGGAATTAATGGCGGGGAAATTGGATTCTTAATTGGGGTTTTAATTATTTGTTTCATGTTTTTCTCTATATTGTTATGTTTCATTTACTCTTTTGATATATTTGTTTTATTCCATTCTAATCATTGTATTTACAAAGATAGTAGCGCTTCAGAGGACCCATTGCCTATAAAAGGGCCTTGGATAATCCCCTGTAGCCTCATCACTTATTACACACTCAACAAATTAAATAACCATTTTATTACGTTTATATTTTTTTTATTAGTAATACAAATCTAATTTAAATTCTATACAACAAATCAAAGGTTGCTTTAAGTCTAATAGTAATTAAAATTGTTTGCTGCGCAGTACCCTTACATTTAATAATATTATTATTAATAAAATCTAAGTTTTTGTCACCTCTCAAAGTTGCTCACCGTTGTCTCCCTCTCAAATAAAATATATATATATATTTGGTTTATTTCTTTATTTTCCTTTGTCCTCCTCCTTCTCTCCTCCTTTTTCTCCTATTTTTCTTACCTCTTCTAGACGACTGACCGACACATATAGCGCATGTACCCAAGTGATTAATAAGTGTGAAATCACTAACTTTTTAATTAATGAATATATTCACATGGGGTAAATGTGGGCAGCATAAGGCCAGTACACATAAGAAAATTCTAGCATAAAAAAATTAATTTTCTGAAGTTTTATTTTAAGAATAAAAAGTTGCTAAAAAATTTGCTCTAAAAAAGGCAAACTGACCAGACAAAGAACATTTTTAATATTATTAAATTTATAGCCCATATATCCAGCTTTTAAGTGATTTAAAGTGCACTTATCAATTATTTTACTATAATAATGAAAATTACAGTTTAAGACCACTTAATTAATTATGTACTTCTTAATCCAAGGTACTTAAAACTAATTTACCTTCTCCCACCTAATATTAGGTACATAAGACCTATAAAAGGTGCGTATATGTATGTATAAATGTATTTATTTGGCATATAATTTAGTATATGACTTATTTCACTCATGTATGCTCATTAGGGGGTCTTGGGCCTTACCAAATACACCACATAAGCATGCCACAAAAAAGGTGCCAAAAATGCCATCAAAAAATGAAATTAACCTTTCCTGGACAGGAGTATTTTGAAAACATAATATTCCTCAAAAATGTCTTCTTTTGGGTCAAACAAGTCACCAAAACACTTCCCTTCTTCATCATGATTAGTCAGCACCAGGTAAAGAGACACAAACACTAAGTACAAAAGCACCAACACCTAGATAATTTTTCACCTAATCCTTAAGGGCTTATTCATAAAAATAAGGCATGTGACTTAAAAGATCTTAATCAATACTTTAATCATACACTTACCCTTAATCTTCATCACTGTTAACTAACATAACATTCCACCCTCATTCCACTATCAACATGACATCCCTTCTACAGCTCTAGCTTGTGATATAATGTTTAACTCTTATTTTCAATGGGTCTTGTAGGTCTAGAAGGTTTTTAACAGAGGTCCAATGGGAGTAATAGTGGAACTTTAGAATTTAAAAGTTTACAGTATGTATATCAATCTTTTTTATTTGTATTACTCAAATTCAAGAGGTAAATTTTTTTAATTATTATTATAATTAATGAGTTAGAACTACGTAATTGTAATTAGTAAAAACAATAATAAATAGTAATAAATAAGTAAGTGTAATAAATGTTTGATAATATAAGTAATCAATGAATGATCAAAAACAACCAGAAAGGGAGGACTTATATAGGAAAAGGAGAGACAAGGCATGGTGTTAAAAATCTTAAATACAGTAGTATGAGTGAAGAAAAGAATATTCCAGAAAAAATACTTTCAAATAATAAGATTGTTCCAAAAAGAAGGCTTCACAAAAGTTTATTTACTGTAGGTGACAGAAATAAATTTATTTATTTAAAATTTACTCTAAATGTCAATTCTAAACAAGTAATTTGAATTTTTTGTAAATATTTAATTTTATTTAAATATTAAATTTTTATCTTACTTTAAAATTTATTTTAATATTAATTTTTATTTCTTTTAACCTGCCATTGAGCACGGTGTTAGAAAATAAACATATAAGGGACATTTTAATATTAATTTTAATTATTCACTAACTTTACCCTTTTGTAATTAGTTAATTTATTATAGGTAAATTTAATGTAAATATATTATAATTAATAATAAAAATAAAATAATAGGGCATGTCTTCATCCCAGTAAATAATTAATTATTTTACTGGGTAAATCTAGCAGCCTGGCTGACACTTCCTTACTCTAAAAAAAATAGAAAAAAAATGCTATGATTTTTTCTTTTTATATTTCTTTAGAAGAGTAGGAAGATTAGATATCTTTTTCCCAGGTATCCAAGAATCATATTCTGAAGTTTTATTCTTTAATCTCAATAATTTTTTAGTACCTTTTTCAGCAGTAACTATCCTATCATTTAGAATCTTATCAATTTCTGCTGTCTCAGTGATTTCATTGGGGTCTTTTTTGGTCTTCTCCTTCTTTTGGGAAATAAATCACTATTGGATGTTTAAGGTTTCAAAAGAGATATTGGAAAAACAGGATGTTTTCTGTGATATGAAGAATACAAAATAACTCCAACTGCATTATCACCAACCATTCTTCTGACAACAAATGGACCTACAAAGGGGTCTTTCAATTTTTTATTACCTTGTAAATTGAAGTGGACTGTAGAAATAAGTACTTCATCACCCTTTTTAAAAGTGTATTCTTTATGGGATTTTTCCCATCTCTTCTTTGCAAATTCAAATGATTTTTCAAAACATTTTCAAGCACGACTTCTGAAAAGTTGTTGCATTTCAAGAAAAGATTTTACACCAGGATGTATATCCAATTTAGATATTTAATTATTTAGAATTTCAGCAGGATTATTGGAAACATATCCCAACCAGAGCTCAAAAGGCTTTTTCTGAGTAACAGAATGGATAGTGCTATTATAAGCAAATTCCAACCCCGGAAGTACGGTAACCCAATCATGAGTGAATCTGTCATTGTCTTTGTACTCAAGGCCAAAGGCACAATACCTTCTTATCATGTCCTCTAAAGTCTGAATCATTCTTTCAGCTAATCAATCAGTTTGGGGGTTATGGGCAGTAGAAAGTTGCAGATCACAACCACAAACATCCATCAGACACATCCAAAATTCAGAAGTAAATTTAGGGTCCCTGTCAGAGATTATGACTATAGGAAAACTGCAGTATTAAACATATGTGACCACCATATGAAGGCTAGTTATTTAGTGGAAACATTCTTGTGTGTGGCAATAAATTTACACATTTTTGTGAATCTATCCACAATAACCCAACAAGAGTTATAACTGTCTTTCCCAGCAATGAGTAATTCTGTTACAAAGTCCATGTTTATTATCTGCCATGGTTCATCAGGAGATTCAATATGTTGCATTAATCAAGCTCTTTTACCAGTCAATATTTTTGATTTTTGGCAAGAATCACAGGATTCAACATATAGTTTGGTGTCCTCAGACATATTAACCCACCAAGCAGTGTTTTTAATTCTGATCATTGTTTTTTCAAGATCAAAATGTCCAGCCAATATGTCATCATGACAAAATTTCAAGATGATCTCTTTCATAGAAGGAGGAATAACAATAACATTACTCAAATTTCTTCTATAATAGAGGTAGCCTTCATCAATTGAAAATTTACCTTTTTCCAAAGCCTTTTGGTACTTTGGTGGAAGGCTTTTAAATAATACTTGTATTGATGCATTCTTTGGATAATTTAATATGGTACATTGCTTTTTTAAGTCAGTGCCCTTATAATATGAGTACAGAATAAGCTGTAATAGCTCTTCCTCCATATCAACCACATATATCCCATGAATATGAATAATTTCATCTTCAGGAACATATGCAGGATTTGAGTCGTCATTTGGCAAAGGTAACCTTAATAAATTATTTACATTTGAGTGAAAAATATTAACCCTATGAATTATTGTCATTCTCCCTCTATATTCTTGAACAGCCAGTTTCCATCTGAACATATTTCTGTTAGGTGTTTTCAAGTTTAAAAGGGATTTAACTGCACTGCAGTCAGTGACAAGTTAAAATTTCTGGTCATGCAGGTAATAATGTAGCTTCTCTAGAGCCCATACTACTTCTAAACATTTTAGTTGAGTGGCACCATATTTCAATTCACTATTTCTCAAGGTTCTTGAGATATAACAAATTACTACTTCTGATACCTTATCATTCATCACTTGTTTCTGATGGAGGGAAGCACCAAGACCAATAAAACTGGCATCAGTGTATAAAACAAATGGTTCATTATAGTCAGGTAAAGCAAGAATTGGTTCTGACATCAAACAAGGTTTCATATCATCAAAAGCTTATTGTCTTTCACTGTTCCAGACAAAACCAACATTGTTCCTAGTCAGTTGGGTAAGGGGTAATGCTATGACTTGGTAATTCTTAATATACTGTCTATAGTATCCACACATTCCCAAAAAACTCTGTAGCACTCTAACTTTGGTAGAAGCGTGCCCCTGTTGTATGGCTTCCACTCAATTTTTGGTCAACACATATCTGTAACCCTGAGGCAACATGACCAAGAACTTTTATGGAATGAAAACTAAATTTGCATTTTTTCAAAGCCAGTGTCATATTTATCTCATCCATCTTATGGAAAACTTTACACAGGTGGTTAAGATGGTCCTCAAATTTTTTAGAGAATATAATGATGTCATCAATATAAAGCATCAGCCATCTTCAATTATTTCTTGATGGGATGTGTTATCCATAACTTTTTGAAAAACTGAAGGCCAATTTTTAAGGCCAAATGGCATCCTAATATACTTATAAATACCCATATGAGTAGAAATCATCAGAAAATTCTGAGAATTCTTCTCAACAGGTACCTGGTGATATCCCTTATTAACATCCAAACAGCTGATATATTTAGCACCTATTAGGGTGGCATGTATAGAGCTATTTCTGGGTAAAAGATAGATATCATCAACAGTATAAGTGTTCAATGCTCTGTAATCACCACATAACCTGGCTTTATCATTCTCATAAGAAATTAGGACAGGTGAGATAACACAATGTTTAGGTGTTTCAACTACCTTATCAATAATATTCATTTTTAAAAGGGTAGAGATATTGTCTTCAATATCCTTTCTCTTTGTAGGAGAAGCTGCAAAAGGCTTCTTCTTTAAAGTTGGTGGTATTTCTGTCAATAGACAAGATAATGAAAGATTCATTTCTTCTTATACCAATCCTAATACATGTGATCCATGAGCAAAGGCCATAGGAAAAGATTTGATCAATTTATTGATGGAATCTTTATCCTCACCAGAGAGTTGTTCTCCAAAAGAAGCATTGTCAATTTCAGACACAAGGGTAGGCATTTCTTTTGTAGATCTTCCTTAATATTGAACTACAGAATGACATGTTTTCAATCCAGGTGTTAATAATTTTTGGGGAAGGAAATTTTAAATTATCTCTTCCCATTCATCCCCATTGTGAAGCATTGGTTTTAAGGATCCAATTTTATACCATATTTGGTTAAAATTTCAATTCTCACAATAAACCAACTACTCAAGTTATTATTTTTCATGACAAAAAAATCACATACAGCTCTTACAAAACCATGGTTATATTTGAAAAATACTGTAGCTTTGTATTTACAAATGGGGAACAAAACAGAGCCATAACCTCTCCAATTCTCAGAAATGATAGGCATAAGTTTTGATTTATAATTTTGGTCCTTTGAAGCAAGTGATTTTTCAGATACTACACTTCCTCCAGCTCCAGGATCTAAGACAACCTCAATGTTGTTTCTATTGTTCAAGACTGGTGCCTTGAGAGGGGCAATAATAATTGAGCTGTCCTCAAGGTTTTTTATAATCTCAGCATCCTCCACTGTAGATAAATCATTTTTCTCAATATCATTATTATTTAAATAATGAATATCCTCTTCAAGCATTAATATTTCCTGGTGAGACTCAATGAGATATTGCTGGCACAATCACTTGAAGTTTCATCCAGTGCTATTGTGTCATCAGCATGTTTCTCTGCTTGCTCAACAAGATGTATCTTCTTGTCAAAAACATGGCCTTTCTACCAAGGCTTTCTGCATTTGAAGCAAGTATCTGTTGCATACTTTTTGGGTGCAACAGGGGCAGAAGGTTTACTGACCTTTTCCAGAGGTTTTTGTTGTTAATTGGAGGTTTTCTCCAATGAAGTTCTAGAATTGAATATTCTAGAATCATACTTGTTATTTAGAAGGATCTCATTAAAAGTATTAATGAAAGAAGAAGGTTCCTTTGAGAACTCAGTCCTAGCCAATATTAAGTCTCTTAGAGACATAAGTAATTTATAGAGGATCCCTTCCTTCCATAACTCAAACTCCATATCTGGGTCCATTGTCCTCAAGACTTTCACTAGTTTCATCAAGAACTCAATAGTTTTTTCAGTAGAAGAGCTATATCTGGTTTCTTCATACTGCCTTTGTTGAGCTAATCTAAACTTGGATCCACCAAATTGTGCTTTAATTAATTTTTTCCAATCTTTCCATGAGTAGTCATTTTTATCCAAGAGAACTGATTCATACCAAATTAGGGCTATATTGGTAAATAAAGAAATTAATTTTGACCCAATTTCCTCATCTGGGAGTTTGTAAGAATTTTTTAGATTATCAATCCAACAAATGAACTGTTGCTAATCAGAGGAAGAGTCACCATCAAATGTTGGATACTGGTCAAGTTTTGGCCAATTCTTTTGATTTGAATTAGTTTCCTTATTACAAGCTTGTTTCTGAGTGAGAAGTAGCTGTTATTTCTCTAATTGTGCAGTAATTTCATTGTTTAAACCTTCTGTGGATGATCCAGGTACATCATCAATTTTTGATGGAAATTAAGTTTTATCAACAGGTATTTATGGAACTAATTTTACTTTGGATGAACTAGGAACAGGTAAAATTGGGGTATCCTGCTCAACAGATTCTTTCAAAGAGATGTCAGAAAACTTTTGATTATATAACAATGAATTCAATTTCTCTTTGATGGTTGTTAACCTAGTTTTTACTCTTGGAATACTAGATAAATTCTCATTGACTGTTTCAAAAGACAATTGATTCTTATTTTGTAAAGGTGAATAATGGTTACTCAATCTTTCTAAGCTCATCTTATGTCCCTCTAGCTCCTTGCAACAGATGGACACAGTATCTTTTAATTTAGACAAATCATTATTGATATATTGCCATAAAGCAACTTTCTTTTTATGAGTTACTTTGTAATGAAACAAATCATTAGAAACTCTCTGTAACTCACTCCTCAATGCTTGATAACCCTGTTCAGTTAACAAACTATTATATTTCTGAGTCAACTGAATGTTTTTCATTATATGATTTTGTTTAGCAATAATCTCCCTCAAATATTCATCATTAATGTTAGCTACATCTGGAGTATTTCTTAATAGTGAGACAGAATAACTTTCCAGATTCTCATAAAACTCAGGATCAAGTGTCTCATAAATAATAGCCATATCCGGATTTATCATTGAAATAGCAATTAAAACCAAAGGATTAGATACATTAGAATATCGAGCAATTTTTCTACTATTCCAAGCCTCTACTGGTCTCACAGTCTCATCTCCTCTTCCAGAGTTACCTAAAGGAACTGAATCAGTTACAAGAAATGGTACTTGAGATTCAATAGAGGGGCTTACCATAGCTTGGGAAAGACTTGGATGTGATTGTTTTTTCTCTTTCTTCCTCCTTGGTAGGGGTGGGGTGTTGGGTTGAACTGATTAATTCTTGAAGGACCTGCCTGAGGTACTTGTTGCTGTTGTTGTTGGGACAGATAATCCCACTGGGTGTTCAGCCAATCCCCCTGCTACTTTGAGGCTTCCATCTTTTATTGTTTCTGGGGGGCCAATTGTGGAAGGGCTTTTGGAGGAGGAGGTTTCCTCTTCTCTTGAAGGAAGGACTCTATTTTTCTTACTTGTCTTCTAGAGAGTCTGTTTTCGACCTCAGCTTGAGGTTTTTGGACCTCAACTCCTTGATGTGAGTGGAGAGAATTTTGAATTGCTGATTCAAGGGCATATTTTTTATTTTGAAGCCTTTGGGAAGCTCTTCTGGGGGGTTGATAGAAGGCTTTTGATCCTGAGCAGTTTTCTCCACTAATATTTCCATCTCCTGCATTTCTACATCCTGATTGGTCCAGTAATTGATTAACTTGAGCCACTTTTATAGTCAAAGGAGAACTTACAGAAGAATCTTCATCATAATCAATTAAATCTAGTTCCTCATCAAGGCCAGCAGAAGCACCTTGATCAGTCATAGTTGTAATTAACCTGAACTTAGAGAAAGAAATTATTAATCAGTTATTATTTTTACTTTATTTAAAGAAAAATAAGGGAAAAAAATTATATAAGTAATTATCAGGATTTTGTAATCAACTGGAATAATTAAAATATAATGTTTATCAGGACAAAAATCAACTGAAATATTAATCACAATTTTATTAATTTTTAAGGTAATTTTATAGCCAGGATTTTAAAATAAATCAACTGAAATAATAAAATAATTTAATAAGTAGTAATATTTTGATAACTATCAGGACTAGAAATCAACTGAAGAAATTAATTACCAGGACTTAATGTCAACTGAAAATAATTTTGATTTTCAGGAGTTAATGTCAACTGAAATAATTTAATTACCAGGACTTATTGTCAACTGAAATAATTTTAATTACCAGGACTTAATGTCAACTGAGATGATTTGATTACCAGGACTTTTTGTCAACTGAAATAATTTAATATAATTAATTTAATTAATCTTTAATATTATTAATTTATTGCCAGGACAATTTGTCAACTGAGACAATAATATAAAATTTTAACTATCAGGACAGAAGTCAACTGAAATAATTAAAAAAAATAATATAATTAATTTAATTTTTTATATCAATTCTAGGACTAAGAAAAATATATTTCTATCTTTTTCAACTAGGAAAAAAAAATTATTTGACAGACACCTCCCCCTGTAAAATGAGCAAGTTAATGCCACTTTACAGAGTGCTGAGTAATAAAAGATGTACGTGGACAATGAAATGTGCAAAATGACCTACAATTAGGAATCAAATAATTACCATGAAAATATATGACTATTGTCAATATATGAACCTAAATTATGGAGCGGGGTTCAATTCCTGATTTCAGAAAAAAGTGTAGCTGTGGATATTAGCGCTTGTTAAGAATAGAAATATCCAGATAGTGGTACTTGTTTTTCCTGATCTTTTAGACTCATCTCTCAACTTATAAACTTTCTAATCAAATATTAGTGTTACACGTTATTGCTCTGTCTTTAAAAATAAGAGTGGCAGGCACTTCTTTTTAGAAATTGAAAAGAAGAGCCAACCCATCTTGCACTGTGTCTACTGCTTAGTACTTTAGAACTCTCTACACCATGTGGAAACATTTGGATGAAATTTGGAAATTTTTTAAAAGAATTTTAAAGAAATTGACAGGTGTTTTTTGAAGCTTTTCAGGAGTTTTTTTGGCACTTTTTTTTGGAAATATTTGCAACTTTTATTGGAATTTTTGGGGCACTTTTTTGGGGACTTTAGGGGCAAATTTTGAACAATTTTTTAAAAACCTTTGGAGAGTTTTTTGTGAACTTTTAGGAAACTTTTTTAGAACATTTTGGCACATTTCTGGGAACCTTTGGGCATTTTTTTGGAGAGTTCTGTATGCATTATTTTGGAACTTTTTGCAAATTTTCTGGAAGCTTTTTTTACCTTTTTTTGGTGACTTCTTGAACTATTTCTGGTATGTTTTATCCAATTTTATCATTTATTATTTATATTGATTCTCTTTGCATTTTTATATAAAATTGACTGAAAATATTGAGTTGGTCAACCAGATTCATAAGTTAAGAGACAAAGGTAATGTAAAAAGTAAAACATTAGGTAGCCAAAAAAGTATGGGTTCTAATATAGGTTTTCAAGTTTTATTTTTATTTCATGAATTTAAATTAAACAATTCATATATGATATTCTAATTACTTAAATTAATAAGCCATCAGGCCATGTGTTGGATGATGGCAATAATGGGGACATTTTTATTCCACAAGAAGCTGATGTATGCACTTGTGTTTGATTTCATTGACTTTAGTCAAAGTTGATTTCCACTCACAGTTTTACTTTAATTGCCATTAATCAAGGTTTGTTAATTATCTCATATGGCTTTTTTACATGTTAATTTATGGAATGAGCTTAAAATTTGGCAATCTGGGCCCCTACTTCAATATAACACAGGGGAGGGTATTGCTATTATTTGTCAAAATATTTTTTTGACTTAAAAAAAAATTATTGATCCACACCCCCTGCTATGGTAAATAGCATTGGAGGGTATTTCCAAAAAAATGACATAAATTTATTTTGACTTAGAAAAAATTTGTTGATCTGAACTCAGAAAAGAATCTAATGATGAAGATAGCCTTTGAGAACAAATTCAAGAAATTGATAAAACAAAGACAAAAGACAAATTCATATACATAATTGATATAAATATAAAACGTATGTTGGTGGGAGTAGGATGTAGATTATTAGATATCAGTAGCTTAGCTAAACAAAAAATGATGAACAAATTAAATTTTAAACTTTTCATTGTCCTCTTTTTGAATTCTAACCTTATCCCACTCTAAATCTAAACATACTATCTCAATATCTTAAAATGTTTCATCCTTTTATTGTGAATGAAGCCACAAATTAGCAGAAGCCCTTTTCTTGATTCTTTTGCTAGGAGAGGTTGATTCTTTATCATCTCACCATTAATTGTCAGTTAATTCCTTGAAACTGTCAGGCTGAGTTCAAGTACAGAGACGTGAACTAGCTTGAATTGTCAGTTTTCTAGAAGATTTTAATGGTCCTATATGAATACTGTAGTACAAATCCAATAAGTATTAAAATATAGCTCAATATAAGGGTCTCAGTAATTTTAATCTCACAAATTATATATGGCTTACAATCTTATAGTTGGTAGAAAAAAAGATTTAATAAATTAAGATACTATTCAAAGACTTTATAAGTAATATTGATAGGTATTGTAATTGTATTGGTTATATGTTTAATTGTAATGATAAAGAATGTAGAAAATAAGACCAAGAACCCCCTCCTTTTATACACAATCACTTCCCCAATGAGCCCCTTGATTTACTAGCTCTATACACAGTTAATGACGCCTCATTCCAGCTAATAGACATGTTAAGCAACAAAAATAGTGACCAGTAACATAATTAGAATGAGATCACCCGCCAAAATCCTGTAGTAATAGGGATAATCCATGAAAAATAAAGAATAAGCAAAAAAGAGAGTATATTCATATTATACATTAAAATAAAAGACTAAAAAGGTAAAATTATGACTAATTATTACTTAATAATAAGTGGGACTACCAGTAGAAATTTTTGGGATAATCATGACATTATACTATGTGAAATTCCCATTCAAAAATAACCAAAATTGACTGAGAAACCACCTAAAACCGCAAAAAAGGGCATGAGATGTGGGGTAACAACATGCAGTCCTTGGCAGGCTCTTGCACGGGTAAATCCTTGACTAATTTAGGCGAATTTAAGCATGGTAGTAAATTATAGCGCCAATATTGAGGTTATTAATGAAATTAGTGTGTATAAAAAGGTCAATGCATTTATAATTAAGCTAGGACACTAAATAAGCGCCTGTTGCCTATTTTAGTGTGTTTCCCCACAGTGCGCATAGAGTGTGGGGTAATTATAGTGTGAAAAAGATAACTTTGCTAAAAATGAAGCTATTCACACAGGAAAAATGCAGGCAGTATGTGGCCAGTACACAGAAGCCATTTCTGGCATAAAAAACACCAAATTTGAAAAGTGTTATTTTTATGCATTCGAGTAGCCAAATAAATTGTCCTAATTAAGACAAATTGATCTGTCAAAGCGTATTTTTAATATTATTAAATTTATAGCGCATATTATCAACTTTTAAGTGATTTAAAGTGCATTTCTTGTTTTTTACATAAAACAATGAAAACAACAGCTTTAAGTCTACTTAAAAATTATGTAGCCTTATATTTAAGGTTTTTAAGATTACCCTAACATACTCCAACTTAATATTAAGTACATAAGACTTATAAAAAGTGGATATATGCATGTATATAAGGTGTTATAATGGCATATTTTGTATATTATCATAAATTTACTTATGTGTACTATTTGTGTACTCTAATTTATTGCTCCCATGTATTGTCCATGTCTTTAACATAACTTATAAGTACTTTTTACTCAGTACTGGGGATATCCAGGCTGACAGAAGCTCTCTCAAGTTGATGAGCCTTGGTTCTGGTTAATAAATTGGTAGTAAAAAAGCAATACAACTGAAAAAATAATAACAAAAGTAATTTAAGCTTACTATTGTGTGCTCACCAAGCTTAATGTCAGAATACAAAGCTTTCTCTTCAAGTTTAGGAGATTCAAGCAAAGAATCTAAAAAAATTCTGGATTATTTGTATGATATTCAGCTATTTTGGGATCTTTATTATATTTATAAGGCCTTAGATGAAAATAAGAAGTTTCAAGGATATAAATTTGAGCAGGAAAATTTGATAAGGAAAGGAATAAAAAATATTAGACTTACTGTGGTGTGAAGGGGAAAAATCTGATTTAAAAAGAACTGTGCTAGAAGAGATGTGAGGAGTAGTATATGAGTTCTTATGGAAGGAAGGAAATTCTTAGTTGATTGGGAGGATGTGGGTATTGGTGGGCTTAATTGTGGTTAATAAATTTTTACAAGAGTAGGATGTATTTGAAACCATTTTTGAGACCTCAAGTACCAAATAAGCCATGTTTCAGGTCATGTTTTTGTTGCCTTTTTTCAAATGGAACATGCTAGAGATGTTTGGTAAGGTTTGAGACCCCCATTAAATCTACTTAGAGCATTTAAAATCATGCATTAAAAATTAAATTAGCAAATGTCACACAACATTAAAAAACTAGGCTAACTGGTCTTTTTCCACAGTCATGCAAATTAGTATTCATATTGCCTTTACTAATTGGCACTAAATGTAAAGTTCTGCAGCTATGAAACATTAAGACATTATGTATTATGCTCTTTTTCCTAATTTCATGCAATATCTACTCTTTATGTGTATTCACTACCCACTGTCAGCCAGGCTACTAGACTTAACCAGTAAAATAATTAATTATTTTACTGAGTTGAAGCCACGCCCCTTCTTCTTACTAATAATTAATTATCTACTTATGTATTACTTACAATTTACTAGTTAAGTACAATAAGTATTATAATTAATTAGTGTAAATAAAATGTCCCTTACAATTTTACTCCCTAACACCGTGCTCAATGGTATAAGTCAATGGGAATAGAATTTAATAAAAAATTATAATAAAAAAACTTTAAAACAATTATATTACCTCAGTGAGAGATCTCGAATCCCGTGAAAGTAATATAATTAATTAATTATTGTGTAATTAATTGTGACAGTCCAAGGAACTCAAACTTTAGTGCTAATAAATTTGATGCCCTTGTTGAAGTACCAGTTTATTTATTTCTTATGTCATATATGTACTCCTTTTAGTCATTCTTTTTCTCACATTCTTACAGTATATGGTGTAAATTCTGTATATTTTATTCCCTCATGTTTTGTCTATAAAAGGCCTCTTACTTTGTGCTTTTCAGAACATTCATTCATCAATTACTTATTACTACAATTACAAAACAATACTTATTTATATATTTTATAAGCTTAGTATTTACAACAGCGTAATTCTAATCTACAATTTATACTAAAATTTAAAACCTACCTTTTATACTTGAGTAAATAAATCAATTTGATTATGAGAATACGTACTTTACTTTGAGAGTTCATTAAAACCCCAATTTTCCTTGTATAAACCTCGAAAAAAATTCTAGACCCAAAAGGACCCCTTGACACCCACCATGTAAGATATCCCTGATAGGGATATCCATACACAAGTTGGAGATATTTTAGGGAAGGGCATAAGGCCAGAAAGTTAGGTGTAAGAAAAATAAGTGTGAGAAATTTAAGTGTAAAAAAAAATCTATTGTGAAAATGTAAATTTTTTTTCAAAAAAAAAATTGTAAAAAAACAGGAAAAAAATTAAAAAATTAAATGAAATTCATTTTTTGAGAAAAAAAATTAAAAACTTAACTTTCCCATGGTTACAAGATATTTTTCTTAAACTTGTTTTCTCACACATATTTTTTCTGCACATATTTTCTTTCCTTATTTTACTCTCTACAATATCCCTAACTTGTGCATGAACATCCCCATCAGGGATATTTTACTGGGTTTCTAGTGATTGAATCTCATTCAAAGTGTCCAAAAATGGAGTTTTATTTAAAGCATATTTATTTATATTTTGCTTCACAAAATCACAGGAATCTTTTCCAAAATTATGCAAAAGATATTAGGGGGTTTCAAGCATTGCCATATATGCCATTCAAGCAAGCCTCAAAAAGTGTACCAATTACTTAATTTTAATTCAAATTACATACCCCATTAACTAGTATACTTCAACACTGTGCTTTTCCCTACACATGCCATTTGTTGGGTACATCCAAGCTCCTCAAGAATTTCTTCCCCTTAACTTGATTAGTCAGAATTAGGTACACACAGGCCCATACCTTAAAATTTTTCTTTATCTAATCCTGATGAGCTTATTTATACACACCCAGTACACAGTGTATCAAGTCTTAAGTCACCCTAACATCTTATTAGAGCACTTAATTTATCCCACACTTGATTAGTCTGAATCTTATTTTTTTCATCCAAATACTAATATTACTACTTCACTTCATCAACAGCTTCAAACAACTACTGTCGCTCTAGCCCTTGATTTTTTGGCTGAGTCTGATTCTGATTCAGATTCTGAGCTTGATTTTTTATATGAGTCTCCTGTTAGAGAGCCAATACCTTACTTCCCAAACCCCATCCATTTTCTATCAACCATGATATACAATTCATGTCACGTGCCACGTGACACTCGAGGCAAAAGCAGCTCATTAAATCAATAATACAGAGGTCTAAATCCATACTTGAAGCGCAGAAAGCAATTCTACATAGCAACTGCGACTTTCCTTTGTGTACTCACTATTCAACCACGCTAGTCTAAACTCTAAATCTAAATTAGTCAATCTCTCAATAGTGTGTGTTAGCCTTTTCCTCAATAAGCAACGCACAGTGCAATGGTCAATGTAATAGTCCGCTAAAAAGGTTTATTAAAGTTTCTGTGGGTTATTAAAAAGGGGTAGGGAGCATGGACGGAATGGTTAGTGGAGGATTAAAGGGTTGATGGATGTTAGTGAGGAGGGTCCAGGTTTAACAGGTGTTTTTTTGAATGGTCTGTGGTGTGCGGAATAGTGGATGGGTATGAGGTCAATGCAAGGAGGAGTAAAGGATATAAAAGGGGTTGGGTTTTGGCTCGACATTCTTTAGAATTAAATTATAAAATGTATATATAATTAATAGTGGTAAAACTTTAGGTCAAATCATTATTATTGTATCTTTCCTTATTTTCTCAATAATCATTTCTAAATCAAAAATCTTTGATTATTGAGTTTCCAAAACTTTGTGAGATTTTAAGAATTTTAACATTACCTTTACATTATATTAGAATTCTTCTCGAACATATCTTGCAGCAGTAGCTCTTCCTTTGTGTCAAGGTATACTTTTTGTCTAGAAGATTTGGTACGTAGTTCTACGAGGATTTAAAAGGCTTTAATGGGTTCTCAACAGATTTGTACGTATTTCTTAATTCAAGTTGAATTTTTTACTCAATAAAAGAGGTAGGTTTTAAAATATTAATATAAATTATACTTTAGAATTACGCTATTGTAAATACTAATAATATAGAATATAAGAATAAGTGTTTAGTTGGTTATTGTTGTAATAAAATGAGTTGGTAAAATAGAATGATCAAAAGACAACAAAAGGAGAGGCCTTTTATAGGCAAAGGAGAGACAAAGCACGGAAAACAAATTCTAAAAACAGTAGGAAAAGAGAGAGAAAAAGAACATTCCAGAAAGAGTATTTCAAATAATAAAGTTATTCTAAAAAGAAGGCGTCAAAAAAGATGTATTTACAGAGTATGTCAGAAATACATCAATATTTTTAATATTTACTGTAAATGTCAATCCCAAATAAGAAATTTGATTTGTTTGTATATATTTAATATTATTTGAATATTTAAATCTTATTTTATCTTTATAGTTTATTTTCTTTAAATATAAAGTTTGATTTTTCCCAACCTGTCAATTGAGCACGGTGTTAGAGAAAAATATAAGGGACAAAATTATAATTTTAATTTTACTTATTTATTTAATTAATTAATTTAATTTTTACATTCTGTAACTAGTTAATTTATAACTAATTTTAATGTAACTAAATGATAATTAAATAATAATTAAAGATGATAAGGTGCGGCTTCATCCAGTAAATAATTGCTTATTTCACTGGGTAAGTCTGGTAGCCTGGCTGACACTCCCTTACTCTAAAAAAATAATAAAAAAAAATGCTATGATTTTTTCTTCTTATACTTTTTTAGTAGAGTAGGAAGATTAGATATCTCCTTCCCAGGTATCCAAGAATCATATTCAGATGATTTATTCTTGAATCTCAATAAGTATTCTGTACCTTTCTCAGCAGTGACTATTCTGTCATTTAATATTTTTTCAATTTCTGCTGTCTCAGTGATTTCATTTGGGGTTTTCTTTGGTCTACCCCTCCTTCTTGGAAATAAATCACTATTGGATGTGTAAGGTTTCAAAAGAGATATTGGAAAAACAGGATGTTTTCTGTCATATGGGGAATACAGAATAACTTCAACTGCATTATCTCCAATCATTCTTCTGACAACAAAAGGACCAACAAATGGATCTTTTAATTTGTTATTACCTTGTAAGTTGAAGTGGACTGTAGAAATCAACACTTCATCACCCTTTTTAAAAGTGTATTCTTTATGGGATTTGTCCCATCTTTTCTTCTCATATTCAAATGATTTTTCAATACATTTTTGAGCATGATTTCTGCATAGTTGTTGCATTTGAAGAAAAGATTTTACACCAGGATGTATATCCAATTTAGGTATTTTGTTATTGAGAATTTGGGCAGGAGTATTAGGAACATATCCAAGCCAGAGCTCAAAAGGCTTTCTTTGAGTAACAGAATGAACAGTGCTATTATAAGCAAATTCTAACCCAGGAAGTAAGGTAACCCAATCATGAGTGAATCTGTCATTATCTTTATACTCAAGGCCAAAGGCACAATATCTTCTTATCATGTCCTCTAAAGTCTGAATCATTCTTTCAGCTAAACCATCAGTCTGAGGGTGATGGGCAGTAGAAAGTTTCAGATCACAACCACAAACATCCATCAGAGACATCCAGAATTCAGAAGTAAATTTAGGGTCTCTGTCAGAGATTATGGCTTTAGGAAAACCAGCAGTATTAAACATATGAGACCACCATAAGAAAGCTAATTCTTTAGTGGAAACATCCTTGTGGGTAGGGATAAATTTACACATTTTTGTGAATCTGTCCACAATAACCCAACAAGAGTTATAACTGTCTTTACCAGCAATAGGTAATCCTGTTACAAAATCCATGTTTATTATTTGCCATGGGGCATCAGGAGGTTCAATATGTTGCATTAATCCTGCTCTTTTACCAGTTAATCTTTTTGATTTTTGGCATGAATCACAGGATTCAACATATAATTTTGTGTCTTCAGACATATTAGCCCACCAAGCAGTGTTCTTAATTCTGATCATTGTTTTGTCAAGATCAAAATGTCCAGCTAATATGTCATCATGACAAATTTTCAAGATGATTTCTTTCATAGAAGGAGGAATAACAATAACATTACTCAACTTTCTTCTATAATATAGATATCCTTCATAAATTGAAAATTTTCCTTTTTCCAAGCCTTTTTGGTACTTTGGTGGAAGGGTTTTAATTAATGCTTGTATTGAAGCATTCTTTGGATCATTTAATATGGTGCATAACTTTTTCAAGTCAGTGTCCTTATCATATGATTCCAGAATAAGCTGTAATAGCTCTTCCTCCATATCAACCACATATATCCCATGGATATGGATAATTTCATCCTCAGGATCATATGCAGGATTTGAGTCATCATTTGGTAAGGGTAACCTTGATAACATATCCACATTTGAGTGACCAATACCAGCTCTGTGAATAATTGTCATTCTCCCTCTGTACTCTTGAACAGCCAGCTGCCATCTAAACATATGTCTATTAGGTGTTTTCAAGTTTAAAAGGGATTTAACTGCACTGCAGTCAGTGACAAGTTCAAATTTCTGGTCATCTAGGTAGTAATGAAGCTTTTCTAGAGCCCATACTACAGCTAAACACTCTAATTGAGTAGCACCATATTTCAATTCACTATTTCTCAAGGTTCTTGAAATATAACAAATTACTACTTCTGAAACTTTATCATTTATCACTTGTTTTTGATGGAGGGCAGCACCAAGACCAATGAAACTGGCATCAGTGTACAAAACAAATGGTTGATCAAAGTCAGGTAAAGCAAGAATTGGTGCTGACATCAAACAGTGTTTCATAGTGTCAAAGGCTCTTTGTCTTTCACTATTCCAGACAAAAGCAACATCCTTTCTAGTTAATTGGGTAAGGGGTAAAGCTATGACTTGGTAATTTTTAATATACTGTCTATAGTATCCACAAATTCCCAAAAAACTTTGGAGCTCTCTTACTGTTGTAGGAGCTTTCACCTGTTGTATGGCTGCCACTTTGTTCTGGTCAACACATATCTGTAAGCCTGAAACAACATGGCCAAGAACTTTTAAAGAATGGAAACCAAATTTACATTTCTTCAAAGCAAGTGTCATATTTATTTCGTCCATTTTCTGGAATACTTTACACAGGTGTTTAAGATGGTCCTCAAATGTTTTTGAGAAAATAATGATATCATCAATATAAACCATCAGCCAACCTTCAATTATCTCTTGATGGAATGTGTCATCCATTACTTTTTGGAAAACTGAAGGGGCATTTTTAGGGCCAAAAGGCATCCTAATATACTTATAAATACCCATATGAGTGGCAATCATCAGAAAGTTCTGAGAATTTTTCTCAACAGGCACCTGGTGATATCCCTTATTACCATCCAAACAGCTGATATATTTAGCACCCTGTAAAGTAGCATGTATAGAGCTGATTCTAGGTAAAGGATAGATATCATCAACAGTATAAGTATTTAGTGCTCTATAATCACCACATAACCTGGCTTTATCTTTCTCATAAGAAATTAGGACAGGTGAGATAACACAATATTTAGGTGTTTCAACTACCTTTTCAATAATATTCATTTTTAAAAGGGTAGAGATATTATCTTCAATATCTTTTCTCTTTGTGGGAGAAGCAGGATAAGGCTTCTTCTTTAAACTAGGTGGTATATCAGTTAATGGGCAAGACAATGAAAGTTTCATTTCCTCTTTAACTAATCCCAGTTCATGTGACCCATGAGCAAAGGCCATAGGAAAAGATTTTATCAAGTTAATGATGGAATCTTTATCCTCACCAGAAAGTTGTTCTCCAAAAGAGGCATTGTCAATTTCAGACATAAGGGCATGCATTTCCTTTGTAGATCTTCCTTTATATTGAACCACAGAATTACATGTGTTCAATTCTGGTTTTAATAATTTTTTAGGGGAGGAAATTTTAAATTTTCTCTTCCCATTCAACCCCATTGTGAAACATTGGTTTGAAGGATCCAATTTTATGCCATACTTGGTTAAAATATCATTCCCTACAATAAACCAATTGCTCAAGTTATCATTTTTCATGACAACAAAATCACAAATAGCTCTTACAAAACCATGGTTATATTTAAAAAACACTGTGGCTTTGTATTTACCAATGGGGGACAAAACAGAGCCATACCCTCTCCAATTTTCAGAAATGATAGGCAACAGTTTAGATTTATAGTCTTGATCTACTGAGGCAAGTGCTCTTTCAGATACTACACTTCCTCCAGCTCCAGAATCCAGAACAACTTCAATGCTGGTTCCATTAATCAAGACTGGTGCCTTAAGAGGGGCAATAACAATTGAGTTATCCTCAATGTTCTTTATGATCTCAGCATCCTCAACTGTAGATAAATCATTATTATCAACGTCAATAGTATTTAAATAATGAATATCTTCTTCCAGCATCAAGATTTCTTGTTGAGATTCATATGAAATATTGCTGGCACAATCACTTGATGTATCATCCAGTGCCACTGTGTCATCAGCATGCTCCTCTGTTTGTTCCACAAGATTTATCTTCTTGTCACAAACATGGCCTTTCTGCCAAGGCTTGTTGCACTTGAAGCAAGTGTTTGTTGCATACTTCTTTGGTGCAACAGGGGCAGAAGGTTTACCAACCTTTTCCAGAGGTTTTTGTTGGTAAGTGGAGGGTTTCTCCAAAGGGGTCCTAGGAATGAATCTTCTTGCATCATACTTATTGTTTAGAAGTATCTCATTGCAAGTATTAATGAAAGAAGAGGGTTCTTTGGAGAACTCAGTCCTAGCCACAATCAAGTCTCTCAGAGACATTGGTAATTTATAGAGGATCCTGTCCTTCCATAAATCAAACTCCATATTTGGGTCCATTGCCCTTAAGATTTTTACAAGTTTCATTAAAAACTCAATAGGTTTATCAGTAGAAGAGCTATATCTAGTTTCCTCATACTGCCTTTGTTGAGCCATTCTGAAATTGGAGCCACCAAATTGTGCTTTAATTAATTTCTTCCAATCCTCCCATGAGTAGTCATTCCCATCCAGGAGAACAGATTCATACCACATCAGGGCAACATTAGTGAACAAAGAAATTAATTTGGACACAATTTCCTCATCTGGGAGTTTGTAAGAATTTTTTAAATTATCAATTCTGCAAATAAATTGTTGCCAATCAGAGGAAGAATCACCATCAAATGTTGGGTACTGGTCAAGTTTTGGCCAATTCTTTTGATTTGAAGGAGTCTCCTTAGTACTAGCTTGTTTCTGGGTAAGAAGCAGCTGTAATTTCTCTAATTGTGCTGAAATCTCATTGTTTAATCCTTCTGTTGCAGATCCTGGTGCATCATCAGTTTTTGATGGAAACTCAGTGTTATCAACAGGTATTTCTGGATCAATTTTTATTTTAGATGAACTAGCCACAGGTACTGGTTGAGAATCCTGCAATATATGTTCCTTCACAGAATTGTCAGAATATTTTTGGTCATTTAACAATGAGTTCAATGTTTCTTCAATGGTTGTTAGTCTTGTTTTCATTCTTGGAAGACTAGATAAACTTTCATTGACAGTTGCAAAAGATAATTGATTTTTATGTTGAAAAGATGACAACTGGTCACTCAATCTTTTCAGATTTATCTTATCTATCTCTACCTCCTGGCAACAGGCAGATACAGTATCTTTTAGTTTAGACAAATCATTTTTTATATTTTGCCATAAAGCAATTTTCTTTTCATGTGTTGCTTTGTAATGAGACAATTCATCAGAGACTCTCTGTGCTTCACTTTTTAATGCTTGATAACCCTGATCAGTTAACAAACTATTATATCTCTGAGTCAATTGCATATTGTTCATTATATGATTTTGCTTGGCAATAATATCTCTCAAGTGCTCATCATTAATTCTTGCTACATCCGGAGTGTTTCTCAATAAGGAAACTGAGTAACTTTCCAGACTCTCATAGAACTCAGGGTCAAGAGTTTCATCAATCACAGCCATATCTGGATTAATCATTGAGGTAGCAATTAAAAGTAATGGATTGGATACATGAGATAACTGTCTACTATTCCCAGCCTCTATAGGTCTCAAGGTTTCATCTTGCCTTCCAGATTTACCTGAAGGAACAGAGTCAGCCACAAGAAAAGGCACTTGAGAATCAATAGAGGGACGTACCAGGGTTTGCTGGGTATCACCATATTGGGCTTCCTTCTTCTTTTGCCTCCTTGATAAGGGTGGGGAGGAGTGGGATTGGTCTGGGTGGGCCTTGATGGACCTACCTGAGGTAACTGATGCTGGTTTTGAGCCAAGTAATCCCACTGAGTGTTGAGTCAGTCCCACTGCCACTTGGACACTTCTACCATCTCTTGGGATTGGGGAGCCAATTGTTGTTGATCCCTGGGAGGAAGAGTTTTCCTTTTCTCTTGGAGAGAAGTATTTTTTCTTTTCTCCCATTCTTCCAAGGCATCTACCCTTACCTTTAGTTTTAAGCTTTCTGTCTTTAACTCCTTTATGTGGGTTGACAGATTCTTTATCTGCTGGGACAACGGCATCTTTTTTATTTTGAAGCCTCTTGGAAGCTCTTCTGGTGGGTTTTTCTTGGGTTTCTGATCCTGAGTATTGTCCACTAGGATTTCTACTTCTTCCATTTCCACATCCTGTTTGGGGCAAGGATTTATTAGTTTGAGAAATTCTTCTTGTTAAAGGAGAACTTACAGAAGTAGGCTCATCATAATCAATTAAGTCTAGTTCTTCTTCACGTGCAGTAAAACCACTTTGATCAGTCATTTTAAGATTCTACTGAAATGAAGGAAAAGAGACAAAATTAATTAGTCTTTTATTTTTAATTTTTATTTAACAGAAATAAAATAAAAATGAATCAAAAAAAAAAATCTTATTAGGATAAAAATCAACTTAAATAAAATTAATAAAAAAAAATTTAAAACCAGGATAATGCAATCAACTGTATAAATAAATTAGAATATCTATTAATTTTTATTTTCAGGATTTAAATCAACTAATTTATTACCAGGATTTATTGTCAACTGAAATAATCAAATATGAATCTTTATTAATAAAAATTATTTTAACTGATTAATTAACTACCAGGACTTAATGTCAACTGAAATAATTTAAATATGAATTTTATTACTTAAAAAGATTTATTGGATTACCAGGACTCAAAGTCAACTGAAGTAATGAAATGTTAATTATTAAAAAAAAAAATAATTGTCAGGACAATTTGTCAACTGGAACAATTAATTAATCAGGACAAATGTCAACTGAAAAATTATAATAATTATTTTATTTAATAAAATATTTTATTGTCAGGACAGTTTGTCAACTGGAACAATTAAAATTCAAATTAATCAGGACAATTGTCAACTGAAAAATGATAATAATTAATATTAATATATTATTATTTTATTACCTCTGGGACTAAGAACAGTTATTGCTCTATTATGGTCAACCAGGAAAAATAAAAAAAATATAATAATAAAATTAAATTCCAATTACCAGACACCTCCCCCTGCAAAATGAGCAAATTAATGCCACTTACAGAGTGCTGAGTAAAAGGAAATACGTAGCAAATGAAGAGTGAAGAGTAACCCACAAATAGTAATCACAATAATTACCACGATATATACGATCTTTAGTCAGTATATGAACTTAAGTTTTGGAGCGCGGTTTGATTCCCGTTCGCAGCAAAAACTTTTATCACGTGATGTATGACGTTCGTCGTTTTCTTGCCTCCACTCGTCCTTTACAGGTGCTTCTACGCCAATGGTCCTCTCGATTACGCCTCAAGTAACGTTGCGCCGTCGATATTTCGGAAAGGTTCCCAATTGTCAAGGTATACTTTTTGTCTAGAAGATTTGGTACGTAGTTCTACGAGGATTTAAAAGGCTTTAATGGGTTCTCAACAGATTTGTACGTATTTCTTAATTCAAGTTGAATTTTTTACTCAATAAAAGAGGTAGGTTTTAAAATATTAATATAAATTATACTTTAGAATTACGCTATTGTAAATACTAATAATATAGAATATAAGAATAAGTGTTTAGTTGGTTATTGTTGTAATAAAATGAGTTGGTAAAATAGAATGATCAAAAGACAACAAAAGGAGAGGCCTTTTATAGGCAAAGGAGAGACAAAGCACGGAAAACAAATTCTAAAAACAGTAGGAAAAGAGAGAGAAAAAGAACATTCCAGAAAGAGTATTTCAAATAATAAAGTTATTCTAAAAAGAAGGCGTCAAAAAAGATGTATTTACAGAGTATGTCAGAAATACATCAATATTTTTAATATTTACTGTAAATGTCAATCCCAAATAAGAAATTTGATTTGTTTGTATATATTTAATATTATTTGAATATTTAAATCTTATTTTATCTTTATAGTTTATTTTCTTTAAATATAAAGTTTGATTTTTCCCAACCTGTCAATTGAGCACAGTGTTAGAGAAAAATATAAGGGACAAAATTATAATTTTAATTTTACTTATTTATTTAATTAATTAATTTAATTTTTACATTCTGTAACTAGTTAATTTATAACTAATTTTAATGTAACTAAATGATAATTAAATAATAATTAAAGATGATAAGGTGCGGCTTCATCCAGTAAATAATTGCTTATTTCACTGGGTAAGTCTGGTAGCCTGGCTGACACTTTGAGTCATCTTCAAATCACTTCCTTGGACATTTCCTCTGTGCCTCAAAGAAGTTTCTAAACTCCTCCCTCCATCTCACTACCATGAACACCCTCGACCTTGTGTGTAGGTCGTCCGGTGACAGTATAATTTAATTCTCCGTAGTCCTCATTCTTTGCACTACTACGTCCTTTCTCAGGTGTTTTATAAATTCATAAAATGGCACCTGTTCAACACACTCCTCCTATGGGCACTACCACTAGGACTTTCCCCAGAGGCAGGCCAACAGCCATACAGCCAGTTTCCCACACTCACTCCTTGAAACCTCTCAACCTTAGTGAATGGGGAAATTCCGTCCAATCTGTAGAAGACATCCCCCAGGATTTTGATGATTCTAGCAAGGAAGAAGAAGGAGAGGATATGATGCATGAGGCACCATCTGCCCCTGCTACTCACCCTTCTGGTCAACCTTTGGAACCTGGACCATCTAATTTGCTGGAGGACTTCATGAGACTATTCATGAAAACCCTTTCCAATCCAATGTCTTTGGAGGGATCTAAATTCAAAACTGCTTCCATGAAATCTCCTGATAAATTCAATGGAGAACATCCAGACAGATTGTGGCCCTTCTTGCAAACCTGCAAGCTCCTGTTCCATAATTACCCTTGAACCTTCAATAACAACTGATAGAAGGTTGTTTACGCTTCTTCATTGCTAGCCGGAAAAGCAGCAAGATGGTTCAAACCTTATCTTCTCATGCTCTCTTTGACAGAAACCCACTTACTTATTAATAACTGGGAAAAGTTTGAAGACCAACTCTTCACATTGTTCGGTGACCCTAATGAAACTGACAATGCAGAAATTGAACTTGATTTTCTTTGCATGAGTGATAATGGTAAAGCCTCTGAATATATTTTGAACTTCAGAGCACTTCAAACTCGAGTAGGTTGGAATGATGCTTCCCTCAAGTATCATTTCAAAAAAGGACTTCCTTTGAGGATTCTGGATCAATTAAATCTTCACGGTCAGAAGATGACTACTTTAATGGAATTAATGGATCGAAACCTCGAAATTGATGGAATTTACCAAGGACAACTACAACATTGTCAATACACCAACAAATCTCAAGACCTAAATTTTAAATTGGGACCTTCTTCACACCCATGGACAACTCAATCCTCCTCGAATCAATCCAAACCCAATAGGGGAAAGGAAAAACCTTGTCCAAAAGGCTCAACCCCAGTTGATATAAGTAAGGTACTGGATCCAAAAGCGGAACTTAAAGAAGCTGAGAGGAAGAGGCGAGCAGATAATGGGTTATGTATGTATTGTGGGGGTAAGCACAAGCTAGATGATTGTGTGAAGTTGAAGGAAAGAGAAGGTACTAGTTCGAGGTCAAAAAACTAGTAGATAGTTTACTTGTGTGCAAAGCAAACTATCTTATCTGTACCAGTGCACAGAACCTCCATGTCTTAAGGACTGGAGTTGCCTTAAACCGCTTGTGATTCATTTTTTTCAAGGAGGATACCCCCTTCAGTTGTATTATAGACTCTGGAGCTTCAATTTCTATTGTCAGTTTATCTTTTGCTGAGAAGTTAAAGCTGACATTCACAGATATTGATTGAACTCCAATATATTTGGTCGAATCAGAGGAACCCAAATATTGGGTAAGTAAGAAAGTTTTATGGGTTTTCAACTTTCAAATTTTCTCCCCTTCGAGTGGGAATTATCAGTCTTGGACGCCCCAAGAATGGACAATACCATCTTTGGCCATGAATTTTTAACACATTGGAATCCTGAAATTGATTGGTCCCGGGGATTGATCACCCCACGTACTAAGAATATTTCTGATTCTTCAATGCAGGTCAGAAGGGAGTTAAACAACCCGCCTGACAATGTCCTGCTAGAGGAAAAATTTCTGCCAGATGACTTAAAAGCTTCTGATCTTTCTCTAAATGAGCAATCGGTTAAACCTTCTAGCTCGATGACTTAACTCGAAGAGGATTTAAATTGCCTCAAAGTAATCGAATTATGCTCTCTCAATTATGGTCTTCCCTCGACAGATTCTCTCAAAGATGATGAGGACAACCAAATCAACGTTAAAGCCATCAAATCAACTCTACCAGAAATCTATCATGATTTCCTCGATGTTTTTTCAATCTGTATGGCCAATAAGTTACCACCTCATTGACCATACGACCATCAAATAGAGTTAATAGGTCCAGTACCTCCGGCAGGTCCTGTCTATTCATTGTCACAGGACGAATCTCAAGTTCTTCAAGACTACATTGCAGAGAGTGTAGCCAAAGGTTTCATCAGAGCCAGTAAATCTCCAACCGGCTCCCCTGTTCTTTTTGTAAAGAAAAAGGATGGTAGCCTTAGGTTGTGTGTTGACTATAGAAAGCTCAACACAGTCACTAAGAAGAATACATATCCTGTTCCTCATATGTCATTGCTTCTTACCCTTTTTAATGGTGCTAATTTCTTTTCTAAAATTGATCTTAGAGGCGCTTATAATCTTATTCGCATTGCGGAAGTTCATGAACCACTAACTGAAATGTGCACTAGATTTGGTAGTTTTGAATATTTAGTAATGCCTTTTGGATTAGGAATGCACCATCTACTTTTCAAACTTTTGTTAATGACATCTTTCAAGATCTTGTCAAACAATTTGTTGTTGTCTACTTAGATGATATATTAATTTTCTCGAAGACACTGGATGAACATATTCATCATGTTCGACAGGTTCTAAATCAACTTTGAGATCACGGTCTCTACGCCAAGCACAATAAATGCGAATTCCATCTTAAATCTATCAATTTTTTGGGTTTTACATTATCCACTGATGGTTTAGTCATGGACAACAAAAAGGTACAAAAAGTCCTGGAATGGCCTGAGCCCAAAACCATTAAATCCCTCCAAGGATTTTTGGGTTTTGCCAATTTCTATAGAAGATTTATTAAATATTACTCTAAAACTATTTCCAATCTTACTTCTCTTCTTAGAAAATATATTCTTTTGTTTTTACTTCTACAGCATGAAAGGAATTTGAAGCATTGATGACTGCGTTCACCACAGCTCCAATTCTTCGACACTTTGATCCTTCTGCTTTGACAATAGTGGAGACGGATGCGAGCAATTATGCTATTGCAGGGGTCATTTCTCAATTAAATCTTGAAACAAAATTGTTTCTTCATGTTGCTTTTGAGTCACGCAAACTCATTGCAGCAGAATTAAATTATGAAATTCATGACAAAGAAATTTTAGCTATTATTCAATGTCTTTAAAAATGGCACTCTTTTCTTCTCAGCTTAGATAGTCCTTTTCAAATTCTAACTGACCATAATGCTTTGAAATACTTTTTGTCTTCCAAAGTTTTAATCAAGCGTCAAGCCATGTGGGCTGAATTTTTGTCTGAATTTCCTTTTTCTATTTCCTATTGCCCAGGTAAGAACTGCATTGTCCCAGATATCTTGTCACGTCGGGACAAAATTTACCCACAGCGGGGGGACGTGTTTGCTGACAAGAACCCAGAAAATGTGAAATCAATTTTCAACGAATCAATGTTAACGACTCATCAACTTAATTTGATGACAATTCAATCTTTTCAAAATCCACTATCCAACATCCTCGAAGCTCAGTCGAAGGACAATTATTGTTTAGGGTTAAAAGAAAAAATACTCTCAAAGCAAGGGGCCAAAATATTTAGTATTGAATCAGGTCTATTAGTTTTCGAAGGTAGAGTAGTCATACCCGACAACAATGAAATAAAATTATGGATTTTCAACAGTCAACATGATTGTCCATTAGCTGGTCATTTTGGGGTTGTTAAAATCTACCAGTTAATAGAGAGGGATTTCTTCTGGCTAGGAATGACCAGAGAAATCAAGGCCTATATAAGAGCTTGTTAAAAATGTAATAGGAATAAGGCTCCCCATCACCGGAAGCATGGGTTGCTTCAACCGCTTCCTATTCCCTCTAAACCTTGGGAATCTTTATCGATGGATTTCATTTCTCAACTTCCTCTTTCTAATAATTTTGATGCTATATTAGTAATAGTAGATAGATTTTCAAAAATGTCTATTTTCATTAAAACCACTACTACTGCTACAGCAGAAGATTTGTCAAAATTGTTTCTAGAATATGTATTTTCCAAACATGGCTTACACAATGATATTATTTCAGATAGAGGCTCATTGTTTGTATCAACAACTCAATATCACAAGGAATCTCTCCACGGCCTATCATCCTGAAACTGATGGGCAAACGGAAAGGGTCAATCAAATCCTCAAACAATACCTTTGAATGTATTTCAGTTACCAACAAGAAGATCGGACCACATGGTTACCATTGGCCAAATTTGCTTATAATAACTTGACTCATTCTTTGACACCACAATCTTCTTTCAAAACTGTTAATGGAAGACATCCTCGATTCAACTCAATCCACGTAGGAACTAGTCATCCTGCTGAACATTATCTTCGAACCATATCACGACTCCAAGAAGAACTTAAATCAAATTTGGAATTAGCAATTCAAAGGTAAAAGGAACAGGCCGACAAACATCGACAATCTGCTCCTTCTTTTAAACCAGGCGACAAAGTATGGCTCAATGCATGAAACATTTGAAAGACTCAACCATCAAAGAAACTGGCTGAAAAATGCTTGGGACCATTTGAAATCGACTCTGAAGTCTCTAAAACTGTATTTCAACTCAAGCTACTTCGAAAATGGCAGGCTATCCACCCTGTTTTTCACATATCTCTCCTGGAACTGGCTCGAGAAACATACCTGGGAAGGAACCAACCTCATCCTGAGCCGGTCGAAGTAGATGAACATCTAGAGTGGGAAGTAAGTCCTATCCTTAATTCAAGAATGCGCAAGGGGAAACTTCAATACCTTGTGGAATGGGAAGGCTCCCTCGATGACTCAGACAAAACATCCTGGGAACCAGCCATCAATGTTTCTAATGCCCCTGAACTCCTAAAATCTTTTCATCTTAAATATCCTTTAAAACCAAAACCTTATAACTCTCTTTTATTTTTTCTCTTCTTTCTCTTTTCTTTTCTTTTCTTTTCTTAAAAATTTCTAAAACTTCTTCCCTTCTAAAAATCCGTACTCTGTTTTCTTTTCTTTTTCTTCTCAAAAGATTTTTTTTCAACCTTCTTTAAAAAAGTAAATTAATTAATTAAATAAATAAAATAAAATAAATAAAATAAAATAAAATAAAATAAAATAAAATAAAATATACTAAAATTAAAATAAATTAAATTAAAAGTTAAAATTAAAAAATAAATTAAAATAATAAAAAATAAAATCTTAAAATTCATTAAAATTAAAATCTTAAAAAATCAATAAATTCTTTTAAATTTTCTTTTCTCTTTTCAAAACTTTTTTTTTCCCTTGGTTTTTTTTTCTTCAAACTATCAAAATTTTTCACAAACTCAATACAACAATCTTTCTCAAAATTCACTTCAACCTTTAAATCTCTTTTTTAAAATTCTTTGAACAAATTACTTCTTTCTTTCAAATTATTTTTTTCAAAAACTATTTTTCTTCTTTCTTTTCAAATAACCAAAATTTCCTCAAAAACTTCAATAAATAAACTTTCAAAAATAACAATTTTTTCTTTTATTAAATTTTCACTTCAAACAAAATTGTTTCAATAAACTATTTCTTTTTTCTTACTTAAATTTTTTATTTTCAAAATTTAAACTAAAGTTCCTTCAATTAAATATTCTTTATTTTCTTCTTTCAAAATTTAAAACAAAATTTTATTCAAATCTTTTCTTTCTTCCTTTTTTCTTTTCTTTTCTCAAAATCTTATAAAATATATATCAACATTTTCAATTAAAAACTACAAAAGAAAAATAAATAAATAAATACACAAATTGTTTTCTACTATTTTTTTCCTTCCCTCTTTCTTTCTTTTCTTTTTCCTTTCATTTTAAATTTTCTCCTTTATTTTCTCTCTAACCAACTTCTTCATCTTCTCCAAAATCACCCTTATTTCCTTCCTACATTTCTCAAAAACCTCCCCCTCTCCTACCGGTACCACTTCCCCAATCTCCAGCAATTCTTCAGCCACGTCAAAGGAGGCAGCATTGATAATCTTGTCGATATTTCCACTGAACTCTTCAATAAACCTAGCTTGTCGACCCTGGCAAGGTTTTTTTGACCATACCTGGTCAAGAGTTTCTTCATTGTCCTACCTCAAGGCAATCACTGGTAAATGTTCTTCAGTAGGGATCGATGGTGCCATTTCCACATTAGGGGCTCCCACACTCGAGGTTTCTACCATAGGGGCTTCAGCGATGACATCTAAATTCTAAGACATACGGTCATCAGTAAAATTTTTTCTTTGGAAAAACAAAAATTAAAATAAAATAAAATATAAACAAACTTACTTCAAACATTGGATCAGCCTCTAGAAATAACTTGGATGTGACTTCCACTGTCACTTCTGTATCTTCTTTGTCTTCTTTGATGACCATCCGCCGCTTCTTCACTGTCCGCCTTGAGATGGGAACTTCTTCCTCATCTTCCTCCACCAATTCATCCACCTCCTCTTCTACCCTTTGTTTTTTACACGTGGCTTGGGTTACCCAGGTTGCCACAGTGTCCTGGACTTCCTCCTCAACTGCTTCTGATTGATCATCCCCAATCAACACGTCCCATATATCTTTGACCACCTCTTTGGTCTTCGGTATTACCCAATACTTGGTCTTTGTAAATCAATGCTCGATGTCCGCATTTTTAGACAAGGCATCACACACCACCAGTCTCCAATGGCAAAACTCACATTTCTGGAGAGGACCTCGTGTCTCCGTGCTTTCAACGCAGAATTATTCCATTGAATCGCAGGCCGTGCAGGCTTGGGAATAATGCCGGGTAATGATTCCACCATCTGCTTTAGGGTGTGGAGGCATGGGAGTTGGGGTAGGACAATTCAACATAATAAATTATAAAGTAATTAAAGTAAGAAGGGAGGGAAAATAGTGTGGGAAGTATATGTCTCATGCTCAACGGAGCTCGTGTTTTTATACCCGGGCATCTGTCAGGCGCCACATGACACTCGAGGCAAAAGCAGCTCATTAAATCAATAATACAGAGGTCTAAATCCATACTTGAAGCGCAGAAAGCAATTCTACATAGCAACTGCGACTTTCCTTTGTGTACTCACTATTCAACCATGCTAGTCTAAGCTCTAAATCTAAATTAGTCAATCTCTCAATAGTGTGTGTTAGCCTTTTCCTCAATAAGCGACGCACAGCGCAATGGTCAATGTAATAGTCCGCTAAAAAGGTTTATTAAAGTGTCTGTGGGTTATTGAAAAGGGGTAGGGAGCATGGATGGAATAGTTAGTGGAGGATTAAAGGGTTGACAGATGTTAGTGAGGAGGGTCCAGGTGTAATGGGTGTATTTTTTAATGGTCTGTGGTGTGCGGAATAGTGGATGGGTATGAGGTCAATGCAAGGAGGATTAAAGGATATAAAAGGGGTTGGGTTTTGGTTGGACATTCTTTAGAATTAAATTATAAAACGTATATATAGTTAATAGTGGTAAAGCTTCAGGTTAAATCATTATTATTGTATCTTTCCTTATTTTCTCAGTAATAATTTCTAAATCCTAAATCTTTGATTATTGAGTTTCCAACCCTTCGTGAGATCATAAGAATATTAATATTACCTTTAAATTATATTAGAATTCTTCTCAAACATATCTTGAAGCAGTAGCTCTTCCTTTGAGTCATCTTTGAATCACTTCCTTGAACATTTCCTCTGTTCCTCGAAGAAGTTTCTAAACTCCTCCCTCCATCTAACTTCCAGGAACACCCTTGACCTTGTGCGTAGGTCGTCCGGTGACAATTCACAAACTTACTGCAATACCTGAACCCAGTTTTCAGCAAATTTTACAAACCTCTTATCATGGCTTTAAATGCCTACATGATTTGATTAATGATTATTATATTTACCACAAAAATTCTAATTTCCCACAGAGGGACCCTGTAATACAAATATCTGTGGCATTTTTCCAATTTGGTTCAAATAGGAATGGTGCTGCCATAATTTGTCTCTAGAACCTTTTCAGTATAAGTCATGGAAAAGTAGATTTATACACCAAGAGAACCATAAAAGCTATCCATTCAATTTAATCATAGTTCCTTGCATGGCTGACTAAGGAGGTTAGACTGGAAAACTCACAGGTCATGCAAAATGAAGGATTCCCTGGATTTATTCACTTTTTTGATAGCACAACCATCCCTTTGAGCCAAAATCCTTCAAACAATGGAAATAATTAGTTTGATCAGAAAAATAGGTCAGTACTTATCTATATCTTACATATTCTTGCATAAAATTCTAATCCTCTCTTACTTTTTTTCAGGTATTCTATTCCACTTCAATTGGTTTGCAATATATATAAGAAGTTTATTGCATTTTATGCCAGCTTTCCTGATGCTTTCCATGACTCTTCTGTTTTTCAACAAATGATGATTTCTCAAAACCTTGAGAATTACTTTGATAAACATCAATATATTCTTTCCTACTCTTCTTAAACCACGTAAATTGGCCTTGTGTGTCTGAATTGAGCTCAGGTGTCAGTGTATCTAGTGTATAAGTATGATTTAATAGTATTTATTAATGTTCCTACTACTTATTAACAAATGATTTAGTGATTAAACCTTAGGGGAAGACTAATAAAATAGTTATACTCAAATAAAACTCATAATACTTGGATTTAAATGTGTGCTAGTGGTGGAAAATAGATGAATATAATATAGTTATAGCTTATATAAAGAAAATATCAATTTATAATGACTTTATAATATATCTTTGAATAATGATAATTGTGTTATAATGTTTGTTTGAATTGTAGTAAGTAAGTGATGTCCAATAACTGTAAAATTTCTCCCTTACTTATACCAAAATCCAGTGGAGTTCACAGACCTTCAATCCAGATGATGTCACTGCTATCCCCGGCAATTACAGCAATTTGAGGGCCCATCACCTCTTCATGGCGTACACTTCAAGCAGATTCAACACCCAGACCTCCAGTAAGTACCCTCCATCACAATTAATGATAACACAGACCCATACCATAAATAGAAAATCCAGATAAAAGCGGATACCGTAAAGAAACAGGTAAAATAACTCATCCAAAGAAGATGTAATGAAACCCAAAGAGTATAAAGGAAACAAATGAAATTTCCAAGCCCCCAATAACATCCCCAAGCATCCATATTACCCCAGCCATGACCTCCCAACCAATAAATCCGTGAATATCCATCCAAGGTAGCAGATTAAGTTGTCCAAACTGAGTGTATGCGCCTGAAATAGATGTTTATGCTTCTTTAGGCATTGTGAGTCCACTGAATACGTCCATTTGACCTAAAATTAGCATAAAAACAAAGTTTATAGGCTATTAAGAATCTAAAACCCACTTATATACCTAAATATACGTAATAAACTGCATATTTCACTGAATATGATATTTATGTATACAAATAAGCTTATGTATGTCAATAATTACTTAATATCACTTAAGATAAATATATTATGACTCCATTAACACCTTAAGAGGTGCTATTAGGCTATGGATAAGCTATTTAAACTACTATAATTTATATAATAGAGTAACAATTATATATATATGTAATATAATCATATATATTATTGTTTTAACCTTATTTTTAAGATATAAGCTTAATGTGCTTAAGGTTATCTTATTTTAAGTATAGGAAATACTCAGTCCTAGGGATATCTAGGCTGACATCAGGGATATCACATTGTAAATGAAGCCATTGAAAACATTCACAAGTTGAAGTGAATCTCTTTACTCCAGTGTTTTTAAAACAATAGTAATTTGAAATTTCAAAATGAGTTCAAGGAATTCAGTATCCCCTTGTAAGCTTATAGTCTTTTGTACTATTCTTATTTTAAGTAGATGATGATGATGGTAGGGATGTAATATTGAGAAGATATAAAGTACTAGGTAGGATTTTTGAATGTCACTAGAAAGTACAAGATGAAATATTTGAATTCTTCTAGAAAGCTACTATAGTGTTTTGGGAGAACAAAGTAACTTTTATATATTCCACACTCATTTTTCTGTTAATCTTATATTTTTAAATTTTTGTTTTTTTGTACCATCTTGAGAATCAAGACCTACTTAGTTGGATTTTTTTTGGATTACACACTCTCTGCTAAATATGTAAGTAAATTTCAGCCTAAGTATCCCCAGGACTGAGTATTTCTTATTTTTAAATTAAGATAATGTTAATTGCATTCAGCTAATAAGTTAAAATTAAGGTTATAATTCTTATATATGGTTATAATGCTTATATATATAATTATTACACTATTATATGACTTATAGTAGTTTAAATAGTTTATCCATAGCCCTATAATACTGACTAAGGTGCTAATGGAGTCATAATATATTTATCTTAAGTGATGTTAAGTAATTATAGACATAAATAAGCTTATATGTATGCATAAACCTCATATTGAATGAAATATGTAGTTATATTATGTATATATAGGTCTATAAGCTGGTTTTAACCTCTAAATAGCCTATAAGCTTTATTTTTCTGCTTATTTTAGGTCATATGGACATATTCAGTGGACTCAAAATGCCTAAACAAGCATATACACCTTTTTCAGGTGAAAATATCCAGTTTGGACAACTTAATCAGCTTCCTTTGATAGATTTTCACGGATATATCGGTTGGGATATGATTACTGAGTTAATATGGATGCTTGGAGATGTTATTTGGGGCTTATAAAGTTTATTTGGCTACTTTATATTTTTTGGTTTTCATTATATACTCTTTGGGTGAGTTATTTTTCCTGTTTCTCTATGGTATCCGCTTTTATCTGTTTTCTCTATTTATGGTATGGGTTTATTATATCATTAATTGTGATGGAGGGTCTTTACTGGAGGTCTGGGTGTTGAAACTTCTTGAATTGGAATACATGGGGAGTTTATGGGCCCTCACAGTGCTGTAATTGCCAGGGAGAGCAGTGACATCATCCAGAATGAAGGTCTGTGCACTCCAGTAGATTTTCGTATAAGTAAGGGAGGATTTGATGGGTTATTGGACATCACTTACTTACTAAAACTCAAATAAACATTATAAAACAATTATTATTATATATAAATCTATTTTAAAGAATTTTAAATTGATATTATCTTTATATTAGCTATAACTATATTTTATTAGCCTATTTTCCACCACTAGCACGCACAAAAATTCAAGTATTGTGAGTTTATATTGAGAATAACTTTTTTATTAGTTTTCCCCAAAGGTTTAATCACTAAATAATTTATAAATAAGTAATTGGACCATTAATATTTACTATTAAACTATACTTAGATACTAGCATACACTGACAGTAAATTTATGTTTCATGCATTTTTAATCTTCAAAGGGAGATTTTTTATTTTTTAAGTGTATATACATTTAAAAAATAATTCCAGCCAAATCACACAAAGAAAAAAATGGCAATACCCTCCTCTAAAAAGTTATAAAGAAAAAAAAATGGCAATACCCTCCCCTGAAATTTGCTCTTGGAGGGGGTCAGTATTGCCAAATTTTCATTTTTATTTCATAAATGAATAAATAAATTGTTTAAAAAAGATAATTAACAAAGTAAAAGTAATGGAATTCAAAATACTACCAGCCAATGAGTTCAGGTTTGACCAAAGGCAAAAAGTACATTGACATGAAATTTTATTGTGAGCTCATTCAATCAATTAATTGTTTGAATGACTACCTTTATACAGCAGAAAGGCCCAATGACCCATTACTTAAAGTTGATGATGATCTTTAATGAATGATTAATTATAAATTTAAGAAATAAAAATGAATCTTTGAAAATCCTTTATTTACCATACTTAGCCTCCCTCTATGTAGCTTTAATTTTCATTGAACCTTCTTGTCTCACTTTACATACCCTTTTTATCAAATTTTGGTTGATCTAAAATGAGAAACTAAAATGAGTAAACTTTTCATAAGATTCTAACCCAGGAGAAGCTTGAGTTTTTTGATGGTTTCATTGTGAAGAGTTCCAAATTGCTTCCACCAAACCATTCCCTAATCCAAAGTTTATAATATATTTGTGACTGGGAAAGTATAATCCATGACTTTGAGTTAATCAGGAGAGGTAATTGATAGTCCAGTAATAGGATCAATATAAGTGAAAATCCCAAATGTAAGAAAATTAGAATTGTTTTTGTCCATATGAGTCTTGTTGTCAAAGCCTCCATATGTAATAATAATTTTAGATGAAAAGATATAATCATCTTCCAGATTGACCCATTCCATATATGTCCAACTTTCTAAAAAAAAATTTAAAAAAATGATAGTAAAAATGCTTGGAAATGTGCTGGGCATGCTTTCAGCACATTTATGAGGGGAAAAAAAACTAACCAAAATGCTTGGAAACTGTCTAGAAATGTTCTGGCACTGTTTCTGAAGTGATTTGGAAAAAAAATGTTAGTAAAAATTCTTGGAAGTGTGCTGTGCATGCTGACAGTGCATTTCTGAGGCAAAAAAAAACTTACAAAAACACTTGGAAACAGTCTAGAAATGTTCTGGTACTGTTTCCAGATCAATTTGAAAAATTAAATTGTTATTGAAAACACTCAGAAATGTGCTGGGAATTCTTCCAGCAGGTTTCCAAGGCAAAAAAACTTACCAAAACACTTGGAGACAGTCTAGAAGTGTTCTGGTACTGTTTCTAAATCAATTTGAAAAAAAATATTTTAGTAAAAATGCTCCAAAATGTGCCAGGCATTCTGCCAGAATTTTTCCAAGGCAAAAAATAAATTACCAAAAACACTTGGAAACAGTCTAGATTTGTTCTGGGGCTGTTCCCAAAGTGATTTGGCAAAAAAAAAACCCCCCCCAAAAAAAAGGAAAAAAAAAGATAAAAAAAGAGAGAAAAGTAGGATCAGGCACCACTCACCTTATGTAAGTTTTGGAAGGGGCTTGAAGAGAAAAATGAGGAGCATGTGAAGCTGTGAAGAAAAAGAAAAAATTATGCCTTGATGAAAGGGCAGAAAAAGATGTAAAGAGGAAGAGAGTTGGGGGAATCTGGAAGGCAAATTGCATGATGATTAGGATATGCATTATGAAATGCAATCAGAGTGTGTTTTGAAATATGTTCTGAAATGGATGAATATATAAATTTGAGAAGGCGTCCAGGATATTGAGAGGTTGGGGGCAAAGGGGTCTGATGCAAAGTGGATTGTGAGAATGTGTGTATTGGTGGGCTGAATTGTGGTTGGGGTTATGGTGCAAGGGTAGGAAGTATTTGACCGAATGTTTCACATGTCTAACCCCAAGTCTGTCATTTATGATGGCCTCTTGGAATGGTGTTTTGAGACTGAAGTTCACCAGGTGTATATGGTAATGTTTGACACCCCCTATTCAATTAATACTTCCTCACATGCAATTAGTCAAATATCTAATGGAAATTAGCTATTTTTCATGCCAATCATATCAATTCAACTAAATTTAACAGGATACAGAACCTCACATTATCTTTTATGCATTTGGAATCACATATTCATTTTCTTTGATTGAAGATGCTGTGAAAATTGAATGTTGCGCTAATCTGATGCAACATTGGCTTGATATTGACTGAGATATGGCTATATCAGTGCCAAATGAGCTTTTCTATCAATAATGACCATATCTTGCTCAATTATACTCTGGTTTTGAATCTGATTAACTCCATTAATTTGAATTAATGAAATGTGTACCCTTCCAAAGTCTTGAGACAACTTCAGTCACATTTGAAGCAATCTGATTGCTTAAAAAATCTGAATGAGTCATGAATCATGTTGAAACTTAATTTTGTGCCTGATGATTATGTTGTGGGCATGGCATTTAAAACAAAAGGAGTTGAGATTAATTTGAGTTAAAATAAGGGTGAGTCCTAGACATACAGAAAGTGACATAAAGGACATAAATGAAAACAAAAAAGGGATAAAAAACACATAAGAACCTTATGTCCTGTGGTGTTAAGATCATATGGTGCTCAATTATCCTCCATTTTTGTCAATTGTGCGATTTTTAATTATAAAGATAATTTTTTGATGAACATTAGTGCAAGTGATGATTGGAGTGAAAATGGCAAATTAATGCAAAAAAATTGCATAATTGGGCTGAATTGATGGACAATTGTAGATGCTCTTAAAAGCTGTTCACATGCTTATTGCATCTGTCTAGCATATTTTATATGCTTAATTTACTCAGTCCTGGGTATAGCCTGGCTGACAGAAAGAGAGAGGGGGGAAAAAGCAAAAATGAGAAAAGAGAAAGAAACAAATTACAAAAGACCCAAATATTGCAGGTGATGGGTAAGGAGGTGGAATAGGAGGTGGAAATGGAGGTGAAGGATGGATGGGGGAAAAATTAGGTGGTGAGAAAAAGACACCAATCCAGTGCTGAGCACTGGATTGTAGATTGTAAAAAAACTGACACTAATGGCAGACCCCTGTCATATTTTGGCACTAAAAAAAGCTGGGTAATTCTGCCCTACTTTTGCATTTTTGCACAAAGCCTTTCTACAGCCAAATTCGAAATGGTTGGTGCAGTTTTGCAAAAAGAATCAAAAAATTTTGACAGAAACATTGACTTTTGACAGTGAAACTATCAAATTTTTGGTGAAAGAAGGCTATGTTTGCTGTCAAATGTCAATTGAGCTGACCAAAGTTTTGAATTTTTTAGTAAAACTGCACCAACCATTTTGAATATGGCTGTAATGTTGCCATACTGTTTTTAGGAGTTTTTCGGCTACAATATGTCAGCCAGGCTATCTCAGGAGCCCAGTAATTTATATAATAAATTACTGCAATCATATAAAGGAATAACATTATGTAATTACAAAATATTTATTAAAATTAAATTATAAATATTTTATGAATAAATAAAATAATTACTATACTTAATTTTATTATTAAATAAATTTTATTACATAAACAAATATTATATTCTATAATATCATGGCGCACTTTGTATGTATAAATTAATTATTTAAAATTATATTATAAGTGTAAATTTAACTTACACTGTAATTAAAATTTCAATAATAAAATTCATATAAACTAAATACAACTTATCATATAATACTATCCATAAATATTGGGCACTTCCTTGACCCTTAATTGTGTCACTAAAATTACTAAATTAATTAAAAAAAATTATTTAATATGATTAAATTTAATTTCTCATTTTAAATAAGTTACTTTATTAAATTAATTAGTTGTTTCAATTAATTTAATAATTGAATTACTTGAAATAGTTAAATAATTAAATTACCTTTACTTATACTGAATTAAGATTATTTAAAAGCATAAAAATAATTCCTTTTATTTTAATTAAACTTTTTTTAGCTATTTGTATTCCTTCTTTAGATTTCTTTCTCATAGTTCTCATTTTCCATACTCACGTAGTTATTTGTTATATTAATTCTATTCTTTTTTAGAAATTTCTGATGGGAAAAAAATAGTTGCTTAATCACGGGTTTATTTTTATTGTTTTTAATTAAATTCTTTTAATTATTTATTTCACATTATTTTACTTTTTTGTAAGTACTATTGGGACGCTCCAGAAGGTCCTCTTGCCTATAAACGGGCTTTGGAAACCTGTCAGCCAGGCTATTCCAGGAGCCCAGTAAATGATATGTTAACTTATAGGACCTGAAAGAGGGCGTAAGAATTGTATTTAATGTATATAAATTAATATTTTATTGGATAATAAAATTATATAAGTGTTATATTAATTTTATTGTTTATATAAATTTTTATACATTTAAATTAAACATAATATATTTTATATTCTACAAATAATGGCGCATTTTTATGTATTTAATAATTATAAATTTATATTTAATTAATTAAAAACATATATTATAATTATAAGTGTAAAATTGACTTATAATATAATTAAATTAATTATTTATATTTATATATTAAATAACATTTTTCATATAGTATTAAACAATAATTAATGACGCTTCTTTTGACCCTTAATTGTGTCAGGAAAAAATTAATTAATACTAAATTGAAATTAATTACATATTTTGTTGCGTCAAAATATTTTTTGTTTCACTTAAAAATTCTTAAATCAGACTGTACCATCTGTTTTGAATTATTTTTCTCATAGTTCCTATGTCCCAGGCTTGTTTTTTTATTCACTATTTTTACTTACTGATTTGGGAATCAATTGTGGGAAAATTGGATTCTTAATTGGGGTTTTTAATTAATTGTTTCATATTTTTCTCTACATTGTTATGTTTCACTTATTCTTTTATATTCTTGTTTCATCCTATTATAATTCTTGTATTTACAAATATAGTGGCGCTTCAGAGGACCCATTGCCTATAAAAGGGCCTTGGATAATCCCCTGTAGCATCATCACTTACTATACACTCCACAATTTAACATATTTTATTATAACCGGTTTATTATTATTTTTATTAGTATTACAAATCTAATTTAAATTTTATATAAAAAATTAAAGGTTGCATTAGGTCTGATAGTAATTACAGTGCTTGCCGCGCAGAACCCTTACTTGAAATAATATTATTATTAATAAAACCTCATTTTGTGTCATCTCTCATGTTACTCGTCGTTGCTTTCCTTTAAATAAACTAAATAATCTTTTATATTTTATTTATTTTATTTTTCTCCTCGTCCTCCTCCATTTCTCCCCCTTTCCTTACCATCTTCTAGACAATTGACCAACAACTGGGGACCTTTCCTAAACGACAACGACGATCGAGCCTGGCGACAAACGACAAACGCACGGACCACCTAGCAAAAAAGAAACTTTTGCCGCGACCGTGTTTCGAACTTGGGTTCGATATATTAGGTTTATATTATTTTATTTCATATATTATTTTGAAGTGATTTTTTGATCACTATAGTAAGTTCACCTTTGCACCTCTCACTCATATTACTATATTTTTACTGCAATAACAGTGATTGTGGCTTAATTGCTGATTCACTGAGTGTAAGTGTTCAATTATTATAATTTTTTTTTACCTAGTTGACTATTATAGAGTGTTTAATTACTCTTAGTCCTAGAAGAAATTAAAATTATTATTAATAAAATTTTAATTATTAAATTAATTTTTTATTATTAATTTTTGTTCATTTTGGTTGACTTAAATAGTACTTTGTACTTAGTCCCATATATTTCCATATTTAATTTTGGTAATTTAATTGGTTGAATTAACTTAATTGTTTATTCCCAATTTAACTTTGCAATCCATTTTATTAATAAATTTTTTTATATATTACTTAATATTAAAAAAATTTTTTTTATATAATTTAATTAATAAAAAATTTTTTTTATTTGGTGCAATTATTAACTAACTTTTATTAATTTTTTTTAAGAAGTTAATTAATCTTACCACTTTTATGTCGAAAAATTTGGCTGAAAAAATGGATAACATGCAAGTGGATGAAATTGAAATTGATTATGATGCTGATACTGTGAGCTCTTTTAAAGTTGAACATAAAAAATCTCATGCTAACAAGAAAAATTCACATAATTCAGGATGTGGAAATGACAGGAGAAGTAAACAAATCAAACCCCCTTCCCCCAGCACAACAGAAGGAAGTAAACCTCCATTACCTCAAGAAGGTCTTCCAAAAGGATTCAAAATAAAAAAGCTTCCTCTGCCCCAACAAATCAGCAATCTGTCCAGTCATATCAAAGAACTGAAGACAGAAAACATGAAATACAAGGCAAAATTAGACACCTTGTGGGATCAAGTTCAGGAACTCAGGAACCAAAATCAGGCCCAGTCCCCTCCTCAGTTGCCTCCCAATAAGCCTCAGTTTCAGGCTCAACCTTCACAGCCCCCCAGATCCTTCACCCAAAATCAAAGTACTATGGAAGTAGAGCAATGGAAATGGGATTATCTAATGAGTCACTACCAGCATAATGTGCAACATCCTCCTCATCATCAGCCTGGGCCATCCAGAACACCCAATTTCCATCCTCCTCCTCATCCTTACCAACCAAGCAGGAGAAAATAGGCCCAAGCACAATCCCAAACTCAGTCTCAGGGGAAGTTTCCTCCTCTGCCATGGTAAGTAATTTGGTTGATAGTCACTTGGGTATGTTTTCTAATAAAACTTCTTCTGCAGGTAATATTATTGAACATGGTGAAAGAACAGTTAAACCTGTTAAAAGACAGATTCCTGTAACTAGTAGCCCTATTGATGTAATTAGAAAATTGTCATTTGATGAGCCTTTACATTTAACTTCTACTTCTTTAATTAATCCATCTCTTGCAATTAAGAATCATTCTGTTCCCCCTGAAGTCTATACCTTAATTGTGAAAACTTCTGAGGAAATATTGAAAGATACCCTTGATTTTAATGTTGTGAAAGACAAACATTTGAGAGATGTATTAATCCATGAAAATGATAGATTAAATAATTTGCACTTGCAATGTAAAGTCAGTTCTTCTGTACAGGATACAGCTTATTTTAAAATCAAAGAAACCTTGAATATTGTTCTTAGTCAACAAAAACAAATAAGGAGTGACCATAGAGCTATCTCAGATAAAAATATCAATCTACATAAGACCTTGAGTGAATTGAAACCCCTTATTGAAGAAAATTATTCATTAAAAAGTGAAATAAAATCTTTACAAAATGAGTTTAAAAAGCTAAAGAATGATTTCCATGCACTAAGTGCCAAAAACACAGTTTCTGAGGACAGAAATTTTCTATCTCTTGCAAAAGTAAATGACCAGATGTCTGAAATTCCAAGAATAAGAAACTATGTGTCTGACCTGCAGGAAAAATTCTCAACCTTAACCATCAATAATGGATTGAATGAGAATGCTGTCAATAAGCTGCATAGAAATAAAGGAAAAGAACCTGAGCAAAGTTCCTCCTTTCTTCCTCATATTTCAAACATTAAACAAACTGACAATGAGTCTGTAAAATCTTTTGCTACTAGCAAAAAATCTTGTGATGGTCATGCACCAGCTGTTTCTGTAAATAATGAAATTTCTGAACACCTGGCTAAACTTCAGGAATTATCAATGATGAATAATTCAAACCAAAAAGTGGACCATCCCATTAGTCAGAAAAATTGGCCTAAGTTAGACCAATATCCTACCTTTGATGGTGATTCTTCCTCTGATTGGAAACACTTTATCCAAAGAATTGATAATTAAAAGAGATCTTATAAACTACCTGAAGAGGAAATTTTTTCTAAGCTAATTTCTTTATTTTCCAATGTAGCCTTGATGTGGTATGAATCTGTTCATTTAGATAACAATCATTATACATGGAATGATTGGAAATCCTTGATTGAGAATCAGTTTGGTGGTTCAAAATTCAGGTTAGCTCAACAAAGACTGTATGAGAATACTAGATATGTATCCTCCTCTGTTGAAAAGCCCATTGTTTTTCTTATGAAAGTGACAAAAATCATAAGAGCAATTGATCCAAAGATGGATTATTATATTTGGAGAGATAAAATCTTGTATAAATTACCAAATTCTCTTAGAGATTTGATTGTGGCTAGAACTGAGCATGTAAGGGAAAATTATTCTTTCATTAATATCTGTAATGAGGTACTACTCAACCATAGATATGAACCAAAGAATTACCTTAGTAAATCTTATAATGATCAGAATAAACCTTCTATAAAGCTCCCAGAAAAATCTGGTAAACCCTCTTTCCCAGTTGCACCTAAAAAATATGCAACAAATACTTGTTATAAATGTAACAAACCGTGGCAGAAGGGTCATGTTTGTGACAAGAAAATTCATCTTGTTGAACAAAATGAAGACACTGATGAAGTTGAACTTGATGTCAATAATTCTTCTAGTGACTGTGAAAGTAATATCTCCTATGACAATGAATCTGTTAAAGATGTTTTAATGTTGGAACAGGATGTCCATTATTTAAATAATATATCTGAAGAATGTGTATTGGATTTATCTTCAGTAGAAAATGCTGAGATAATTAGAGATATTACTAACAATTCTATACCTATATCCCCTTTGAAGGCACCTGTTATCATTAATGGTAAATATGTTGATGTAGTTCTTGATTCTGGTTCTGAAGGAATTGTAGTGTCTGAAAAAGCTTTAGCTTCAGTGGATAAGGAATATTTGAGTAAATTATTACCTATAACTTCTGAAACATGGAGAGGGTATGGTTCTACCTTAATTCCTATTGGCAAATACAAAACCTCTTTATTCTTCAAATATAATGGTGGTTTTGTCAGAGCTATTTGTGAATTTGTTGTCATGAAAAATGATAATTTAAGCAATTGGTTTATTATGGGAAATGATATTTTAACCATGTTTTGTGTGAAATTGGACCCAGAAAATAATTGCTTTACCTTAGGAATGAATGGCAAAAGGAAATTCAAAATTTCCTCTTCTAGAAAACTTTCTGGGCATCTGTTGAAGTCTTGTAACTCACTAATCCAGTGTAAAGGCAGAACAACAACTGAAATGGATGATTTATTAAATGAAATAAATACTGCTTCTTTTGGTGATCAGTGGCCTAGTGAAGAAAAGGATTCTATTATTGCCTCTATTACCTCTTTCCCTATGGCTTTTGCTCATGGTTCTCATGTCTTGGGAATTGTTCAGGAAGAAATGAAAATTACCTTATCCTGTAACTTGAGTGATATTCCTCCTACTCTTAAGAAAAAACCATATCCTGCTTCTCCATCAAAAAGAAAGGATATTGAAGATAATATTGCCACATTATTAAAAATGAATATCATTGAGAAAGTGGATGTCACCCCCAAATATTGTGTCATCTCCCCAGTCTTGATTTCTTATGAAAAAGATAAGGCTAGATTATGTGGAGATTACAGAGCTTTGAACACTTATACTGTTGATGATATCTATCCTTTACCCAGAATTAATTCAATACATGCTACCTTGCAAGGTGCAAAATTTATTAGTTGTCTGGATGGTAATAAAGGTTATCATCAAGTTCCAGATGAGAAAAATTCTCAAAACTTTTTGCTTATTGCTACTCATATGGGAATATATAAGTATTTTAGGATGCCATTTGGCCCTAAAAATGCTCCTTCAGTTTTCCAAAAAGTCATGGATAACACTTTCCATCAAGAAATAATTGAAGGGTGGCTCATGGTTTATATTGATGACATCATTGTTTTTTCTAAAACTTTTGATGAACATATGATTCACTTGAATAGAGTTTTCCAAAAAATGGATAAAATCAATATGACCTTATCCTTAAAAAAGTGTAAATTTGGTTTTCAATCTTTGAAAGTCCTTGGCCATGTTGTGTCAGGCTTACAAATTTGTGTAGACCAAAACAAAGTTGCTGCCATTCAAAATGTGAAAGCACCAACTTCTGTAAGAGAAATCCAAAGTTTTGTGGGTATTTGTGGCTATTATAGACAATATATTAAAAATTATCAGGTCATAGCCTTGCCTCTTACAAAACTGACCAGAAAAGATGTTTCCTTTCTCTGGAATAATGACTGTCAAAAAGCTTTTGATACATTTATAAGCTGCTTAATGACAGCCCCTATATTGGCTCTTCCAGATTTTAACAAGCCATTTGTCCTGTATACAGATGCTAGCTTTTTGGTCTGGGTGCTGCCCTTCACCAGAAAAAAATTATTAATGATAAATCCTCAGAGGTTGTAATTTGTTATATTTCAAGAACCTTGAGAAATAGTGAATTGAAATATGGTGCCACTCAATTAGAGTGCTTAGCAGTTTTTTGGGCTCTTGAGAAACTTCATTACTATCTAGATGACCAAAAATTTGAATTGGTAACTGACTGTAGTGCTGTGAAGTCCCTCTTAAACCTGAAGACACCTAACAGACATATGTTCAGGTGGCAACTTGCTGTTCAAGAATACAGAGGACGGATGACAATTATCCATAGGGCTGGAAATTTTCACTCCAATGTTGATATGCTCTCCAGATTGCCTCTGCCAAACAATGACTCAAATCCTGCTTATGTACCTGAAGATGATACTGTTCATATCCATGGTATATTTGTAGTGGATATGGAAGAAGAGTTATTGCAATTAATACTGGATTCATATGATAAGGATTCTGATTTAAATAAATTGGTTACTATCTTAAATGATCCTAAGAATGCTTCAATTCAAGCATTAATAAAAACTCTTCCTGCAAAGTATCAAAATGCTTTAAGTAAAGGAAAGTTTTCTATTGAAGATGGTTATATATATTATAGAAGAAAGCTTACTAATGTAATTGTAATTCCTCCTTCTATGAAAGAAACTATCCTCAAACTTTGTCATGATGACATATTAGCTGTTCATTTTGATCTTGAAAAAACATTTATTAGAATCAAAAACACTGCATGGTGGGCTAATATGTCTGAAGACACAAAATTATATGTTGAATCTTGTGATTACTTCCAAAAACCTTAAAGGTTGACAGGTAAGAGAGCAGGGTTATTACAACATATTGAAGCACCTAATGCTCCCTGGCAAATCATTAATATGGATTTTGTCACTGGTCTTCCTGTTGCAGGTAAAGAAAGCTTTAACTCTTGTTGGGTAATAGTAGATAGATTCACAAAAATGTGCAAATTTATTCCAATCCCCAAAGATGTATCCACCAAAGAATTAGCTTTCTTATGGTGGTCTTACATGTTTAATATTATTGGTTTTCCAAAAGCCATTATCTCTGATAGGGATCCTAAATTTACTTCTGAATTTTGGACCTCTTTGATGGATATTTGTGGCTGTGAGTTAAAATTGTCTACAGCTCACCATCCTCAGACTGATGGACTAGCTGAGAGAATGATTCAAACTCTGGAAGATATGATTAGAAGGTATTGTGCCTTTGGTTTAGAATATAAAGACAATGACAGATTTACTCATGATTGGGTCACTCTATTGCCTGGTCTTGAATTTGCATATAATAGCACTGTTCATTCTGTCACTGAGAAAAAGCCTTTTGAGCTTTGGTTAGGTTATGTCCCACATACTCCTGCTCAGATTCTCAATATTAAATTACCTAAGTTGGAACTACACCCTGGTGTAAAATTTTTCATGCAAATGCAACAGCTATGCAGAAAACATGCTCAGAGCTGTATTGATAAAGCATTTGAATATGAAAAGAAATGATGGGATAAATCCCATAAGGAATACACATTTAACAAGGGTGATGAAGTGTTGATCTCTACTGTCCATTTCAATTTACAAGGTAACCACAAATTAAAAGATCCTTTTTTAGGACCATTTGTTGTTAAAAGAATGGTTGGTGGTAATGCAGTGGAAGTTGTATTGTATTCTCCATATGATAGGAAACATCCTGTTTTTCCCATTTCTTTGCTTAAGCCTTATACTTCCAACAGTGACTTATTTCCCAAAAGAAGGGGAAGACCTAAGAAGAACCCTCAGGAAGTCACAGAAACAGCAGAAATTGATAAAATTCTCAATGATAGAATTATCACTTCTGAAAGAGGTATTGAATATTTATTGAAATATAAGAACAAATCATCTGAACATGATGCATGAATACCTGGCAAGGAGATTTCAAATCTGCCTACTCTGTTGAAAAAATACAAAAAGAAAAAATCTTAGCATTTTTTTTATTGTTTTTTTTAGAGTGAGGGAGTGTCAGCCAGGCTATTCCAGGAGCCCAGTAAATGATATGTTAACTTATAGGACCTGAAAGAGGGCATAAGAATTGTATTTAATGTATATAAATTAATATTTTATTGCATAATAAAATTATATAAGTATCTTATTATATACAAGTGTTATATTAATTTTATTGTTTATATAAATTTTTATACATTTAAATTAAACATAATATATTTTATATTCTACAAATAATGGCACATTTTTATGTATTTAATAATTATAAATTTATATTTAATTAATTAAAAACATATATTATAATTATAAGTGTAAAATTGACTTATAATATAATTAAATTAATTATTTATATTTATATATTAAATAACATTTTTCATATAGTATTAAACAATAATTAATGACGCTTCTTTTGACCCTTAATTGTGTCAGGAAAAAATTAATTAATACTAAATTGAAATTAATTACATATTTTGTTGCGTCAAAATATTTTTTGTTTCACTTAAAAATCCTTAAATCAGACTGTACCATCTGTTTTGAATTATTTTTCTCATAGTTCCTATGTCCCAGGCTTGTTTAGTTATTCACTATTTTTACTTACTGATTTGGGAATTAATTGTGGGAAAATTGGATTCTTAATTGGGGTTTTTAATTAATTGTTTCATATTTTTCTCTACATTGTTATGTTTCACTTATTCTTTTATATTCTTGTTTCATCCTATTATAATTCTTGTATTTACAAATATAGTGGCGCTTCAGAGGACCCATTGCCTATAAAAGGGCCTTGGATAATCCCCTGTAGCATCATCACTTACTATACACTCCACAATTTAACATATTTTATTATAACCGGTTTATTATTATTTTTATTAGTATTACAAATCTAATTTAAATTTTATATAACAAATTAAAGGTTGCATTAGGTCTGATAGTAATTACAGTGCTTGCCGCGCAGAACCCTTACTTGAAATAATATTATTATTAATAAAACCTCATTTTGTGTCATCTCTCAAGTTACTCGTCGTTGCTTTCCTTTAATAAACTAAATAATCTTTTATATTTTATTTCTTTTATTTTTCTCCTTGTCCTCCTACATTTCTCCCCCTTTCCTTACCTTCTTCTAGAGAATTGACCGACAAAACCTCTCTGGTAGCTCATTACTTATTATACACTCACTTAAATTTATTTTAAATATACTACGTTTATTTATTATTTTTATTAGTACTACATTTCTAATTAAAATACTATATAAATAATAATAGGTTGCTTTAAGTTTAATAATAACTATCATTGATTGTCGCGCTTTTGAATATAACTATTAGTTACAATATATTACAATTTAAATAATTCCTTACAATTTTGTCAAGACTCCAATTTACTTCGTCGCCCCCCTGTTTTAAAAAAAAAATACTCTTCTCATTCGTGTACTTCATCCTACTCCATTATTTTGCCTTCCCTCCTATCTTCTTCTCTTTCTTCTAGACGACCGGCCGATACGATATATCAGAAGTAAATGTTATGGTGTTACCATACTATGTACTTAGCTAGTCTCTCATCAGTATATAGTGTAGCCTCCGAGTACATCGGAGACCTTTACCTGGTTCTGCAAGGCATCATTCTCTACAGTAAATACACGTCGTGCGTATATCACGTCCCTATATTTTTTTCAAAATGACAAGTTCAGGAGCCACTATTTAATGTATCTATCAATTCCATAGGATAACCAATCCTTCCGGCATGACACTAACTAAATATTACTAAGAAAGCCAAAAGAGACAAGAAGATATCAAGATTATCCGATCGTAACTTCCCGTGTAGATTTGCCATCATTTTTTTTTCTCTGTTTAACATGTTGTCATTTATCATCTCATACCTAAGGTGCACATGTAAGGCAAGCAAGCTAACAAGGAATGGACAAGTATAACTAAAAAGGAGATAAAAAAAGCAGAAGACGCTCAAGGACTTCGGCCTTTATTCAGAATAAAAGAAACAAGTGACATATGATGGAGTAGTAACCTTCGGGTAAGCAGAATGCTTTATCTTAGCTTGAGAAAGAGCAAGACAACAATTTCCCGATATGGCGGCCAACTGGGCCAACCTTTCTTTGCCGGTCGAAATATCGAATCGACAAGAAGTTAACTAGAGCTACCTCTACTGAGACATTTAGAAGGTCTACTGGATTAATAACAGACTATTAACGAAGATATAAGGTGGATATTACACTGTCTGCATGTCTAAGTCTTGGTTCATTTCTATCCATATTTTTTTACACCCCAAGAAAAACACCTGGCATCCGCTAGCAGCTGCCAATCCATAAATGCATTTGTACTTCAAAACAAACTCAGATTGGATGCCGTCCAAATTGATGTGCTCAGTGTTTAATGTGTGGACTTCCCCTCCAAACGCAGACACACTCAAGAAGTTAAGAGGAAAGTTTGACCCACTCGGCATGTACAAGACCCTGACTGCCTAGAGCGCATGCCACGGCATTTGTACGTAGTACAATGTCGATCGGGTCATTCTCCCGTAAAACATTACCTCTATCGTTTCAAAGCATCTGACTCTCCTTTCTGTCCTCTATGTCCCTCAGCCTCTAAAGATACTCCTGAACATATCCTTTTATTCTGCCCTTCTTCTTTAGAACAACGCCGCATCCTCTTAAAGGCTGCGCAAAAACCTAAAATTTGCTTTACTACATCCAATCTCCTCTCTGCCCCATTGATTGTAAGAAATAAAAATAATAAAGTGTGGGCTCGGCAGAAGTTTTATAGCGGAGTAAAGTCTTAATTAAACAAAGATAGGGATTGGTACCTGTTATCAAGTGCCCACAATTTATTTTCAGGTGAAAACACCTACGAAGCCTCAAGTATACAGTGGCTACTTTTATAGCTTACCCTTTCATCCTCAACCATTCATATTTTTAGCTGCTTGAAAATTTTCATTTTTGATTGCGACTTCTTCAGCTTCAGTATGACGGAAGTACATAATAGGGAGTATCAAATATTATAAGTATGACACTAAATTGATGGCATCTTTTGCTGCAAAGAATTAATCAAAAGGAGTTCTAAGAGCAATACATATTATAGATGGAAATTTACAAATGGATGATTGATAAAAAGCGTTCGATATTCTAATTGAATACTTACCATATGATGCCGGATCGAGAAAAGGTAATTACAAATACCATTAATGGATCTTTATGAGGGTCTACTCGATGAGTAACAAAGTATGGACGATAAAAAAATGAGCATCACATCGCCTTGCGTGTTCAGGCTTGGTTTCATTTCAATCCATATTTTACAAATACCTATTTAATCTCAATTATACACTGACCATTTTTAATAGCTTCACCTTCATCTCAATCTTTCATATTTTTAGTTGCTATAATATTCTCATTCCTGCGTGTAACTTCTTCAACTTCAGTATGACGGCAAAAAATAATTTGCCTGCTGAACTTCATGCACCCTTTGAAGCAGACAACATATCTAAAGACTTATCAATAATAGAAGGAAAACCTGAAGCCTTTCACAAGGTGGAGGAAGCTCCCTCTTCGACTCTCAGCCGTACTTCTGGGGTATTTCATGATATAATTCTTATTTGTCAATTAGAGAAACAAAAAAATGTTCCAGACTTTTCTCCGGGAACTGAAACCACAAAAATGGACGCTTCATCGTTAATGATGAAATATAAAGCCGAGACAAGTTCATCTATTAACAACACTACCTTTTCTAAACAAAATATATCTTTAACTAGCGTAGAAGAACTAGTTTTGTATACTTGGCAGCCTGGTGATCCAGAAAACCCACAAAATTGGAGCAGAACTTATAGATGGTTTATCACCATATTGGTGTCTTTATTTACAATAAACGTGTCAGCTTTTCATTTTTTCTGTGTCGTGAATTGTTATTTAAATTGATGAAAAAGTATTAACTTTTTACAAAAAGCACCTTTGCCTCTTCTGCAGGATCTACTACGATGAAAGGAATGAATGAATTTTTCGGCGTTTCCCCAAATCTTGCAACACTTGTGACTTCAATCTTTTTATGTGGCTATATTGCTGGGTAATCATTTGAATTCCATTTGCTTGCTGCGTGGGGCAGCGTTAAATCACTATTTTCATTGTTTTATAGTCCAGTAGTTTGGGCACCAATGTCTGAACTTTTTGGCCGGCGTCCAATATTTATGATATGCTTATTTAGCTATACTGTGCTACAAGTCGGTGGCGCAGTAGGAAAAAACTTTGCCACTATCATTATAATTCGATTTTTAGCTGGGGTTTTTGCCGCAGGCCCGCTGGTAATCAGTGGAGCAGTTATTGCTGACATATGGGACAGTAGTGGAAGAGGTCCGGCCGTGAGAATCTCATGTTTTAACTACATTGTTCCGGAGTAAGTTTAGGCTGAAAAGTTCCCAAATATTTGCAGATGTCAGTCTTCAGCGCGTCAGTTTTTTTTGGTCCGGTGATGGGACCTAGTTAGTAAAAAAAGATTAGTGTATCAGATATCATTAAACTTGTCACTTACACAATTGATAACATCATCTTTATTTCCAAAGTTATTGGAAGCATTGTTGTTAACTCTTATTTAGGATTCAGATGGGTTTTTTGGATGATGATGATCTTTTCCTCCCTATGCTTTTTGGCTTGTGTTATCATCCTACCCGAAACGTACTCTCCTGTCCTCTTGACACAAAAGCTTCATCAAAATAAAAAACTAAATGCTTCAGAATATAGAAGAATGTATACCAACCATGAGAAGTTAAATTATTCAGTTAAATTCATACTTCGTTCAACAGTGTTTCGACCTCTTCAAATGCTTTTTTCTGAAGTAAGTTGAATTTAGTTGATGATAACCTTCGACCCTATATCTCACTCCTTCGCCTCACTTAGGTTATCTTAATGATGGTGGCAGTATATGTTTCAATTGTGTATGGGTTGCTGTACGGAACTTTCGAGGTATATATTTTTGTATTTTACTCCTATGGTCACGTTTAGATTGGGTTTAAAAAATTCAAAAGGCATTTCCTATTATTTGGGGAGAGCTTCGAAATTTTTCTCCAATCATGAACAGTTTGATTGTCAGTTACTTTGTTGAAAAAGACGAGAATTCAGGCTTGGTACTGATATTGTTTTTTCCCTTAGTTTATTGGTGTTGGAATCGGATCTACAATTGGAGCAATAGTAAGCAACTATTTTCAAAGATTATACCGCACCATTTCTCCCAAATGGAATGGTAATCCACCTTGTGAGGGACGATTACCTGGAGCAGTGCTTGCCGGACCATTTTTAGTTGGTGGTATCTTTTTGCTTGGTTGGACGGGTGGAAATAGTCAATTTGAATGGTGGATACCAGCTTTGTCTACCGTATTACTTGGAACTTCGTCAGTGAAGAGTTTGGTGTAATGTACTTCACTAAAAACGGTGTTCCTTACATTGATCCTTCTATTAAACCCCAACCCTTCATTAGCTTCACGCTAGTTTTTATTTCACTTCACTCATACTTGATTGATGTGTATCTGACATATGCAGCTTCAGCTCTAGCTGCTAATACCATGTTACGATCGCTCGTGGGTGCGGCATTCCCGCTTTTCACGTGAGTGGAATTATTTCAGTTTTTTGACTTTCAACCATTTCACTGAGTGCCTTTATCTCGAATCTAATTTTTATGTTCTTGCATGTCCACCAGACGACAGATGTTCCATAAGCTTTCCATTCAGTGGGCTTGTACATTGGTGTGCTTTCTTTCATCATATTGCAGTAACTTTTATATTGATCAGTTTTACTTTGTATCCAGATTGGGATGGTTGGACTTGTTATTTCACCGTTTCCTTATATACTTTACAAGTATGGTGCTCAATTACGAATTAGCTCCAAATTCGCAAAAGCATCGGACATAACTCTGCACAAAAAATATTGCCAAAAAGAAGAAGCCGCTGAAAATAAATCTTCTTAAAGCGATGATTAAAAATCCAAAGATCATGGTCAATTATACTTGATAAATCTTACAGAATGAAATGACTGAATCCCTTTTAACAATAAATAAAGTATTAAATCAATAAAACACTACCCGTTTGCACCCAAAAAAAAATATAAAAATTCTTAGTTAATAATTATATATTTTGCAGGACAGTTTATGCTATGTTACATCTACAATTTTATTGTTTATTTTGTTGTGCACAGACCCTAGCAATAGCACGGGCCTTTAGGCTATATATACTGTTCTCAGTACTCAGTATATTCTCTAGCGGCCGGATACTACTTTTAGGTCATGTTGTTTCCCTTTTCCCTTTTCTCTTTTCTATGATGTGTAGTTTGTTGCTTTGAGCTTGCACGTAATGTAGGTTGGTTGCGCTGCTCAATAGATAAAGGCTAGGGACATTAATCCTAAGACTTTCTTGTTTTTTATAAAGCTCATGAGAGATTCAAAACCTCAGAATATATATATAAATGTTGTCTGATGTTTATCATGTCAGAATTTCAAAGCAATGTTTCCTAACTCAACATGACTATCCTCTGTTATCTTATAATCTATTTACATAACTTTACCCAGAACAGTGTATTAACAAGTATGCTGGAGCTAGTATTAGATAGGTTAGATATAGGTTAACAATAGTGATAGTTATATTTAACACAGTAGGTGACCATTTTTTCCTCGTTGATTTTCTACTACTATTTGTTAATCAATCAACACATAAATTATCACTTGATACTCACAATACCAATACGCTTTGTTACATCCGTACTTAGGTTGGCCCCATTAAACATTGCCAACTGGTCACAATTTTTGTAACTAACAAAAATTGATATTATTATTTTAAAGACCTAATAGCTTAAAATTCTGAGATTGACTCAACTGATTGCCATGGAACCATCTAAACACTCTGGCCAACTATTGCAGGAAATACCTATTCTGATGTCCTCAAATTATCTCACATGGCGCCGGAAGATGATTTTCTACTTATTTCAGTGCGATCTTGATGATCTAGTTGAAGGAAAAATCCCAGTTCCATTTACGGAGGAAGAAAAAGCTACATATATGATCAAATGCCATCAAGCTGCTAACATAATATTTAAGAAGTTAGACAGCACAACTTTGAACTCTATTGTAAATGAAACAGAAAGATCCAATCCAACAAGATTGCAGAGAAAGCTGGCTGAATGCTACTTGGCAGTTGGGCCAACAAATGTAGCAGTCGTGTATACTTGATTCAGCTCTATCAAATGTTCTGAAGGAAATGTGCAAGGATTTGTCACAGAGCTTCAATCTTCTAGTAATGAGTTGACCCTTATTGGAGAAAAATTTGAAGATAAGAATTGTCCCTACTTCATTCTTGACAAATTACCTGACTCACTTGAGATGCACTGCACAATGATAATCAACACAGCTGAGGATACTGGAAAACCACTCACTGTTGACACTGTCCATAAGAAGCTTCACCTGAATGCCAATTGTCTTGATTCATTGGAAACCACACTCATTGCCAAGAAGGGTAAAAATACTCAAAATGAAAAACAAGAGTACTGTGCCAATGGCAAGAAAAATGACAAGTGTCCTCACTCTGAAGACCAATGTTGGGCTTTACACCCCAAACTTCATCCTAATTTCAAGCCAAAATCCAAAGGCAAATCAACAAGCTCAGAAATGGCCAACATCTCTCACAAAATACTTCATCTTTACACAGCAGTCACCACAAAACTCTCATACTCCAACAAGTTTATATTTGATTCAGGAGCATCATCACACATGTTCCCAGAAAGCAAACTATTTACATCATACAACTGAGTTAAAATTCCAATCAAAGTTGGTAATGGTGCCATGATCTATGCTCTGGGAAATGGATCAGTAGACTTCTTGAACAATGAAAACAAGAGATTCCGCCATACAGGATGTCTTCATGTTCCAAAAATCAGCTGCAACCTTGTTGCGTTAGCCCCATTTGTTAAAGAGGATTCCAAATGCACACCAAACCTGATGGATCTATCCTGATAGAGAACAATTGTATGAAGGTACTCTCAGGTGCACTTATTCCTGGATCCAGCTTATACCAGATCAATGCTAAACATTTTAAGCTCACAAATTCCAATGTGTCTCTGATTGCATCTTTCAGAAATTTGACCTGTCATCTTGGCACAAACAACTTGGGCATGTGAATTTAGACTACCTCAATACCTTCCTAAGGCACTTGAATATACCCTTCAAAGACACAAGTGATTCTTTCTTCTGTGAACACTGCGTTAATGCCAAATTACATGAGTTTCCATTCCCTGGGCATTTTCCCACTGCCACCAGACCTTTGGAATATGTGCACTGTGACTTGAGTGGAAGACTTGTTAAAACTGAAGCTGGCAATGAGTAGTACTTCAAATTGACTGATGTATATTCTTCAAATAGATTTGTGTATTTACTTAAGAATAAAGCAGATAACTTTGATTATTTCTTTCTATTCAAAAGATAATCTGAAGATCTTACTAGTCAGAAATTGCTCAACCTAGTGTGTGATGGGGGTGGAGAGTTTGTCAATAAAAATTCAATGATCTGTATCTCAAAGAGGGTTTTAAAATTATTGTGACATCTTCATACACCTTGAAATAGAACACAATTTCTGAGAGAGGCAAAAGGACATCAGCTGAGATGGCTAAAGAAATTTTTTTCAGAACCAACATGCCAACTAAACTATGGTGAGAGGCAATCAAAACAGCTGTATTCATAGAGAATCATATTCCATCAAAATAAAATCAAAGAAAATTGTCCCCATACAAAATGCTGTTCAACAAAAAACCTAAAGTTTGATACATTGAAACTTTTGGTTGAATTGCATACACCCTCATTGATAAGCACATATGTTCTGCAAAATTTGGCAGTAATTACATTAAGGCATGTCTCCTGGGTTTTCACAAGGAACATAAGTCTTATTGGCTACTAAACCTAGAAACCAATAAGTCTTTTTACTCACACAATGTAATCTTTAACAAGGAGAGATATATGTTTTATAAATCAACTAAACCTAGAATTTTCTGGTCAAACCTTTTTGTTGATGATGGCTCAACTACTGTTTCTCCTGTACAATCTATTGATGAACACACTGATACACCAAAAACCTTAAATGATGCACAGAGTGAGCCAGAAATAAATGACTCTGACGCTATGGAGCCTGAACCAAGTCCACAGAGACAAGCATCAAGATTATGGGAATACAGATTAACAGGAAAAGCCCCCTCAAAATCTTTCATCTGATATTGGTCCCTCAAATATCATTGAAGAAAGACACACTAGATATGGAAGAGTAAATAACATCAGCCCCCCAGATCTTCCAGATTAGAATGTGCTTAATGCAATGATCCCAAAATCTGAAACATTCCTAACTCCATCTGGCTATGAGCAAGATCTAAAATATAACAACAGCAATGATTGGAGACTTTCCATTGAAAATCAATTGAACTCCCTCAAAAACAAAGAAGTATGGGAAGTAATTGAGTGTTCCAAAAATACTAAACCAATTGGGAGCACTTGGGTTTTTTAAAATCAAATTGAACCACAATAACAAAATCAGTGAATTAAAGGCTTGACTATGTGCACAAGGCTTTTCCCAAAAGTTTGGAACTGATTACACAGAGACCATTTCCCCTACTGGAAGACTCACAACATTACAAATGCTACTTGTAATTTCAGTAACTGAGAAGTGGGATTTCCACCTAATGGACACAAAGTCATCCTTTTGCAATGGAGTCCCACACGAGATCATCTACATAAAATTTCCAAAAGGAGTATAAGCCCCGGAAAACATTATCAACCCCATCTTGAAACTCAAGAAATCACTATATGGCCTCAAACAAGCCTGGTGATGCTGGTACCAATTAGTCAAGTCATTCTTCACCAACAATAATTTCTCATGCTGTACAGTAGATTACGTTCTATTCATTCACAGAGACATCAGAAGACTTTGCTTTGTTCATGTTAATGTGGATGATTTTTCAATATTTGGCAAGAAAATTCAATGCTTTAAACACTTGATATCTGAATAATTTGAAATGGAATATTTGGGCAACTCTCAAATGATCCCAGGCATAAAAATAACAAGAGATCATCAGTCAATATCACTAACACAGTCTATCAAAATTGAAGCCTTTCTCAACCTTTAAAAAATGGATGACTTCAAATAAATTTTTACCCCAATGGAACCAAATTCACAACTATTCCCAGTCACTAATGAAGATGATAAAAAATTTTTTAAGTTAAATAATAACTATAGATCTGCTGTAGAATACCCAAATTACCTGGTTCAATGCACAAGACGGGACTTGGCCTTTGCATGTAGCTATCTCTCCTGCTTCTTGAATAAACTGGGCATGAAACATTGGGATGCCTTCATCCATGTGCTCAGATACCTACAAGAAACTTGATACATCAGGATCCTTTTTGAAACCACATAACTCAATCCTGAGCCATTGAAGGGCTGCTGAAATGCTGACCATGGTTCATGTACTGAAACTAGGCACTCTACTAATGGTTATGTCTTCACACTCAAAAACTGTATGGTTAGCTATAGAACTAAGAAAAAAGCTACTGACTCCATCAGAACCTCTGAATAAGAAGCCAAAGTGGTGGTGGAAGCCACAAAAGAGGAAATATAGCTGACAAACCTCATGGACAAAATCAAAATCCCAAAATAGAAATGAAAGGGCCCTGTTAAAATCTATAACAACAATCAAGGATGTATTGCACTAACAAAGAAACCTCTTTATAATTCACAAACAAAACACCTTGACATTCTGTTACATTGAATCTTCAAGCAAGTCAGCAATAAAATATTTGAGGTGCCTTACACACCAACAGACTTGATTCTGGAAAAAATTTTAAAAAAAGCTCTGAACAGGGTTAAATTAAAAGTACATCTATCAAAGATACAACTTCTTAACAAGTTACTCAACAAAAAGGGTATTAGAATTTCAAAGCAATTTTTCTTAACTCAACATGAATATCCTCTGTTATCATATAATCTATTTAAATAAATTTACCCAGAAAAGTGTATTAAAAATTCTGCATGTGCTAGTATTAGACAGGCTAGATATAGGTTAACATTAGTGATAGTTATATATAAAACAGTAGGCAACCATTTTTTGTCATTGATTTCCTACTACTATTTTATAATCAAGCATCAAATAAATTATCACTTGATACTCACAATACTGATATGCTTTGTTACATATGTACTTAGGTATTTTATTCAATTTTTCTGTCTTAGGTATTTTTATTTAAATCCATTCTTATGTTGGCCCCATTAAACATTTCCAAATGGTCACAATTCATATAACTAAAAAAATTGATATTTTATTTTAAAGGTTAGAAAAGTTTTAAACTAATTTATTCTTTAATTGATTTACTAATACTATTTTTTAATCAATCATCACATAAATTATCACTTGATACTCACAATAACAATACCCTTTGTTACATCTGTCCTTAATTTGTACCCATTAAGCATCTCCAACTGGTCACAATTTTTGTAACAAAAAAAATTGATATTATTATTTTAAAGGTTTCCCCCATTAAAAATTTCCAACTGTTCACAATTCTTGTAACTAAAAAAAATCAATATTATTATTTTAGAGACCTAATATATCAGGCTAAAGTAATTGTAAACTTTTAAATGTAATAAATTGTCTTGTGAGGCTACCTTGCCAGACTCTTATCTATATAGTAGTGCTGCAAACATAGAAAGAGAATGAGGCCACTGGGATAATGGGTTTGATAAACACACAGGATAAATATTAATGTACAGTGGGAAGGGCCAAATATTTTGGCCACTTTTATGTAGAATTTTTTTCACTCACTTTTTTCTCATTCCATCCTCATCGTCTCTTTTGTCTCAATATTTTTTTGATTAAATCTTTGCCAGCCCTTTCATCCTAAGTAAGAATATTTTTCTTTCATAAAGTTTATCATATTTTTTTCAGCCAGATTTTTCAACATATGCCAAATCCTCACACTAAAAAACCACATCACAGCTGTGAATTGAAGATTAAAATGGCCAGAATGTCTGAACTGGGATTTTAACACAAGCCTTTTACTAGAAACAAACATTGGAACCTGCTAGCAGGCTCCTCTATCTTACTGAAATATTTTAGTTTAATTGTGAGGAGAAACCCATTTTTTTCTGGTGTCTTATTTATTTGATTATTGCTTCCAACTTAGCCAAATCATCTACACTTTTGGTAATAGATTTTGTGTAACTCTTTGAATAGTTTTTGGGAAATTTTTTATTTTAAATATTCTTCATTCCTATTTGGTAAAGTTTACTGCCTGAAACTTACACTAATGATTAATCTCTGAAATTTTAAGGGAATTACTGTATTTTTTCCATTTCACTCAATATTTTTAATTAAATTATGAGTGTAGAATAGGGGGTCTCATAATGGCTTATGTTGAAGTGAATTAAATTCATTTTTTAATTATGAAGAAATAGGTATCTCTTCCATGTTTAGTCATAAAAAGAAAAGTTTTAAAAAATAAAAAATATCATAATTTAAAGTGTACTACCTTTTTTTTACTTCAAAAAATAGGATGTTTGAAAGGCTTATTCAACATGTTTGAGACCCACTTAATAGGGGGTGTCAGTTCTGGAAAATATGCACTTTCTCAAACAAAAGTTCTTATTTCACCATAAAGTACTGTTAAACTTATTTTCCAGAATCATCTCATTCTTACACAGAGATCCACAGCAATAAAATTCATAACTTAAATAATGGTACAACATTTAAATTTTTATAACATATAAGTGTCATGAATTCCTCACTCTCAAATTGTGATAAGCAAAATCAAGCAATAAGTTTCATAGCTCATTTTATCCTCTTGCATTCTGATTGTGGTCTTGAAGATTTTGTTTTTTTATCAAAAACTTCCAAGAAATGCTACATTGCTAACAGAAAGCATCAAGTACTTCATACCCCCAAGTACACCATCCAGATGCTTCTTAAACTATCTTTTCCTAGTCTTAGACAGCTATTCAGGACTTCCCAGAAATTTTCCATAAATTAGTTTAGCTTTGTCAGCCAGGCTATTCCAGGAGTCCAGTAAATGATATGTAACTTATAAAACCTGAAAGAGTGGGTAAGAATTGTATTTAATGAATATAAATTAATATTTTATTGAATAAAAAAATTATATAAGTATTTTATTATATACAAGTGTTATATTAATTTTATTGGTTATATAAATTTTTATATACAGTTAAATTGAACATAATATAATATACTCTACAAATAATGGCGCATTTTTATGTTATTTAATAATTATAAATTTATATTTAATTAATTAAAAAACATATATTATAATTATAAGTGTAAAATTGACTTATAATATATGTAAATTAATTATTTAAATTTATATATTAAATAACACCTTTTCATATAATACTAAAAAATAATTAATGACGCTTCTTTTGACCCTTAATTGTGTCAGGAAAAAACAATTAATTAATTTATACTAAATTGAGATTAATTACATGTTTTGTTGCGTCAAAGTATTTTTTGTTTCACTTAAAATATCCTTAAATCAGACTGTACCATCTGTTTGGAATTATTTTTCTCATAGTTCCTATGTTCCAATCTTGTTTAGTTATTCACTATTTTTACTTACTGATTTGGGAATTAATGGCGGAAAAATTGGATTCTTAATTGGGGTTTTAATTATTTGTTTCATATTTTTCTCTACATTGTTATGTTTCATTTACTCTTTGATATATTTGTTTTATTCTATTCTAATCATTGTATTAACAAATATAGTGGCGCTTCAGAGGACCCATTGCCTATAAAAGGGCCTTGGATAATCCCCTGTAGCCTCATCACTTATTATACACTCCACAAATTAAATACTATTTTACTACCTTTATATTTTTTTTATTAGTAATACAATTCTAATTAAAATTCTATATATAACAATTTAAAGGTTGCTTTAAGTCTGATAGTAATTAAAAGTGTTTGCCGCTCAGAACCCTTACATTAAATAATAATATTATTAATAAATCCTAAGTTTTTTGTCATCTCTCAAGTTACTCGCCGTTGTTTTCCTTTTAAATAAATTAAATATTCTATTATAGTTTATTTTTTTTATTTTTCCCTTGTTCTCCTCCTTTTCTCCTCTTTTCCTTACCTTCTTCTAGACGACTGACCAACAAGCTTATTCAGACTCACCCTATGATTAAAAAAAAACTCAAAAAAACCAACACAATCCTTCAAATCAACTGGCCATCACACTCTGTTGTTTGGGATCCAACGGTAATGGAGCTGCCTTGAAATGTTTGGAAAATGACTTCCCTTTAGGTAATTTTCAATGAATAGATATAAGAAATGAAGCATCACTTCTATTCTTTTCTTATGTTCCCAAATTCTTTATTGGCCAACCAAAGAAGAACAACTTAAATAATATCAGGTTATTCAAGTAGAGGGTTTCATGGGATACATTAGTTTTGTTGATGGTACAGCTATTCCACTGAGTCAAAAACCTGCTAAAGGTGTAAATATCACTTTGAAAACAATAACAGGTAGCATTTTTTTTCTACTTTAAAGAAAGCCATTTATTTTTTCACCAGATATGTTTTATGTACAAAAATGTTTCATTACCTTTACATGTTTTTTAAAAAAATTTATTTAGGTACCAAAAAAATCTGGTACATTGTTGAATTCATGTATTGGCGGGTGGTCTAGAAGAAGGAGATGAAGAGGGAGAAATGAAGGGGTAGAAAGGGAAAACAGAGGAAAAAGGTTATAATAGTAATTTAGAACTAAAATATTCTTGAGTTAATAGAGGGGATACAATGACACTTGTTGAGAAATGACACAATTGTAGATTTAATAGATATTAAATATATTGATTTTAATAAGCTATAATTCAATGTGCGGAAATCAATTATTATTTTTAATAGACTTATGGCAACCTTAGTATTATATAAAATTTAGATTAGAGCTTTAGAACTAATAAAAATAATAATAATTGTATTATATTTAAAATATGATAAAGTATGAGTGTAATAAGTGATAATCCACCAGAGAGGTTTTCAAAGCAATTTTATAGGCAAGAGGACCTTCTGGAGCGGTTCAATACTATTTAAAAAAGAGTAAGACAATGTAAAAATAATTAAAATAATTTTAATTAAAAACATACAAAATAAGAACAACAAATTAAACCCAGGAATAAGGAACTACTCTCCCACCATAGAATTCCAAAAAGAAATAGAATCAATAAAATGAATAACAATGTGAGTATGAGAACTGAAAACTGTGAGAAATAAAATCTAAAACAGGTAATACAAATAGCCAAAAGGTTTAATTAAAACAAAAGGAATTCTTTTCATGTTTTTATTATATATAATAAATCTTAATTCAGTATAAAGACAAATTAAATTAATCATTTTAACTATTTCAAGTAATTTAATTATTAATTTAACTGAAACAAAATTTTTAGAATGAGAAATTAAATTTATCATATAAGTAAGTATTTTGCTTAATTTAGTAAATTTAGTGACACAATAAAGGTTTAAGGAAGCGCCCAATATTCATGAATAGTATTATATGATAAGTTGTATTTAGTTTATATAAATTTTATTATACAAGTTGCAATTATAAGTTAAATTTTACACTTATAAGATAATTTTAAATAATCAATTTATTGATTTAGAAATATTAAATACATAAAAAATGCACCATGATGTTATAGAATATAATATCCTTTCATGTAATAAAAAGTTTCTTAATAATAAATATAAAAATTATTTTACTTATAAAATAATTATATAATTTATTCAATAAGATTTTTTATTGTAATCACATAAAATGTATAGCATTATTCCCTTAAATGATTCCAGTAATTTATCATATAATTTACTGGGCTCCTGAGACAGCCTGGCTTACATAATTTTTGTAATTTAAAATGCATCCATGTAAGCATGTAAACTTCTATATCTCTAATCTAAAATTTAAATTCCTTTTAAATTTATAAGTCCAAGAATTAGTGTATGCAAGAATATAGGTATGATATAATAGTAATTATCAATAGCCAGACTACTTAATAAGATATGATTCACCATTAAATATGGGGGGTGGACTTGCTAGCAAGTCCGCAACCTTGAACCCTAATTCATATCTTTTTGAGCCCACATTGAATTAGTGATTAAACCACCAAGAAAAAATATTGACATTCTGTTGAACTCAATATCAATACAACCTAAACATTTAATGAAGCATAGGTAATAATACTTCAAACAAATCTTGAGATATGAAGAATGAGTTTTTTTTATAGAAACTATAATACAGTGCACACCACACCCAAATTATTCTGAAAAATACATATTTTTTAAAAAATTTAAGCAGTTTCTTTGCAATTTAAAAAAATAAAACCAAAGTATAGATTTGGCAAGATAACATCTGACATAATTATATAAGTTTCTTTGGCCAGAAATATATGGAGAAACTATAATTTAAAATATATCAATTTGTTCATGAAAGATTATTTTGTGTATTAATATTATTTATTTTATTATTTTCATGAATTGAAAAAATTATATGCTAATTTTATTACAAGATAGTATTGAATATTATAAATCATTAAAATATCTAGAGAAGGTGCAAAAATATTAAAAATGATGTTAAAAAGACTTTACTTAGACATATAATTTTAGAATTAAATTGACATACTATATGTCAGCTAGGCTGCTAGACTTACCCAGTAAAATAATTAATTATTTACTGGGATGAAACCATGCCTTTTTAATTTCTTATATTGTTATTAATTATAATATTTTTACTTTAAAGTTACTTGTAATAAATTAGCTAGTTAAAAAATTAAATTAAGTAAATATTTAAAATTAATATTAAATGTCCCTTATATTTTTTATTTCCTAACACTGTGCTCAATGACAGGTTAAAGGAAATAAAAATTAATATTAAAATAAAAAAATATTTACAAAAAATTTAAACTACTTATTTAAAAGTAAAATTTACAGAAATTTTTAAATAAATCAATTAATTTTGACATATACAGTAAATACATTATTTCAATACATTCTTTATAGAACAATCTTAATATTTGAAATATTTTATTCTGGAATTTTTTTTTCTCTCATACTCCTGTATATAGTATTTTAACTCCATGCTTTCTCTCTCTTTTTCCTATATAAGGCCTCCCCTTTTGGTTGTTTTAGATCATCCTTTACTTACATACTATTTTTTTACATTTACAAACCAATAACATATTTATTACTATTACCTATTATTTAGTATTTACAACTGCATATATTTTCTAATCCATTAGTTATAATAATAATTAAAAATTTTACCTTTTACATTGAGTAATTAATAAAAAGATTCTTCCATACATACCTTGGCTTTGAGATCTTCAAAAATAAACCTATCATTTCCGTTGAATCTCCATTGAAAACTTCTAGACCAAAAGACCCTCTCAACACTTGAGGCCCTTTCCAAATTGTTGTTGATTCACCAATAACTTGATGCTGGCAACCGTGGGACCATTGACTACGAGGAACAGTAAGGACAGGTGGATGACAAAAACAATGAACATCATCAGGTACATGACTTACTTTTTTTCTGAGACTGTGAATCAAACTGTGCTCCAAATTTAAGTTTTATATATTGGCAATTGTCATATATATTTGTTATGACTATATTGGTTACTATTGGTGGGTATCACTTTGCATATTTCATAGTTTATGTATATCTTTTTTACTCAGCACTCTGTAGTGGCATTAATTTGCTCACATTACAGGGGGAGGTGCCTGGTAAATAATAAGATATTTTTTTCCCTAGTTGACTAAAATAGAACTATTTTTTTCTTAGTCCTAGAAGTAATATAAATTAAATTAATTAAATTATATATAATTTTTTTAATTATTTCACTTGACCTTTTTTGTCCTGATAATTATAATATTATATTATTTTTTCAGTTGAAAAATTGTCCTGGAAGTAAAATAATAAGAATTAAATTAATTATTAATTATTTCAGTTTACTTTTTGTCCTGTTAATTATAGTATTATATTATTTTTTCAGTTGAAGAATTGTCCTGGAAGTAGAATAATAATTGAATTAATTATTAATTGTTTCAGTTGACCTTTTTTCCTGAAAATCAAAATTTTATATTATTGTTTCAGTTGACAAATTGTCCTGGAAGTAAAATAATAAATATATAAAATTAATTGAATTAATTATATTAATTTAATTCAGTTGAAATTTAGTCCTGGTAATTACATTTTTCAGTTGACTCTTAGTCCTGATAATTATCAACATATATATTAATAATTAATTGAGAATTGGGTTAATTATTCCAGTTGACTATTTGTCCTGATAATTAATTAATTTTTTTATTATTTCAGTTGATTTATTTTTAATCTTGATAATAAATTATAAAAAATCTTAATTTAATTAATAAAAATTGTGATTATTAATTCAGTTGATTTTTTGTCCTGATAAACATTATATTTTCATTATTCCAGTTGATTAAAAAATGCTGATAATTGATAATATATTAGAAATATTTTTTTTCTCTCTCTTATTTTTCTTTAAGCAAAGTAAAATAATAACTGATTAAATTATAATATTTCTCTCTCTCAGCTCAGGTTATCTACAACAATGACTGATCAAAGTGCTTCTGCTGCCTGTGATGAGGAACTAAATTTTAAATTGATTATGATCAGACTTCTGTGATTTCGCCTTTGACTACAAAAATTGCTCAAATTAATAAATTTCTGGACCAATCAGGATGTGGAAATGCAAGAAATAGAAATAAAAGTGGAAAACACTGCTCTGGATCAAAAGCCTTCAGTCAACCCCGCAGAAGAGCTTCCAAAAGGATTTAAGATAAAAAGGACGCCCTTTCAACAACAAGTCAGAAACCTCTCCACTCACATCAAGGAGTTGAGGGCAGAAAATCTCAAACTTAGGTCAAAAGAAGAAGTTCTGGAAGAAAATGTAAGAAACATAGAATCCTTTCTTCAAGAGAAGAGGAAACCTCCTCCTACTCCAAAAGCCCTTCCACAATTGCCCCTCAACAAAAGGAAAATGTGGAAGTTTCATAATGGCAATGTGACTGTCTAAACACCCAGTGGTGCTACCTCCAGGCCTAACAACAACAAAAACAACAGCAACAGCAAGCACCTTAGGCAGGTGCTTCCAGAACCCATCAGTTCAACCCAACACCTCCTCACCCCTACCAAGGAGGAAGAAAGAGGAAAAACAATCACATTCAATTTTTTCCAAAACCATGGTAAGCCCCTCTATTGAATACCAAGTATCCTTTCTTTTTACTGATTCAGTTCCTTCAGGTAATTTTAAAAGAGAAGATGATACTTTGAGACCAGTAGAGGCTGACTGTAGTAGGCTGATTGCTCAATATTCTAATGTAACTAATCCTTTGGTTTTGATTGCTACTTCAATGATAAATCCTGATATGGCTATTATTGATGAAGCAAATGATCTTGAATTTTATGAGAATCTGGAAAATTATTCTGTTTCCCTATTAAGAATTACTCCAGATGTAGCTAAAATTAATGATGAATATTTGAGGGATAGTATTGCTAAACAAAATCATATAATGAAAAACATGCAATTGACTCATAAAGATAATAGTTTGTTAACTTAACCAGATTATCAAGCATTGAGGAGTTAATTATAAAGAGTTTCTGATGATTTTTTTAATTACAAAGTAACTCATGAAAAGAAAGTTGCTTTGTGGCAAAATAAAAAGAATGATTTGTCTAAATTACAAGATACTGTGTCTATCTGTTTCCAGGAGCTAGAGGGATGTTTTCAGGCAGGCTTCTAGACTACCCAGTAAAATAATTAATTATTATTTACTGGATGAAGCCACGCCTTATTATTTTAATTATTTAATTATAAATTAGTTACATTAAAATTACCTATAATAAATTAACTAATTACAGAATGGTAAAACTAATTAATAATTAAAATTAAATATAAAAATGTCCCTTATATTTTTATTCTTTAAAACTGTGCTCATTGATAGGCTGAAAGAAATAAAAATTTATATTAAAAATAAAAATAAAAATAAAATAAAATTTTTAATATTCAAATAAAAATAAATATATACGAAAAATTCAAATTTCTTATTAAGAATTGACCTTTACAGTGAATATTAAATAAATTAATGTACATCTGAATTACTCTGTAAATACACCCTTTTGACACCTTCTTTTTAGAACAACTTTATTATTTGAAAATAAATCCTTCTGGAATATTATTTTTCTCTCTCTATCATACTACTGATTTAGAATTTCATTGCCGTTTTTTGTCCCTCCTTTGCCTATATAAGGCCTCTCATTTGGTTGTTTTTCATTCATTCCATTACTAACTTATTTATTATAACTATTTAAAACATTTATTACTATCTATTATTGATTTAGTATTTACATTCACGTTGTGGTCTTCCAACATTGGCAGGGGCCTTTGTTGTGTGATTTGGCGCTGTTTGTGCATGTCTTAATTGACATCTGTTAAGGAATTGGGTATTTTTCTGGTTTTATTCCGTGGATATTGGGTCTGCGGGTATGTGGGTACTATCATTGGATAGCCCTGTTTTTTCTCTATATTTTATGTCCTGTAGACATTTTTCATATTCTGAGTTTTAAGGGGTCATTTCCTCATTTTTCATATATAATAGATTTCTGTTTAATTTTGTTTTTCGTGTTTTACAGGCTAACCTTAAGTCTTAGGGTTAAGTGCTTAGTACCATTGGATAGAGCTAATTTTTCTCTATATTTCATGTCCCAATTTAGTTATAGTGAAATTCCGTGTTTTAAAGGTTTTAGTAGTTGTAGCTAATTTTTCTAAGTAGATTAGTTGTTTTTATTGGCTTTCTGGCTTCAGGGAGGCTGGGCTGCTTCAGGTGGCATCTCCGACGTCGGGCGGCCCGCCCGTATCTGTTTTAGGAGGTTGGGGAGCGCTTAAGGAGGGTTTTTTATGCAATTTGGCGGGTACAGGCGCCAGATTGGTGGGTGCGCATGGGCTCTTAGTTAGTGGTCTTTGTGTACATAGTGAATAAGACAGTTTGGGGAAACCTTAATCATCATACAACCATCCGGAGGTGATATCATTGTTCCTCACTCAGTTTTCACTGTTTTCTGGCCACAATTGGCTGTGTTTGTTGCAAGTGAGTTCTTCATTTAACTTAACTTTGGCAACTGTTTTCTCTGTTATAGTCTTGCAAGCTATAGCAAGTATTATTGCTGTCTCTGGTGTGGATTTGCAGCCTACATCAAGTATCTTTGCTGTCTCTGGTGTGGACTTTGTTCTACATTTCAGTTCTTTGGTCTGGTAGTCTATCTGGGGACTACTTTCTTGGCTCATCAAGCAGTCAAGTGTGTTAAACAGGAGCTTTAGCAAAACAGGAACCAACTTATTTTAGCAAGTAAATCTCACTCTATTTTTCTAAAGGGACAGGGGATTTTCTCTCTGGTTTTTCTCCAAATCCCTTGGTCAAGGCCTATAGCTAGTACTATAGGATTGTCTACAACGTAATTCTAATCCATCAATTATAATAATAATTTAATTTTTTACCTCATTATTTTGAGTAAATATTTGAGAAGATAAGGAAATACGTACCCCAAGTTTGAAATCCACAAATCCTTTTGTTACAGCCATTGGACCACCATGAAAAACTTTCTAGACTTGAAAGACCCCTTGACAACTGAGGCCCTTTCCAAATAGTCGACGGCGCATCAATATCTTGAAGCCAGCAACCAAGGGACCATTGATGACAAGGTGCCAATAGGACAAGTGTCAGGCTGAGGTCAACTACAAAAGACGTGAGCTAGCTTGAATGGTCAGTTGTCTATAAGATCTAAATGGTGCTATATGAATACTGTAGTAAAAATCAAATAAGTATTAAAATAACTCAAAAATGCGGGTCTCAGTAATTCTAATCTCACTAATTATATATGGCTTACAATCTTTATAATTGGTAGAAAAAAAGATTTAATAATTCAGATACTATTTAAAGACTATGTAAGTGCTATTGATATTTATTGTAAATTTATTCATTATATGATTGAATTGTAATGATAAAGAATGTTGAAAAGAAGACCCAAAACCTCCTCCTCTTATACACATTGAGCTCCCCAATGAATCCCTTGATTTACCAGTCCAATACACAGTTAATGACGCCTCCATCCAAAAATAGACATTCCCATAAACCTCCCCAGTGACCCATAACAAAATTAGAAGAGTAACTACCACAAAAATCCTGGAATAATAGGGAAAATCCATCAAAATTAAAGAATAAGTAAAAAAGAGAGTATATGCGTATTATACATTAATATAAAAGACTAAAGAAGGGAAATTAAAGTTAATAAGAGCTTAATAATAAGGGGGATTCACTGTAGAAATGATGGGGCTAATCCTGAAATTATACTACGTGAAATCCCCATTCAAAAATGACCAAAATTAACTGAGAAACCACCTAGAAACCCAAAAAAGGGTGTGAGATGTGGGGTAACTACATGCAGTTCTTGGCAGGTGATAGCACAGGTAAATCCTTGACTAATTTTAGGCAAATTTAAGGGTGGTAGTGAAATAAGGCGCCAAGAGTGAGGTTATTAATGAAATTAGTGCATATAAAGAGGGTCAATGCATTATTAATTAAGCTAGGATACTAAATAAGTGCCTGTCGCCTATTTTAGTGTGTTTACCCACAGTGGGCATAGAATGTGGGGTAACTATAGTGTGAAAAATCTAAATTTGCTAAAAATGAAGCTATTCACATGGGAAAAATGCAGGCAGTATGTGGCCAGTACACAGAAGCCATTTCTGGCATAAAAAACACCAAATTTGAAAAGTGTTATTTTTATGCATTTAAGTAGCCAAATCAATAATCCTAAATGAGACAAATTGAACTGTCAAAGCACATTTTTAATATTCTTAAATTTATAGCGCATATAATCAACTTTTAAGTGAAATAAAGCGCATTTCTTGTTTTTTGCATAAGACAATGAAAATAACAGCTTTAAGTATACTTAAAAGTTATGTAGCCATATAATTAAGGTTTTTAAGGTTACCCTAACATATTCCAACTTAATATTAAGTACATAGGACTTATTAAAGGTGGATATATGCGTGTATACAAGGTGTTATCATGGCATTTTTTGTGTATTATCATAATTTTACTTTTGTGTACTGTTTGTGTACTCTCATTTATTGTTCCCATGTATAGTTCATGTGTTTGAAATAGCTTATAAGTACTTTTTACTCAGTCCTGGGGATATACAGGCTGACATTTGCCCACCCAAAAACAAAAACAATAAAAAAATGATAATTTATACATTTTCTTTATTTATTTGTAATTTTTCAGGTATTCAGACTAGTTCAGTAGCATTAAAGATTATTCTTTAAAGAAATAAAACATAATAAAATATTATGAGTACTGGTTTTTTAACCCCTCAGCTGGTTGAACAGAAATTTATTTCTGTTTAAATTTTTTAAGAAGAGAGGATAAATTTGAAATTTCTTTTTCAGGTATCCATTTATCAAATTCATTTGATTTCCCCTTAAATCTTAATAAATACTCAGTTCCTTTTTCCTTAGTAAGGATTCTTTTCTTGAGTATTTTTTAAATATCTGCTTTTTCCACAATTTCTTCAGGTTTCTTTTTAGGCCTTCCCCTTCTTTTTGGAAATAAGTCAGGATCATTTGAATGGTAAGGTTTCAATAATGTGATAGGGAAAACTGGATGTTCCCTATCATATGGGGCATATAATATGACTTCCACTGCATTATTACCAACCATTTTACTTACTACAAAAGGTCCTACAAAGGGGTCCTTCAATTTAACATTACCTTGTAAGTTAAAATGTTGTGTTGAAATTAGGACTTCATCTCCTTTTTTGAATTCAAATTCTTTATGAGATTTATCCCACCTTTTCTTTTCATATTCAAATGATTTTTGAATGCATTCTTCTGCATGTTTTCTACAAATTTTTTGCATATGAATAAAGGATTTAGTACCAGGGTGTATATCCAACCTTGGTAATTTAGTTAAATGATTTACTGGGGTATTTGGTACGCATCCCAGCCAGAGTTCAAATGGTTTCTTCTCTGTTACAGAATGAGTTTACTGTTATAAGCAAATTCAAGTCCAGGAATTAATGTTACCCAGTCATGTTTGAATTTCTCATTGTCTTTGTATTCTAATCTAAAGTCACAATATCTTCTGATCATGTCTTCAAGAGTTTTTATCATTCTTTCAGCTAAGCCATCAGTTTGTGGATGGTGCGCTGTAGAAAATTTCAATTGACAACCTGATACTTCCATCAAAGATGTCCAGAACTCTGAAGTAAATTTAGGGTCTCTGTCAGAGTTTATTGCTTTGGGGAATCCAGCAGTATTCATCATTTCAGTCCACCATAGTAATGCCAAGTCTTTTGCAGATACCTCTTTATGGGTAGGAATAAATTTAGACATTTTGGTTAATCTATCCACAATTACCCAGAAAGAATTGAAACTTTCTTTTCCTGCTATTGGAAAGCCAGTGACAAAATCCATGTTCATAATTTCCCATGGAGCTTTTGGCTGCTCTATTTGTTGTAACAACCCAGCTCTCTTCCCAGTTAATCTTTTAGATTTCTGACAAGAATCACATGTTTCAATGTATTTTTGTACATCTTCTTTCATGTTTATCCACCAGGCTGTATTTTTAACTCAGTTTAATGTTTTGTTAAAATCAAAATGACCAGTTAAGATGTCATCATGACAAGTACTCAACATTAACTCTTTCATAGAAGGTGGTATTACTATTACATTACTTAGCTTTTTCCTGTAATATATATATCCATCTTCAATTGATAGTTTACCTTTTTCCAACACATTTCTATACTTTGGAGGTAAGGTTTTAATTAGTGCACTCATAGAGGCATTAGTTGGATCATTTAGAATGGTAGATAATTTAGTCAAATCTTTATCAGATAAAAAAATTTCCAATATAGTTTGCATAAACTCCTCCTCTAAATCCACTATATAAATCCCAAATATATGTATAACCTCATTTTCAGGTATATAAGCTGGGTTGTCAGTATCATTTGGCAAAGGACTTCTGGATAATAAATCCACGTTATAATGCAATGTTCCTGCTCTATGAGTGATTTTCATTCTTCCTCTGTACTCTTGTACAGCTAGTTGCCATCTAAACATGTGCCTATTAGGTGTTTTCATGTTTAGCAATGATTTTACTGCACTGCAATCTGTTATTAGTTCAAACTTCTGGTCTTCCAGATAGTAATGAATTTTCTCCAAAGCCCACACCATGGCTAAACATTTCAGTTGTGTAGCACCATACCTTAATTCTGTCTTTCTTAAGGTTCTGGATATATAACAGATAACTATTTCAGATAATTTTCCATTTATTACCTGTTTTTGATGTAAAGCAGCACCTAGCCCTATGAAGCTTACATCAGTGTACAAGATAAAAGGTAGTGTGAAATCTGGAAGTCCCAATATTGGAACTGAAATTAAACATTCCTTTAATTTATTAAAGGCGTGTTGTCTTTCATTATTCCAAATAAAAGCCTCATTTTTCCTGATTAGTGTTGTTAAAGGAGCTGCAATGGACTGGTAGTTTTTAATATACTGTCTATAATATTCACACATACCCAAAAAACTTTGAACATCTTTTACATTCTTAGGTATACCAATGTTTTTAATTGCTTCCACCTTATTCTGGTCAACACAAATTTGTAATCCAGAAACAACATGTCAGCCAGGCTACTAGACTTACCCAGTGAAATAATTAATTATTTACTGGATGAAGCCGCACCCTATCATTTTTAATTATCATTTAATTATCATTTAGTTACATTAAAATTAGTTATAATAAATTAACTAATTACAAAATGTTAAAATTAAATTAATTAATTAAATAAATAATTAAAATTAAAATTATAATTTTGTCCCTTATATTTTTCTCTAACACCGTGCTCATTTGACAGGTTGGGAAAATTTTATATTAAAAAATAAATACAAAGATAAAATAAGATTTAAATATTCAAATAATATTAAATATATACAAAAAAACCAAATTTCTTATTTAGGATTGACTTTTACAGTAAATATTAAAAATATTGATGTATTTCTGACATACTCTGTAAATACATCTTTTTTGACGCCTTCTTTTTAGAATAACTTTATTATTTGAAATACTTTTCTGGAATGTTCTTTTTCTCTCTCTTTTCCTACTGTTTTTAGAATTTGTTTTCCGTGCTTTGTCTCTCCTTTTCCTATAAAAGGCCTCTCTTTTTGTTGTCTTTGGATCATTCTATCTTACCAAATCATTTTATTACAACAATAACCAAATAAATACTTATTCTTATATTCTATATCATTAGTATTTACAATAGCGTAATTCTAATTTATAATTTATATTAATATTTTAATCCTACCTCTTTTATTGAGTAAAAACATTCATCTTTGAATTAAGAAATACGTACAAAATTGTTGATAATCCATTTAAGCCTTTTAAATCCTCGTAGAACTACGTACCAAATCTTCTAGACTAAAAGTATACCTTGACAATTGGGAACCTTTCCGAAATATCGACGGCGCAACGTTACTTGAGGCGTAATCGAGAGGACCATTGGCGTAGAAGCACCTGTAAAGGACGAGTGGAGGCAAGAAAACGACGAACGTCATACGTCACATGATAAAAGTTTTTGCTGCGAACGGGAATCGAACCGCGCTCCAAAACTTAAGTTCATATACTGACTAAAGATCGTATATATCGTGGTAATTATTGTGATTACTATTTGTGGGTTACTCTTCACTCTTCATTTGCTACGTATTTCCTTTTACTCAGCACTCTGTAAGTGGCATTAATTTGCTCATTTTGCAGGGGGAGGTGTCTGGTAATTGGAATTTAATTTTATTATTATATTTTTTTTTTATTTTTCCTGGTTGACCATAATAGAGCAATAACTGTTCTTAGTCCCAGAGGTAATAAAATAATTATATATTAATATTAATTATTATCATTTTTCAGTTGACAATTGTCCTGATTAATTTGAATTTTAATTGTTCCAGTTGACAAACTGTCCTGACAATAAAATATTTTATTAAATAAAATAATTACTATAATTTTTCAGTTGACATTTGTCCTGATTAATTAATTGTTCCAGTTGACAAATTGTCCTGAAAATTATATTTTTTTTAATAAATAATTAACATTTCATTACTTCAGTTGACTTTGAGTCCTGGTAATCCAATAAATCTTTTTAAGTAATAAAATTCATATTTAAATTACTTCAGTTGACATTAAGTCCTGGTAGTTAATTAATCAGTTAAAATAATTTTTATTAATAAAGATTCATATTTGATTATTTCAGTTGACAATAAATCCTGGTAATAAATTAGTTGATTTAAATCCTGAAAATAAAAATTAATAGAAATTCTAATTTATTTCTACAGTTGATTGCATTATCCTGGTTTTAAATTTTTTATTATTATTTTTATTTAAGTTGATTTTTATCCTAAAAAGATTTTTTATTATTTTTATTTTATTTCTGTTAAATAAAAATTAAAAATAAAAGACTAATTAATTTTTGTCTCTTTTCCTTCATTTCAGTAGAATCTTAAAATGACTGATCAAAGTGGTTTTACTGCACGTGAAGAAGAACTAGACTTAATTGATTATGATGAGCCTACTTCTGTAAGTTCTCCTTTAACAAGAAGAATTTCTCAAACTAATAAATCCTTGCCCCAAACAGGATGTGGAAATGGAAGAAGTAGAAATCCTAGTGGACAATACTCAGGATCAGAAACCCAGGACAAACCCACCAGAAGAGCTTCCAAGAGGCTTCAAGATAAAAAAGATGCCGTTGTCCCAGCAGATAAAGAATCTGTCAACCCACATAAAGGAGTTAAAGACAGACAGCTTAAAACTAAAGGTAAGGGTAGATGCCTTGGAAGAATGGGAGAAAAGAAAAAATACTTCTCTCCAAGAGAAAAGGAAACCTCTTCCTCCCAGGGATCAACAACAATTGGCTCCCCAATCCCAAGAGATGGTAGAAGTGTCCAAGTGGCAGTGGGACTGGCTCAACACTCAGTGGGACTACTTGGCTCAAAACCAGCATCAGTTACCTCAGGTAGGTCCATCAAGGCCCACCCAGACCAATCCCACTCCTCCCCACCCTTATCAAGGAGGCAAAAGAAGAAGGAAGCCCAATATGGTGATACCCAGCAAACCCTGGTACGTCCCTCTATTGATTCTCAAGTGCCTTTTCTTGTGGCTGACTCTGTTCCTTCAGGTAAATCTGGAAGGGAGGATGAAACTTTGAGACCTATAGAGGCTGGGAATAGTAGAGAGTTATCTCATCCATTACTTTTAATTGCTACCTCAATGATTAATCCTGATATGGCTGTGATTGATGAAACTCTTGACCCTGAGTTCTATGAGAGTCTGGAAAGTTACTCAGTTTCCTTATTGAGAAACACTCCGGATGTAGCAAGAATTAATGATGAGCACTTGAGAGATATTATTGCCAAGCAAAATCATATAATGAACAATATGCAATTGACTCAGATATATAATAGTTTGTTAACTGATCAGGGTTATCAAGCATTAAAAAGTGAAGCACAGAGAGTCTCTGATGAATTGTCCCATTACAAAGCAACCCATGAAAAGAAAATTGCTTTATGGCAAAATATAAAAAATGATTTGTCTAAACTAAAAGATACTGTATCTGCCTGTTGCCAGGAGGTAGAGATAGATAAGATAAATCTGAAAAGATTGAGTGACCAGTTGTCATCTTTTCAACATAAAAATCAATTATCTTTTGCAACTGTCAATGAAAGTTTATCTAGTCTTCCAAGAATGAAAACAAGACTAACAACCATTGAAGAAACATTGAACTCATTGTTAAATGACCAAAAATATTCTGACAATTCTGTGAAGGAACATATAGTGCAGGATTCTCAACCAGTACCTGTGGCTAGTTCATCTAAAATAAAACTTGATCCAGAAATACCTGTTGATAACACTGAGTTTCCATCAAAAACTGATGATGCACCAGGATCTGCAACAGAAGGATTAAACAATGAGATTTCAGCACAATTAGAGAAATTACAGCTGCTTCTTACTCAGAAACAAGCTAGTACTAAGGAGACTCCTTCAAATCAAAAGAATTGGCCAAAACTTGACCAGTACCCAACATTTGATGGTGATTCTTCCTCTGATTGGCAACAATTTATTTGCAGAATTGATAATTTAAAAAATTCTTACAAACTCCCAGATGAGGAAATTGTGTCCAAATTAATTTCTTTGTTCACTAATGTTGCCCTGATGTGGTATGAATCTGTTCTCCTGGATGGGAATGACTATTCATGGGAGGATTGGAAGAAATTAATTAAAGCACAATTTGGTGGCTCCAAGTTCAGAATGGCTCAACAAAGGCAGTATGAGGAAACCAGATATAGCTCTTCTACTGATAAACCTATTGAGTTTTTAATGAAACTTGTAAAAATCTTAAGGGCAATGGACCCAAATATGGAGTTTGATTTATGGAAGGACAGGATCCTCTATAAATTACCAATGTCTCTGAGAGACTTGATTGTGGCTAGGACTGAGTTCTCCAAAGAACCCTCTTCTTTCATTAATACTTGCAATGAGATACTTCTAAACAATAAGTATGATGCAAGAAGATTCATTCCTAGGACCCCTTTGGAGAAACCCTCCACTTACCAACAAAAACCTCTGGAAAAGGTTGGTAAACCTTCTGCCCCAGTTGCACCAAAGAAGTATGCAACAAACACTTGCTTCAAGTGCAACAAGCCTTGGCAGAAAGGCCATGTTTGTGACAAGAATATAAATCTTGTGGAACAAACAGAGGAGCATGCTGATGACACAGTGGCACTGGATGATACATCAAGTGATTGTGCCAGCAATATTTCATATGAATCTCAACAAGAAATCTTGATGCTGGAAGAAGATATTCATTATTTAAATACTATTGACGTTGATAATAATGATTTATCTACAGTTGAGGATGCTGAGATCATAAAGAACATTGAGGATAACTCAATTGTTATTGCCCCTCTTAAGGCACCAGTCTTGATTAATGGAACCAGCATTGAAGTTGTTCTGGATTCTGGAGCTGGAGGAAGTGTAGTATCTGAAAGAGCACTTGCCTCAGTAGATCAAGACTATAAATCTAAACTGTTGCCTATCATTTCTGAAAATTAGAGAGGGTATGGCTCTGTTTTGTCCCCCATTGGTAAATACAAAGCCACAGTGTTTTTTAAATATAACCATGGTTTTGTAAGAGCTATTTGTGATTTTGTTGTCATGAAAAATGATAACTTGAGCAATTGGTTTATTGTAGGGAATGATATTTTAACCAAGTATGGCATAAAATTGGATCCTTCAAACCAATGTTTCACAATGGGGTTGAATGGGAAGAGAAAATTTAAAATTTCCTCCCCTAAAAAATTATTAAAACCAGAATTGAACACATGTAATTCTGTGGTTCAATATAAAGGAAGATCTACAAAGGAAATGCATGCCCTTATGTCTGAAATTGACAATGCCTCTTTTGGAGAACAACTTTCTGGTGAGGATAAAGATTCCATCATTAACTTGATAAAATCTTTTCCTATGGCCTTTGCTCATGGGTCACATGAACTGGGATTAGTTAAAGAGGAAATGAAACTTTCATTGTCTTGCCCATTAACTGATATACCACCTAGTTTAAAGAAGAAGCCTTATCCTGCTTCTCCCACAAAGAGAAAAGATATTGAAGATAATATCTCTACCCTTTTAAAAATGAATATTATTGAAAAGGTAGTTGAAACACCTAAATATTGTGTTATCTCACCTGTCCTAATTTCTTATGAGAAAGATAAAGCCAGGTTATGTGGTGATTATAGAGCACTAAATACTTATACTGTTGATGATATCTATCCTTTACCTAGAATCAGCTCTATACATGCTACTTTACAGGGTGCTAAATATATCAGCTGTTTGGATGGTAATAAGGGATATCACCAGGTGCCTGTTGAGAAGAACTCTCAGAACTTTCTGATGATTGCCACTCATATGGGTATTTATAAGTATATTAGGATGCCATTTGGCCCTAAAAATGCCCCTTCTGTTTTCCAAAAAGTAATGGATAACACATTCCATCAAGAGATAATTGAAGGTTGGCTGATGGTTTATATTGATGATATCATTATATTCTCAAAAACATTTGAGGACCATCTTAAACACCTGTGTAAAGTATTCCAGAAAATGGACGAAATAAATATGACACTTGCTTTGAAGAAATGTAAATTTGGTTTCCATTCTTTAAAAGTTCTTGGCCATGTTGTTTCAGGCTTACAGATATGTGTTGACCAGAACAAAGTGGCAGCCATACAACAGGTGAAAGCTCCTACAACAGTAAGAGAGCTCCAAAGTTTTTTGGGAATGTGTGGATACTATAGACAGTATATTAAACATTACCAAGTCATAGCTTTACCCCTTACCCAATTAACTAGAAAGGATGTTGCTTTTGTCTGGAATAGTGAAAGACAAAGAGCCTTTGACACTATGAAACACTGTTTAATGTCAGCACCAATTCTTGCTTTACCTGACTTTGATCAACCATTTGTTTTGTACACTGATGCCAGTTTCATTGGTCTTGGTGCTGCCCTCCATCAAAAACAAGTGATAAATGATAAAGTTTCAGAAGTAGTAATTTGTTATATTTCAAGAACCTTGAGAAATAGTGAATTGAAATATGGTGCTACTCAATTAGAGTGCTTAGCTGTAGTATGGGCTCTAGAAAAGCTTCATTATTACCTAGATGACCTGAAATTTGAACTTGTCACTGACTGCAGTGCAGTTAAATCCCTTTTAAACTTGAAAACACCTAATAGACATATGTTTAGATGGCAGCTGGCTGTTCAAGAGTACAGAGGGAGAATGACAATTGTTCACAGAGCTGGTATTGGTCACTCAAATGTGGATATGTTATCAAGGTTACCCTTACCAAATGATGACTCAAATCCTGCATATGATCCTGAGGATGAAATTATCCATATCCATGGGATATATGTGGTTGATATGGAGGAAGAGCTATTACAGCTTATTCTGGAATCATATGATAAGGACACTGACTTGAAAAAGTTATGCACCATATTAAATGATCCAAAGAATGCTTCAATACAAGCATTAATTAAAACCCTTCCACCAAAGTACCAAAAGGGTTTGGAAAAAGGAAAATTTTCAATTGATGAAGGATATCTATATTATAGGAGGAAGTTGAGTAATGTTATTGTTATTCCTCCTTCTATGAAAGAAATCATCTTGAAAATTTGTCATGATGACATATTGGCTGGACATTTTGATCTTGACAAAACAATGATCAGAATTAAGAACACTGCTTGGTGGGCTAATATGTCTGAAGACACAAAATTATATGTTGAATCCTGTGATTCATGCCAAAAATCAAAAAGATTAACTGGTAAAAGAGCAGGATTAATGCAACATATTGAACCTCCTGATGCCCCATGGCAAATAATAAACATGGATTTTGTAACAAGATTACCTATTGCTGGTAAAGACAGTTATAACTCTTGTTTGGTTATTGTGGACAGATTCACAAAAATGTGTAAATTTATCCCTACCCACAAGGATGTTTCCACTAAAGAATTAGCTTTCTTATGGTGGTCTCATATGTTTAATACTGCTGGTTTTCCTAAAGCCATAATCTCTGACAGGGACCCTAAATTTACTTCTGAATTCTGGATGTCTCTGATGGATGTTTGTGGTTGTGATCTGAAACTTTCTACTGCCCATCACCCTCAGACTGATGGTTTAGCTGAAAGAATGATTCAGACTTTAGAGGACATGATAAGAAGATATTGTGCCTTTGGCCTTGAGTATAAAGATAATGACAGATTCACTCATGATTGGGTTACCTTACTTCCTGGGTTAGAATTTGCTTATAATAGCACTGTTCATTCTGTTACTCAAAGGAAGCCTTTTGAGCTCTGGCTTGGATATGTTCCTAATACTCCTGCCCAAATTCTCAATAACAAAATACCTAAATTGGATATACATCCTGGTGTAAAATCTTTTCTTCAAATGCAACAACTATGCAGAAATCATGCTCAAAAATGTATTGAAAAATCATTTGAATATGAGAAGAAAAGATGGGACAAATCCCATAAAGAATACACTTTTAAAAAGGGTGATGAAGTGTTGATTTCTACAGTCCACTTCAACTTACAAGGTAATAACAAATTAAAAGATCCATTTGTTGGTCCTTTTGTTGTAAGAAGAATGATTGGAGATAATGCAGTTGAAGTTATTCTGTATTCCCCATATGACAGAAAACATCCTGTTTTTCCAATATCTCTTTTGAAACCTTACACATCCAATAGTGATTTATTTCCAAGAAGGAGGGGTAGACCAAAGAAAACCCCAAATGAAATCACTGAGACAGCAGAAATTGAAAAAATTTTAAATGACAGAATAGTCACTGCTGAGAAAGGTACAGAATACTTATTGAGATTCAAGAATAAATCATCTGAATATGATTCTTGGATACCTGGGAAGGAGATATCTAATCTTCCTACTCTACTAAAAAAGTATAAAAAGAAAAAATCATAGCATTTTTTTTATTGTTTTTTTTAGAGTGAGGGAGTGTCAGCCAGGCTACTAGACTTACCCAGTGAAATAATTAATTATTTACTGGATGAAGCCGCACCCTATCATTTTTAATTATCATTTAATTATCATTTAGTTACATTAAAATTAGTTATAATAAATTAACTAATTACAAAATGTTAAAATTAAATTAATTAATTAAATAAATAATTAAAATTAAAATTATAATTTTGTCCCTTATATTTTTCTCTAACACCGTGCTCATTTGACAGGTTGGGAAAATTTTATATTAAAAAATAAATACAAAGATAAAATAAGATTTAAATATTCAAATAATATTAAATATATACAAAAAAACCAAATTTCTTATTTAGGATTGACTTTTACAGTAAATATTAAAAATATTGATGTATTTCTGACATACTCTGTAAATACATCTTTTTTGACACCTTCTTTTTAGAATAACTTTATTATTTGAAATACTTTTCTGGAATGTTCTTTTTCTCTCTCTTTTCCTACTGTTTTTAGAATTTGTTTTCCGTGCTTTGTCTCTCCTTTGCCTATAAAAGGCCTCTCTTTTTGTTGTCTTTGGATCATTCTATCTTACCAAATCATTTTATTACAACAATAACCAAATAAATACTTATTCTTATATTCTATATCATTAGTATTTACAATAGCGTAATTCTAATTTATAATTTATATTAATATTTTAATCCTACCTCTTTTATTGAGTAAAAACATTCATCTTTGAATTAAGAAATACGTACAAAATTGTTGATAATCCATTTAAGCCTTTTAAATCCTCGTAGAACTACGTACCAAATCTTCTAGACTAAAAGTATACCTTGACACAACATGTCCAAGTACTTTCAAGGATTGAAATCCAAACTTACATTTTTTTAATGCAATTGTCATATTAACTTCATCCATCTTTTGAAAGACTCTCTTCAGGTGATTTAAATATTCATCATATAATTTTGAAAACACCATGATGTCATCAATATAAACCAAAAGCCATCCTTCAACCATTTCTTGATGAAAGACACTATTCATCAATTTTTGGAAGACTGAAGGTGCATTCTTTGGGCCAAATGGCATTCTCACATACTTATATATTCCCATATGTGTGTTTATTAATAAGTAATTTTGATAAATTTTTTCCACAGGAATCTGGTGGTAACCTTTGTTTCCATCCAGAGAGGAAATATATTTTGCTCCTTGTAAAGTAGCATGGATAGAAGCTATTCTTGGTAGAGGGTAAATATAATCTACAGTGTATGTATTCAGAGCTCTATAATCACCACATAATCTTGCCTTATCTTTTTCATAAGAGATTAATACTGGTGAAATAACACAATACTTAGGTGTTGTGTTAAATTTTTCAACAATACCCATTTCTAACAACATTTTAATGTTGTCTTCAATGTATTTCCTTTTTGCAGGATATTCTGGGTAAGGTTTCTTTTTTAGGCTGCCAGGAATATTATCCATATCACAGCTTAGAGAGATTTTCATCTCATGGTCTTTGACCAATCCTAGTTCATTTGAACCATGGGAAAATGCCATAGGATAAGATTTGATCAACCTCAAAATATTGTCTTCTTCAATTTTTGAGAGTTGAGGACTGAAAGAGGCCTTTTGGATTTCATTGTCCAATTCTACAACTTCAGTGGTGGTTCTTCCACCTTTCAGTTGTTCCTCTCTAGGAGAAATGGAATATACTGAATTTTCAGAACATATCTTGAATTTTCTCTTAACATTCACACCTATCACCACGGGAAATCTGGGGGTGAACTGCTAGCAGTTCCCTCTATTTGAAACTATCAGGAATTTGTCAGGAAACTGTTGGGAAACCATCCTGAAACTGTCAGAAAGATGTTTTTAAATCTGATGAAAAAAATTGAAAAAATAAACTGTCACAGATTGAATCCAGAACAATACCTCCTTGAGCAGAGCTTAAGAACCACATTGAACATCAGTTAATCTCAGGTTTGGCAAAAGGTTGAACAACATCACTTAGCATACCTTAATATTCAAATATTAAACTTGAATATATGTTGCATGTATGATATAGATGCATATGCATTTGAATTTGCATGGTGGATACTTATTGCATGCTAAAAATTGATGTGAAATGCCTATCCAAAGTGTATGCATAATGACTATGAAGAATAAATATGCATAAAAATATGCATAAAAATATGCATAAAAATATGCATAAAAATATGCATAGTGATTATGCATAAAAATATGCATAGTGTATGCATAAAAATATGCATATTGAATATGCATAAAAATATGCATATTGAATATGCATAAAAATATGCATTAAAAATGTGCATATTGAATATGCATATTGAATATGCAAAAAAAAGGTGCATATATGTATATGAATAAAATATATTAATTTGCATATAAATCTGTATAATGAATATGCATATGAATATGCATAAATATGCATAATGATTGAAAAATGCAAAAAAATGATGCTTAACGAGTATATTTTATGCATAAATAGAAATATGCAATATGAATTCATATTGCATACAGATAACACTGGCAAACCATTTTGACCAAAACTCATACTAAATTTTCATTTTGGACTAAAGGTGTGAGGGAAGGAAGAAAAACAGTCTGCCGTTAGAAAAATGCTACATGCACTCATTTTGTAGCAGAGCAAATGAGAAGTGCTGAATTATGGTTGGTGCCCATAATTTAGTATGATATCATAATTTTATTTAATTATTTTCAATATTGAAAAGACTTTAGGTCGGTTGGTATGGATCTAGCTGTGCCAGGGTCTAATCTAATTATTTTAACAATTTCTTAATAATTAACGGGCTTTAATACAAAAACAGGTTATATTTTTTGTGGGATATTGGATATGATAAGGTCTTTTGTAAAAAAAATTTATATTGTTTAAAAATATTCCTAAATCAGATGTGGGATAATCACTACAAAAAATTGTAGTACTGTGGGCAATAAAATATATGCACAAGCAGTAAAGAAAGGACCAAGTGAACCCTTTTTGTGCAGTGGGAATCATTAGAGTGGAATTGTGGATGAAAAATATAATTCATTATTACCACTTTATTTAATCAAAAAATTTATAATATTAAAAAGAACTATTGATTAATTGGTATTTGACCTTTGTGCCTCACTCATATTTATCATTTGATTGATTTTTGTCACCATTATGTTATTAATATTATAAGTATAGCAAAAACTCGTGTGCCCAACGCATACCGGGTGATGTTACACCTTTTATAATATTATTAAATAAAGGTAAAAAAATATGAAAATGATTTGCTTTACAAAAAATAAATTGATATCCAAAAGCAATATGAGGGATAAAAAGGTAAAATTAAAGGGATCAAATATGAAATAAAAAATTAAAGTGAAATTCCTCCCATCAAGAGCAAGTAGACATGATGGGGTGAACGCTCACCTGTGGCACTAAACTTGGACTATAATTTCTTTTTTGTAAAAATAAAAAAAAATCCACTGGAGCTTTACCAAAACTTCAGGATGACAATTTTGCCATATCAAACAACTTCTAGTGCAATTATTGAAGAAAAATTCATTTTCATTGCAATAGAGAGAATTGATCACATCAGACTGCATGTGACCAAGAGTTTCCAGCACAAGTTCGGCCAAACTTGTGCTGGACACTTTTATGATGGAGGTTAGCTAGGGTGGAATTTTTCTTCAGTTCATCTGGTATTTCTTATAAACATGTCCACTGGTATTTGATCTTTGTGCCTCACTCATATTTATCATTTGATTGATTTTTTGTCACCATTATGTTTTAATATTATAAGTATAGCAAAAACTCGTGTGCCCAATGCATACCGGGTGATGTTACACCTTTTATAATATTATTAAATAAAGGTAAAAAAATATGAAAATGATTTGTTTTACAAAAAATAAATTGATATACAAAAGCAATATGAGGGATAAAAAGGTAAAATTAAAGGAATCAAATATGAAATAAAAAATTAAAATAAAATTACTGCCATCAAGATCAAGTAGACATGTTGGGGCAAATGTCCACCAGTGAGGCTAAACTTGGACTATAATTGCTTTTTTGAAAAACAAAAAAGTGCCAATCTGAGGTTTAAAAAAAATTCAGCAGAACCATTTAGCCATATCAAACAACTTCTAGTTCAATGATTGAGAGAGAATTGATCACACCAGACTGCATGTGACAAAAAGTGTCCAGCACAAGTTCCGCTGAACTTGTGCTGGACACATTTATGACAGAGAGTAGCTAGGATAGAATTTTTCTTCAGTTAATCTGGTATTTCTTATAAACATGTCCATTGGTACTTGATCTTTGTGCCTCACTCATATATATCATTTGATTAATTTATTGTCACCATTATATTATTAATATTATAAGTATAGCAAAAACCTGTGTGCCAAACGCATACCGGGTGATGTTACACCTTTTATAATATTATTAAATAAAGGTAAAAAAATATGAAAATGATTTGTTTTACAAAAAATAAATTGATATACAAAAGCAATATGAGGGATAAAAAAGTAAAATTAATCTCAAAGAGATCAATTATGAAAAACAAAATACTAGTAAAATTCTTGCTCTCAAGAGCCATTAGAAGTGTTGAAACAAATGGGAGCCATCAGGGCTAAATTGTAATAAGTGACCTTTTTTTTAAAGATAAAAAATTATACACCTGAGGTTGGGAAGAATGACAGGTGGATGATTCAGCTAATCAAAACTACTTGTAGTGAAGTTTAATAAAAAAATGTTTTTTTGTTGCCATATAGAGAATTGATCCCATCTGACTGAAAGTGACTAAAAGTGTCCAGGACAAGTTCAGCCGAACTTGTGCTGGACACTTTTATGATGGAGAGTAGCTTGGGTGGAACTTTTCTTCAGTTCCTTCATCTTGTATTTCTCATAAACATGTCTACTGGTATTTGATCAGTCTTTATCTTTCATATTTATCATCCAATTAATATTTTATCACCATTATATTTTTAATGTTATTAGTATAGCAAAAACTTGTGTGCCAAATGCATACCATGTGAAGTTATACCTTCAATAATTTTTTAAAATAGACGTAAATAAATATGGAAAGGATTAGTTTTACAAAAATTAAATAGAAATTCAAAAGTAAAAAGAGCAATAAAAGAGTAAAATAAAAGTCAAAGAGTTCAAATATGAAAAAAATACTGGTAAAATTCCTGCTATCAAGAGCCAGTAGAGGTGTTAAAGCAAATGGGAGCCATCAAGGCTTAAATGTAACAAGTGACCTTTTCTTTAAAGATAAAAAATTATACACCTGATATTGGGCAGAACAGCAGGTGGATGATTCAGCTAAACCAAACTACTTCTAGTGAAATTTGATAAAAAAATTTTTTTGTTGCCATACAGAGAATTGATCCCATCTGACTGCACATGACCAAAAGTGTCCAGCACAAGTTCGGTCAAACTTGTGCTGGACACTTCTATGATGGAGAGCGGCTGGGGTAGAATTTTTCTTCAGTTCATCTGGTATTTCTTACAAACATGTCTACTGGTATTATATCTTTGTGCCTCACTCATACATATTGTTTGATTAATTTTTTGTCTTAATTATATTATTAATTATATAAGTATAGCAAAAAATTGTGTGCAAAATGCATACTGAGTGATGTTACACCTTTTATAATATTATTAAAAAAATGTATAAAAATATTAAAATAATTTATTTTAAAAATTATTAATTGATATCCAAAAGCAATATGAGGAATAAAAAATTAAGTTAAAGGGATCAAATATGAAAAACGAACTCCAAGTATTATTGCTAATATCAAAGGCCAGTAGAGATTTTGAAGCAAATGAGAGCCATCAGGGATAAATTGTACTAAATTGATTGTTTTTTAAAGATAAAAAATTGTGTACCTGTGGTTTGGATGAACTCTAGGTGGATAATTCAGCTATATCAAACTACATCTAGTAAAGTTTCTTATTAAATAATTTTTTTCATTGCCATAGAGAGAATTGATCCCATCTGACTTCACCTTACTATAAGTGTCCAGCACAAGTTCGGCCAAACTTGTGCTGGACAATTTTATGATGGAGAGTAGCTAGGGTGCAGGTCTTCTTCAGTGCAACTGTTATTTTTTTAAAACATGTCAAATGGTATTTGATCTTTCTGTGTTATTCATATTTTATTATTTGATTAATTTTTTGTCATTAGAATATTATTAATTTTATTAGTATAGAAAAAACTTGTGCGCCAAATGCATGCCATGTTATATTACACCTTTTATAATATTATTAAAAAATGTTAAAAAAATATGAAGATGATTTCTTTTCCAAAATTATAAGTTAATATCCAAATGTAACATGAGTGATAAAAAAGTAAAGTAAAAGAGATCAAATATGAAAAAGAAAAAATCAAGAAAAATTCCTGCCATCAAGAGCCAGTAGAGGTGTTGAAACAAATGGGTGCCATCAGGGCTAAATTTGATAAAATTTAATTTTTTTTAAAGATAAAACATTTTTTACCTGAGGTTTGGAAAAACTCAAGGTGGATAATTCAGCCATACCAAACTACTTCTAACGTAATTATTTAGCATTTTTTTAATTTAATTTCCACAGAGAGAATTGATCCCATCTGACTGAACCTGAACAAAAGTGTCCAGCACAAGTTCGGCCGAACTTGTGCTGGACACTTTTATGATGGAGAGTAGCTAGGGTGGAAGTGTTTCTCAGTACATCAGTTTTTTGTTTTTCACATTTCTATTGGGTTTTTAACTTTTTTTTATCATTCATATTTATCTTATAATTAATTTTTTGTCACCATATATATTATTAATTTTTCTAGTATAGCAAAAACCTGCATGCCAAATGCAAAATTGGTGATGTTACAACTTTAATAATATTATTATATAAAGTTAAAAAAATATGAATATGTTTAGTTTTTAAAAAAATAAATTGATATTTAAAATTAAAAAGAGTGATAGAAAAGTAAAATGAAAATAAATGGGATCAAATACAAAATAAAAAATACAAGTAAAATTTTTACTATCAAGAGCCAGAAGTGGTGTTGGGACAGTTGGGGACCCCTAGGTCAAGACTTGGTCTAAACTTACTTTTATGTATAGCTAACAAATTTTGACCTGAGGTTTGGACAGACTTCCAGGGGACAATTTTAGAATATTAAACATTCTTTACTTCAATAATTGAGTGAAATATCATTTTTATTGCCATAAAGAGAATTTATCTCATATGACTTCATGCAACCAAAATTGTCCAGCACAAGTTTGGCCGAACTTGTGCTGGACACTTTTATAATTGAGAGTAGGCATACAGCAAATCTCCTTAAACTCAAAAGGGATTTCTTATAAGAATTTCCACTGGAATTTGATCTTTCTGTGTCATTTAAATTTAACATTTGATTAATTTTTTGTCATCATTATATTATTAACGTTATTACTATAGTAATAACTTGTGTGAAAAATGCATACCTGGTGGTGTTCCACCTTTAATCATATATTATTAAATAAAGGTATAAGAGTATGAAAATTATTTATTTTAAAAATTAAAAATTGATATCCAAAGCAATATGAGCAATAAAAAAGTAAAATAAAAGGGATAAAATAAGAAAAAAAATCTAAGGAAAATTCCCACTATAAATAACAAGTAGAGGTGTTAGATCAAATGTGCACCACCAGGGCTAAACTTGCACTATATTTTCTTTTTTTTTTAAACCAAATAAAGTGTCCTGATGAGTTTTGAAAAATCATCAGGAGGACATTTTGGCAATATCAAACTACTTATTGTGCAATGATTGAGCAAAATGTCATTTTCATTTCCATAGAGTAAATTTATCCCATCTGACTGCATGCAACCAAAAGTGTCCAGCACAAGTTCAGCCAAACTTATGCTGGACACTTTTATGATGGTGAGTATCTAGGTTGCAGGTCTTCTTCAGTTCATCAGGTATTCCTTATAAACAAATCCACTTGTATATGATCTTTCTGTGTCATTCATATTTATCATTTGATTCATTGTTTTTCACCATTATAATATTAATGTTATTAGTATTGAAAAAACTTGTAAGCCAAATGCATACTGGGAGATGCTACATCTTTTGTAATCTTATTAAATTGAAGTAAAAAAATATGAAAAGTATTAGTTTCACAATAAATAAATTGATATTTGAAAGCAAAAACAGGAATAAAAAAGTAAAATAAAAGTGATTAAATATGAAATTAAACATTCAAATAAAATTTCTGCCATCAAAGATAATTTGAGTTTTCAGACCAAATTTGCACCACCAGTTCTAGATTTGGAATATGTTTTCTTTTTTTTTAAATTAATAAAAGTGTCCACCTGAGGTTTTCCAAAAAATCAGGAGGATAGTATATCAGTATAAAGCTACTTCTTGTGCAATGATTGAGCAAAAATTCATTTTAACTTCCATTGAGTTAATTTATCCCATCTGACTGCATGCAACCAAAAGTGTCCAGCACAAGCTCAGCTGAAATTGTGCTGGGCACTTTTATGATGGAGAGTAGCTAGGGTGCAAGTCTTCTTCAGTTAATCTTATATTCATTTTAAAAATGTCTATGGGTATTTGATCTTTCTGTGTCATCCATATTTATTATTTGATTATTTTTTAGTCACCATTATATTATTAATGTTTTTAGTATAGCAAAAACATGTGTAATGAATGTACACTGGATGATTTTACAACTTTGATAATATAATATAATAAATGTAAAAAAATGTGAAAGTTATCAGTTTTACCAAAATAAAATTGATATTTAAAAGCTAAAGGATAAATAAAAGGGTAAGATTAAAATTAAAGAGATCAAACATGAAATAAAGATATTAAGTATAATTTCTGCTATCATGAGCCAGTAGAGGCTTCAGAAAAAATGGGCACCATCATAGATTAACATGGATCAAATTTACTTTTTACCAAAGGAAAAAATTGTCTACCTTAGGTTTGGACAAACTTCCAGGGGACAATTTGTCTATATAAAACTACTTTCAGTGCAATGATGGAGTGATAATTCAGTCTCATTTCAATAAAAAAAATTGATCGCGTCTGACGGCATGCAACCAAAAGTGTCCAGCACAAGTTTGGCCAAACTTGTGCTGGACACTTTTATTATGAAGAGTAGCCAGGGTGCAAGTCATTTTTAATCATCTGAAATTTCTTATAAACATTTCCACTGTTATTAAATCTTTGTGCCTCACTCATATTTATCAATTGATTAATTTTTTGTCACCATTATATTATTAATATTATCAGTATAGCAAAAACTTGTGTGCCAAATGAATACTGGGTGATGTTACACCTTTTATAATATTATTAAATAAAGGTAAAAAAATATGAAAATGATTTATTTTACAAAAAATAAACTTCTATCCAAAAGCAATATGAGAGGAATAAAGTAAAATAAAAGAAATCAAAGATGAAAATTAAAATCTAAGTTAAATTCCTGCCATAAACAGAAAAAAGAGATGTTGAATAAAATTAGCACAATCAGGGCTAAACTTGCACTAAATTTTCTTTTTTGTAAAAATAAAAAAAAAATCACTTGAGCTTTACCAAAACTTCAGCATGAAAATTTTGCCATATCAAACTACTTCTAGTGTAATTTTATATCAAAAATTTATCTTCATTTCCATAGAGAGAATTGCTCCCATCTGACTGCACCTGACTATAAGTGTCCAGCACAAGTTCTGCCGAACTTGTGCTGGACACTTTTATGATGGAGAGTAGCTAGGGTAGAATTTTTCTTCAGTTCATCTAGTATTTCTTGAAAACATGTCTACTGGTATTTTATATTTGTTCCTTACTCATTAATATCATTTGATTAATTTTTGATTGCCATTATATTATTAATTTTATAAGTATAGAAATAACTCATGTGCCAAATGCATACCAGGTGATGTTATGCCATTTATAATATTATTAAATAAATGTATAAAAATATGAAAATAGTTTATTTTAAAAATTATTAATTGATATCCAAAAGCAATATTAGGAATAAAAAATTAAGTTAAAGGGATCAAATATGAAAAAAGAAATCCAAGTAATATTCCTACTATCAAAGGCCAGTAGAGGTGTTGAAGTGAATGAGAGCCATCAGGGATAAATTGTACTAAATTGACTTTTTTTCAAAGATAAAAAATTGTGCACCTGTGGTTTGGATGAAATCTAGGTAGAAACTTTGGCTATGTAAAACTACTTCTAGTGAAGTTTTTTATCCAAAAAATTTTTTTCATTGCCATAGCGAGAATTGATCTCATATGACTGCAACTGACCAAAGGTGTCCAGCACAAGTTCGGCCGAACTTGTGCTGGACACTTTTTTGATGGTGAGTATCTAGGGTGCAGCTCTTCTTCAGTGCAACTGGTATTTTTTTAAAACATATCCACTGGTATTTGATCTTTCTTTTTTATTAATATTTTATCATTTGATCAATTTTTTGTAACCAGTATATTATTATTTTTATTAGTATAGCAAAAAAACATGTGCCAAATGCTTACAGGGTGATGTTAAACCTTTAATAATTTTATTAAATACAGGTAAAAAATTATGAAAATGATTTGTTTTACATAAAATTAATTGATATCTAAATGAAAAAAAGGGATAAAAAGAAATAGGTTGAATAAAAGGGATTTTATATGAAATTCAAAATTCAAGCTAAATGCCTACTTTCAAGGCTCAGAAGAGGTGTTGGATAAAATGGGCATCATCAGGAATAAAATTTTACTTAATTTGATTTTTTGAAAAACTAAATGAAGTTTTCAACTGATTTTTTTCCAATATTTAGTTGGACACTTTATCTATATCAAATTACTTCTAGTACCATGATTGACCAAATTAAATCCTCATTTCAATATGCAGAATTGATCCCATATGGCTGGACCAGGCCAAAGGTGTCAACCACATGTTTGTGAATTCTTCTGGTGGACACTTTTATGATGGACAGTAGTAGGGTGCAAGTCTTCTTTAGTTAATCTAGTATTCCTCATAAACATTTCCAACTTATTTTTGGCCAAAAATCAGGTGGAAAGTTTTTCCATATAAAATTACTTCTAATGCCATGATTGACTAAAAATTGATTCTCATTGCCATATAGAGAGTTGATCCCATATGACTGGATCTGGCAAAAGTGTCACCACAATTTTTGATAAACTTAAGTTTGAAAATTTTATGATGGAAAGTAATTGCAAGTCTTCTTCATTTCATCAAGTAATCCTCATAAAAATTTCCACCTGTATTTTGGCCAAAATTCAGGTGGACACTTTGGCCATATTAAATTAATTCTAGTTCCATGTTGATAAAAAACTGATACTTATTTCCATATATAGATATTAAACCCATCAGACTGTGCCTTTCCAAAAGTGTCTACCTGAATTATGGCTAAACCTCAGTTGGACACTTTTATGATGCAGAGTAGCTAGGGCAAAAGTATTCTTCAGTTAATTTGGTATTCATAATAAATTTATCCTCCTGAAGTTTAGCCTAACTTGAGGTGGAAAATTTCAGAAAGCACCAGTTAGTCACTATCCATCAAAAAAGAGTTCACCAAAATTTTGGCTAAACTTGTGGTGCACCTCTTTGATCAGCCACAGTCAGATGAGATCAACTCTTTAGATGGGAATGAGGATGATGTTTTGGTCAATCATGGAAATAGAAGTAGTGTGATGTGGCCAAATTACCCCCATGAAGGTCTGACAAACCTCAGAAGGACACTTTTTAGTAGGGAGTAACTGAGAAAAATCCATTTATCAGAAGGAAAATCTTTTATTGGATAGATGCCAGGTTTCATACTTGTGTATTATGGTCAGTATTAATTTTGAAAGTGTCTGTCCAAGCAATTTCATTGCCCATCATGACTCATTTTGTTTTAAATGTTTCAAACTGCGTGATACAGTATTAAGTTGTCACATAGTATAATTAAGTTCTATTAAGTGCCCTCCTATGATGCCTAAATTTATAATTTAATATCTTACATAATAATTTTTTTATATAAATTCATCAATATTTTATTTTATTATCAAATTTAATAGAGCAAGTATCCTGAATTATTATATATGCATAAGCTTAGTTTTGATCAATTTGTGCTCAATTTGTGCTAATCAGAGGACCAAAATCAAGTTCTGGAGGATCAACTTGTGCATAATTTGGAATCAGTTGATATTCTGTCTATAATCAATCTGAGAATAAATGTAAATCTAACTCTAATTTACTTATGTCTATAAAGTATTCATAAACCTGTAATATTTAAGGGACACTCTAAATTTCAAGAGAGGGGATTGCTAGCAATTCACCCCTAGATTTCCCGTGGTGTATAGTGAAGCAACTGTTTGCAGCATCTAGTTTAAAGCCAAATTTTGTTAATAAGTCATTGCCAATAATAAACCAATAACTGCAATTATTATTATCCATTACAACAAATTCACACACTGATCTTACATATCCATTACTATACCTAAAGAATACAGCAGTTTTGTATTTGCCAATTGGATTTAAAACTGAACCAAAACCCCTCCAGTTCTTTGTCTGTACAGGTTCTAGTTTTTCCTTATACTTACTGTCAAGTTTCATTAATGTATTAATAGAAAATACACTACCTGCAGCCCCAGTGTCAAGAATGGAATTCATTTCTCTTCCACATATAATAACAGGTGCTCTGATAGGTGTTATTTTGTAAGTATCATGAGATACATCTTTATTTATTTCAGCTTCTACAATGGAAGCTAAAGATGTAACTGTATGAGGTATAACATCAATCAGGAACATAATATCCTGTTTTAATACAAATATCTCATGTTCATCATCACTGTAAGAAATGATACTTTTAAAATCCTCACTGGATTCCACATTCTCATCTTCATGATTACTTGGTTCAGAATTTTGTGAGGTTTCAATAACATTAATTCTTTTCATACACATGTGACCCTTAACCCAAGGTTCATTACATTTATAACAAGTGTTATTTTCTTGTCTTCTAGGGACAAGGGGAGCTGAAGGTTTTTTCTTCTCCACTGGTAACTTACTTGTAGTAAGTTTTACTACGTCAGAACTTTGTTTGTAAATATTATACTTGGTTTCATATTTGTGGTTTAATAAAATTTCATTGCATATGTTAATGAGCCCAGAGGTATATCTGATGGTTTCAGTTCTAGCTACAATAATTTCTCTAACTGATATAGGCAACTTGTATATTATTTTCTCTTTCCACTCATCATAATCCATTTTTGGATCCATAGCATTCATGAATTTTATTGAATTCATTAAAAAGACCATGGGTTTATCTCCAGTATTTGGATTATATCTGGCTCTTTCATACAATCTTTGTTGAGTGATTCTGAATTTTGGGCCACCAAATTGCCTTTCAATTAGTGCCTTCCATTCATTCCAGAAGTAGATAATTCCCTCACTCAAAGAGATTCAAACCATAATAAGGCCACATCTGTAAATAAAGATATTAATTTTGATGTAATTTCTTCATCAGGTAATTTGTATGAAAATTTTAAGTTATCAATTCTTTCAATGAATTGTTGCCAATCAGATTTTGAATCCCTGTCAAAAGAAGGGTACTGATCTAACTTAGGCCAGTTCTTTTGGCTAGTTTTTGCTTCCCTAACCTGAGGAATATTGAGTAATTCACTTACTTTTGAAAGATAATCATTTATTTCATCTTTTACTGATTTTATATTCTCAGAGCCCATGACACTATGTCCATGTTCAATCATTGTTTTATCATCAGAGTGTTTCATAACAACTGGTACTCTTTTCCCATAAGGGGTATTATCTTTTATTTTATCAGTATTTTTCAAAATTTTAGCTACTTCAATTTCTACTCTTTGTAACCTATCTTTTATTACAGGTACATCAGATAAGGTATCATTTACATTTGAAAAAAGACAATTTTACACGTCCCTCTATGGTAGCCATAATATTCTGAGAATGTTCCAATTTATTTTCTAAATTTTTAATCTCAGAGTTTGATCTTTTGTTTTAATTGATTAATTCATTATTTGAACTCTCAATAATTTTTAACCTATTGGCTGTTGTACTCAATTATTGTGTGAGGTTTAATAATACACTTTCTGTATTACTGTTTGACTCTAGAGAATTCTTCCAATTTTTTAATTCTTAATAATAATTTACTAATTTTTTTTGATTCATTGGATTTTCTTTTAGAAAATATTCAATTTTTTCTGTGTCCAATTCAGAAGACTCATCATCAAGTTCAAGATTTAATTCATTTGGTTCCATTTTTATATTAATAGCATTTTCCTGGTGGTCAATAAAACTTTGCACATTGTCCTCATTTAAAGACAAGTTTAACATGTTATTTTCAAATGAATAATTTTTTAAATCCTTATCAATTATAACCAATAACTCTCTATCAATTTCATTACTTATAATTAATTCATTGTTAGGATTATTTAATTGATCCTGAGAAGATGAATGACTTACCAAGGTCTTATTCCATTTCCCCTGCCTCTCCTTGGCTTTCCCCTGTAAGGGTGACTTCTGGAGCCCTGCTGTTGAGGGTTGTTGCAGTTTTGGGCGTACCAATCCCATTTACATTTGCTTACAGTAATTTTTTGGTCCTCCTCTTGGGCTGGAGGTGTTTCTATGGAATTTTTAGGTGCCACTTTTGGTGGTTGAGCCTTTATTTCTACTAGAGCTTGTTTGACTTCTACAAAACCCTGAGCTGCTCTTTTCTCCAGATTGTTTATCTGGTCCACTATATTGTTTACTCTTATTGTCAAGGTGTTCAGTAGAGTGGCAAGGAAGTGAATTTGTTCTTGTAAGGTATATTTTGTTTTTTTTATTGATACCTGTTTTAAAAGTTTTTCCCTTTACTCCAGAGAAATTTTTGGAGTGATGGTGTTTATGCGGGACTCCTGGCCCTCCATTTGAATGTCCTGTACCAGGCTTCTCAGCTCTAGGTCTTAAGCTTTAAGGTTTTGCCTTATTACTCACAATATCATTGTCACACCTCACATGAAACTCAAGGCAAAAGCAGCTCATTAAATCAATAATACAGAGGTCAAAATCCATGCTCAAAGCGCAGAAAAAAATTCTACATAGCAACTGCGACTTTCCTTTGTGTACTCACTATTCAACCGCGCTAGTCTAAAATTTAAATCTAAATTATTCAATCTCTCCATAGTGTGTTTTAGTCTTTTCCTCAATAAGCGACACACAGCGCAATAGTTAATGTAATAGTCTGCTAAAAGTTTTATTAAGTATCTGTGGGTTATTAACAGGGGTAGTGAGCATGGACGGGATGGTTAGTGGAGGATTAAAAGGGTTAACAGATGTTATTGAGGAGGGTCCAGGTGTAACGGGTGTATTTTTGGTGGTCTGTGGTGTGCGTAATGATGGATGGATATGAGGTCAATGCAAGGAGGAGTAATGGATATAAAAGGGGTTGGATTTTGGTTTGATATTTCTTTAGAATTAAATTATAAATCATATATATAGTTAATACTGGTAAAGCTTCAGGTTAAATCATTATTATTGTACATTTCTATATTTTTCTCAGTAATCATTTCTAAATCTTAAATCTTTGATTATTGAGTTTCCAACCCTTCGTGAGATCTTAAGAATATTAATATTACCTTTAAATTATATTAGAATTCTTATTGAAAATATCCTGAAGCAGTAGCTCTTCCTTCGAGTCATCTTTGAATTACTTCCTCAAAAATTTCCTCTGTGCTTCAAAGAAGTTTCTAAACTCTCTCCATCTCACTTCCAGGAACACCCTCAACCTTGTGCGTAGGTTTTCCAGTGACAGTATAATTTAATTCTCTGTAGTTCACATTCTTTGGCACTACTACATCCCTTTTTCAGGTGTTTTGAATTCTTTAAATGGCACCTGTTCAACGCACTCCTCCTACGGGCGCTACTACTAGGTCTCGCGCCAGAGGAAGGCCAACAGCCACACGGCCTGTTTCCCGCACTCACTCCCTGGAAACTCTTGACTTTAGGGAACAGGGACACTCAGTCCAATCTGTAGAAGACATCCCCCAGGATTTTGATGATTCTAGCGAGGAAGAAGAAGGAGAGGATACAATGTATGAGGCACCATTGGCCCCTGCTACTCACCCTTCTGGTCAACATTTGGAACCTGGACCATCTAATTCTCTGGAAGACTTCATGAGACTTTTCATGATAACCCTTTCAAATCCAACGTCTTCAGAGGGATCTAAATTCAAAACTCCTTCCATGAAATCTCCTGATAAATTCAATGGAGAACACCCAGACAGATTGCTCCCCTTCTTGCAAACCTGCAAGCTCCTGTTCCATAACGACCAATCAAAGGTTGTTTATGCTTCTTCATTCCTAGCTGGAAAAGCAGCAAGGTGGTTCAAACCTTATCTTCTCATGCTCTCTTCTACAGAAGCCCATTTACTTATTAATAACTGGGAGAAGTTTGAAGACCAACTCTTTACCTTTTTTGGTGATCCTAATGAAACTGAAAATGCGGAAATTGAACTTGATTTCCTTTGCATGAGTGATAATGGTAAAGCCTGTGAATATATCTCAAACTTCAGAGCACTTCAAACTCAAGTAGGTTGGAAGGATGCTTCCCTCAAGTATAATTTCAAAAAGGGACTTCCTTCAAGAATTCTGGATCAATTAAATATTCATGGTCAGAAGATGACTACTTTAACGGATTTAATGGATTGAACCCTCAAACTCGACGGCATTTACCAAGGACAACTACAACATCATCGATACGCCAACAAATCTCAAAGCCTAAATTTTAAATTGGGACCTTCTTCACACCCACGGACAACTCACTCCTCCTTGACTCAATCCAAACCCAATATGGGGAAGGATAAACCTCGACTGAAAAGCTCCACCCCAGACAATATCAGTAAAGTACTGGATCCAAAAGGGGAATTTAAAGAAGCTGAGAGGAAGAGACAAGCAGATAATGGGTTATGTATGTATTGTGGGGGTAACTACAAGCTATAAGATTGTGTAAAGTTGAAGGAAAGAGAAGGTACTAGTTCAAGGTAAAAAAACTAGTAGATAGTTTACTTGTGTGCAAAGCAAACTATCTTATCTCTCCTAGTGCACAGAACCTCCATGTATTAAGGACTGGAGTTGCCTTAAATCTCTTGAGATTCATTCTTTTAAGGAAGGATACCCCCTTCAGTTGTCTTATAGACTCTGGAGCTTCAATTTCTTTTGTCAGTTTATCTTTTTCTGAGAAGTTAAAGCTGACATTCACAGATATCAATCGAGCTCCAATTTATTTGGTCGAATCAGAGGAACCCAAATATTGGGTAAGTAAGAAAGTTTTATGGGTTTTCAACTTTCCAAATTTTCCCCCCTTTGAGTGGGAATTATCAGTCTTGGACGCCCAAAAAATTGACGATACCATCCTTGTCCATGACTTCTTAATGCACTAGAATTCTGCAATTGATTGGTCACAGGGATTGATCACCCCACGCACTAAGTATATTTCTGATTCTTCAATGCAGGTCAAAAGGGAGTCAAACAACCTGCCTGACAATGTCCTGCTATAGGAAAAATCTCTTCCAGATGACTTGCAAGCATCTTCTCTTTCTCTAAATGAGTGATTGGCTAACCCTTCTAGCTCGATCACTCCACTCAAAGAGGATTTAAATTGCCTCGAAGTAGTCGAATTATGCTCTCTCAATTCTGGTCTTCCCTCAACAGATTCTCTCAAAGATGATGAGGACGACAAAATCAATGTTGAAGCCATTAAATCAACTCTGCCAGGAATATATCATGATTCCCTCAATGTTTTCTCAATCTGCAAGGCCGATAAGTTACCACCTCATCAACCCTACGACCATCAAATAGAGTTAATAGGTCCAGTACCTCCGGCAGGTCCTATCTATTCTTTATCAAAGGACAAATCTCAAGTTCTTTGAGACTACATTGCAGAGAATGTAGCCAAAGGTTTCATCAGAGCCAGTAAATCTCCAACCGGCTCCCCTGTTATTTTTTTAAAGAAAAAAGACGGTAGCCTTAGGTTGTGTGTTGACTATAGAAAGCTCAACACAGTTACAAAGAAGAATACATACCCATTTACTCCTATGTCATTGCTTCTTACCCTTTTTAATGGTGCTAATTTCTTTTCTAAAATTGATCTTAGAGGCACTTATAATCTTATTCGCATTGCGGAAGGTCATGAACCACTAATTGAAATGCGCACTAGATTTGGTAGTTTTAAATATTTAGTAATGCCTTTTGGATTAGGAATGCACCATCTACTTTTCAAACTTTTGTTAATGACATCTTTCAAGATGTTGTCAAACAATTTGTTGCTGTTTACTTAGACAATATTTTAATTTTCTCCAAGACACTAGATGAACATATTCATCATGTTGGACAGGTTCTAAATTGCCTTTGAGAAAACGGTCTCTACGCCAAGCACAATAAATGAAAATTCCATCTTAAATCTATAGATTTTTTGGGGTATATGTTTTCCACTGATGGTTTAGTCATGGACAATAAAAAGGTCCGAAAAGTCCTGGAATGGCCTGAGCCCAAAACTGTTAAATCCCTTCAAGGATTTTTGGGTTTTGCCAATTTCTATAGAAGATTTGTTAAAGATTACTCTAAAACTATTTCCAATCTTACTTCTCTTCTTTGAAAAGATATTCCTTTTGTTTTTACTTCTAAAGTATGAAAGGAATTCGAAGGTTTACCACAGCTCCAATTCTTCAACACTTTGATCCTTCTGCTTCAACAATAGTCAAGACGGATGCTAGCAATTATGCTATTGAAGGGGTCATTTCTCAATTAAGTCCTGAAACAAAATTGTTTCATCCTGTTGCTTTTGAGTCACGCAAACTCATTGCAGCAGAATTTAATTATGAAATTCATGACAAGAAGCTTTTAGTTATTATTCATTGTCTTAAAAAATGGCGCTCTTTTCTTCTCAGCCTAGATAGTCCTTTTCAAATCCTGACTGACCATAATTCTTTGAAATAATTTATTTCTTCCAAAGTGTTAACCAGGCGTCAAGCCAGGTGGGCTGAATTTTTGTCAGAATTTCATTTTTCTATTTCCTATCGCCCAGGTAAGAACTGTATTGTCCCAGATATCCTGTCACTTTGGGATGATGTTTACCCACAGCGGGGGGACGCATTTGCTGACAAGAACCCAGAAAATGTGAAGTCAATTTTCAACAAATCAATGTTAACAACTCATCAACTCAATTCAATTACAAATCAATCTTTTCAAAATCCACTATCCAACATCCTCAAAGCTCAGTCGAAGAAAAATTATTGTTTAGGGATAAAAGACAAAATAATCTTGAAGCAAGGGGCCAAAAGATTTAGTATTGAATCATGTCTATTAGTTCTCAAAGGTAGAGTAGTCATACCTGACAATAATGAAATAAAACTATGAATTTTCAATAGTCAACATGACTCTCCATTAGCCGGTCATTTTGGGGTTGATAAAACCTACCAGTTAATAGAAAGGGATTTCTTCTTGCCAGGAATGACCAGAGAAATCAAGGCCTATATAAGATCTTGTTACAAATGTAATAGGAATAAGGCTCCCCATCACCAGAAGCATGGGTTGCTTCTACCACTTCCTATTCTCTCTAAACCTTGGGAATCATTATCGATGGATTTTATTTCTCAACTTCCTCTTTCTAATAATTTTGATGCTATATTAGTAATATTAGATAGATTTTCAAAGATTTCTATTTTAATTAAAACCACTACTACTGCTACAGCAGAAGATTTGTCAAAATTGTTTCTAGAATATGTATTTTCCAAACATGGCTTACCTAATGATATTATTTAAGATAGAGGCTCATTGTTTGTATCAACATTCTGGACTCAACTGTGTCAACAGCTCAATATCACAAGGAATCCCTCCACGGCCTATCATCCTGAAACCGATGGGAAAAAGGAAAGGGTCAACCAAATCCTCGAACAATATCTTCGAATGTATGTCAGTTACCAACAAGAAAATTGGACCACATGGTTACCATTGGCCGAATTTGCTTATAATAACTCAACTCATTCTTCGACACGAAAATATCCTTTCAAAACTGTTTATGGAAGACATCCTCAATTCAACTCAATCCATGTAGGAACTAGTCATCCTGCAGAACATTATCTTTGAACCATATCACGACTCCAAGAAGAACTTAAATCAAACTTAAAATTAGCGATTCGAAGGTTTAAGGAACAGGCCAACAAACATCCACAATCTGCTCCTTCTTTTAAACCAGGCAACAAAGTATGGCTCGACGCATGAAAAATTTGAACAACTCAACCATAAAAGAAACTGGCCGAGAGGCGCTTGGGACCATTCGAAATCGACTCCAGAGTCTCTAAAACTGCATTTTGAATCAAAATACCACCTAAATGGCAGGCTATTCACCCTGTTTTCCATGTATCTCTCCTGGAACTGGCTCGAGAAACATACCCGGGCAGGAAACAACCCTCTCCGGAACCGGTCAAAGTAGAAGACCATCTAGAGTGGGAAATAAGCCGTATCCTTGATTCAAGAATGCATAAGGGGAAACTTCAATACCTCATGGAATGGGAATGTTTCCTCGATGACTCAGACAAAACATCCTGGGAACCAGCCATCAATGTTTCTAACGCCCCTGAACTCTTAAAATCTTTTCATCTTAAATATCCTTTTAAACCAAAACCTTAGAACTCTCTTTTATTTTTTCTCTTCTTTTATTTTTTCTCTTTTCTTTCTCATTTCCTTTCTTTTCTTAAAATTATAAAACTTATTCTCTTTTAAAAAATCCTTACTCTGTTTTCTCTTTTCTATTTTCTTCTTCTCAAAAGCTTTTTTTCAACCTTCTTTAAAAAATAAATAAAATAAAATAAAATAAACTAAAATTAAATTAAATTAAATTAAAAAGTTAGAATTAAAAAATAAAATAAAATAATAAAAAATAAAGTCTTAAAATTCATTAAAATAAAATCTTAAAAATGAATAATTCCTTTAATTTTCTTTCTTTTTCCCCTTTCAAACTTCTCTTCTTTTCCCTTATTCCTTTTTCTTCAAACTATCAAAATTTTTCACAAACTCAATACGACAATCTTTCTCAAACTTCACTTCAACCTTTAAATCTCTCTTTGAAAATTTTTCAAACAAATTACTTCTTTCTTTCAGATTCATTTTTTTTCTTTTCTTTCTCTCTTTTCAAATAACCTAAATCCTCAAAAACTTCAATAAATAAAACTTTCACAAATAACAATTTTTCCTCCCATTAAATTTTCATTTCAAACGAAATTGTTTCAATCAACTATTTTTTTTCTTCTTACTTAAACTTTTTTCCTTTCAAAACTTAAACTAAAACTTTCTCAGTTAAATATTTTTTCTTTTCTTCTTTCAAAATTTAAAACAAAAATTTTATTCAAATCTTTTGTTTTTTCCTTTTTTCTTTTTCTTTCTCAAAATCTTATAAAATCTATATTTCAATTAAAACAAAAAAATAAAATAAATAAATAAATACAAAAATTTCTTTCTACTTTTTTTTCCTTCCCTCTTTCTTTCTTTTTTCTCTTTCCATTTCAAATTTTCTCCTGTGTTTTCTCCCAAAGCAATTTCTTCATTTTTCCCAATACCACCCTTATTTCCTTCCTGCATCTCTCAAATACCTCCTCCTCTCCTACCGGTACCACTTACCCAATCTCTAGTAATTCTTCAGCCATGTCAAAGGAGGCAGCATCAATAACCTTGTTGACCTCACCACTTAAATCTTCAATGAATCGAGCATGTCAACCCTGCCTAGGTTTCTTTGACCATACCTGGTCAAGAGTTTCCTCATTGTCCTCCCTCGAATCAATCACTGGTTAATTTTCCTCAACTGGCAGCAATGGCACAGCTTCCACAATTGGAGCTTCCGCGATGACATCTGAATTCTAAAAACATACTGTCATCAGTAACAAAATTTTTGAAAAAAAAAGAAAAACAGACTTACTTCAAAAAATGGGTCCTCCTCTAAAAATAATTTTGGGGTGACTTCCACCGTCACTTCCTTCTCCTCTTTGTCATCTTTAATGACCATCCACCTTGAGATGGGGACTTCATCCTCATCCTTTTCACCCAATTCATCCACCTCCTCTTCCACCCCTCGTTTTTTACCTGCAGCCTGGGTTACCCAGGCTGCCACAGTATCCTCAAACTCCTCCTCAATCTCTTCCAACGACTGATTGTCCCTGAGCAACACGTCCCAGATATCTAAGACCACCTCTTTGGTCTTCAGTATTAACCAATATTTAGTTTTTGTAAAACATTGTTTGATGTCTGCGTTTTTTGATAGGGCATCACATGTCACCCATCTCCAGCGCCAAAACTTGCATTTCTGGCGAGGAGCTTGTGTAGCCATGCTTTTGACGCAAAAATATTCCATCGATTCACAGGCACTGCAGGCTTGAGAATGTTGCCCAGTGACCATTCCACCATATGCTTTGGGGTAGGACAAGTTGACATAATAAATATAAAATAGTTAAAAGAAGAGTTAAGAGAAAGTAGTGTGGGAAGAATATGTCTCACGCTCAATGGAGCTCACGTTTTTATGCCCAGGCATCTTTCACGCGCCACGTGACACTCAAGGCAAAAGCAGTTCATTAAATCAACAATACAGAGGTCTAAATCCATGATCGAAGCGCAGAAAACAATTCTACATAGCAACTGCAACTTTCCTTTGTGTACTCACTATTCAACCGCGCTAGTCTAAAATTTAAATCTAAATTATTCAATCTCTCCATAGTGTGTTTTAGTCTTTTCCTCAATAAGCGACACACAGCGCAATAGTTAATGTAATAGTCTGCTAAAAGTTTTATTAAGTATCTGTGGGTTATTAACAGGGGTAGTGAGCATGGACGGGATGGTTAGTGAAGGATTAAAAGGGTTAACGGATGTTAGTGAGGAGGGTCCAGGTGTAATGGGTGTATTTTTGGTGGTCTGTGGTGTGCGGAATGATGGATGGATATGAGATCAATGTGAGGAGGAGTAATGGATATAAAAGGGGTTGGATTTTGGTTTGATATTTCTTTAGAATTAAATTATAAATCATATATATAGTTAATACTGGTAAAGCTTCAGGTTAAATCATTATTATTGTACATTTCTATATTTTTCTCAGTAATCATTTCTAAATCTTAAATCTTTGATTATTGAGTTTCCAACCCTTCATGAGATCTTAAGAATATTAATATTACCTTTAAATTATATTAGAATTCTTATTGAACATATCCTGAAGCAGTAGCTCTTCCTTTGAGTCATCTTTGAATTACTTCCTCAAACATTTCCTCTGTTTCCTCGAAGAAGTTTCTAAACTCTCTCCATCTCACTTCCAGGAACACCCTCGACCTTGTGTGTAGGCCGTCAGGTGACAATCATTGTTGTCACACATTTTCACATGGAATTTAATCAAAGAATTGAAATTTGAGATTTTTTAAAGCTTCAAAAAGGAGTTTTATCAGTATTTAACAATACCACTGAAAACAATTTTATTGCTTACTTGTAGGTATGAAGTGAATTTAGAAGTGCCAAAAGTCAAATATGCTTTTATGTGGTCACTTAATTTAACTGGTCTACAATATGTAGCCATGTTTTTATATTTAAAAAAGAAAAATTGTCAGTAAGATTCTTTCTAAATATTAAATTATTTTTACAAACCAATAAAAAGGGATTAAGAGTCCTGTTAAAAGAAAACAATTAATCAGTTTAATTGGTTATCATCTGCAAAGATCACTAATTTAATTGGTCTATTGACAGACCCCCACTAAGAACAATTTTATGTTAAATTAGTGGTAAAAAAGTTTATCTGCAAGGATCTCAAATTTGATTGGTATATTGACAGACCCACTAATAACAATTATTTGTTAAATTAGTGGTAAAATTATTGATTCAATATCAAAAATTTATTATATAACAGGTCTTCTTTTTCTGAAATCACTATATAAGTGACCCACAACCTGTTGTAATTATCCAAATATTTCTATAGGGATTTTATTTACTTGTAGCCCTTTCTTTGAATTTTTTACTTACTGGAAGATAACCAACAGAATTCTTGAGTAAAGGCCCCCAATTGTCAGGCTGAGGTCAAGTACAAAGACGTGAGCTAGCTTGAATGGTCAGTTATCTAGAAGATTTAAATGGTCATATATGAATACTGTAGTACAAATAAAATAAGTAATAAAATAACTCAAAAATGTGGGTCTCAGTAATTCTAATCTCACTAATTATATATGGCTTACAATGTTTATAGTTGGTAGAAAAACAAATTTAATAATTCAGATAATATTCAAAGACTATGTAAGTGCTATTGATATTTATTGTAAATTGATTGGTTATATGATTTAATTGTAATGATAAAGAATGTTGAAAAGAAGACCCAAAACCTCCTCCTTTTATACACATTGAGTTCCCCAATGAATCCCTTGATTTACCAGTCCAATACACAGTTAATGACGCCTCCATCCAAAAATAGAAATGCCCATAAACCTCCCCAGTGACCCATAACATAATTAGAAGAGTAACTACCACCAAAATCCTGGAATAATAGGGAAAATCCATCAAAATTAAAGAATAAGTAAAAAAGAGAGTATATGCATATTATACATTAATATAATAGACTAAAGAAGGGAAATTAATATTAATAAGAGCTTAATAATAATATGGGGGATTCACTGTAGAAATGATGGGGCTAATCCTGAAATTATACTACGTGAAATTCCCATTCAAAAATGACCAAAAGTAACTGAGAAACCACCTAGAAACCCAAAAAAGGGTGTGAGATGTGGGGTAACTACATGCAGTTCTTGGCAGACGCTAGCACGGGTAAATCCTGGACTATATTTAGGAGAATTTAAGTGTAGTAGTGAAATAAGGCACCAAGAGTGAGGTTATTAATGAAATTAGTGCATATAAAGAGGGTCAATGCATTATTAATTAAGCTAGGACACTAAATAAGTTCCTGTCGCCTATTTTAGTGTGTTTCCCCAATGTGGGCGTAGAATGTGGGGTAATTATAGTGTGAAAAATCTAACTTTTCTAAAAATGAAGCTATTCACATGGGAAAATTGCAGGCAGTATGTGTCCAGTACACAGAAGCCATTTCTGGCATAAAAAAAACCAAATTTCAAAAGTGTTATTTTTATGCATTTAAGTAGCCAAATCAATAGTCCTAAATGAGACAAATTGATCTGTCAAAGCGCATTTTTGATATTCTCAATTTTATAGGGCATATAGTCAACTTTTAAGTGAAATAAAGCGCATTTCTTGTTTTTTGCATAAAACAATAAAAATAACAGCTTTAAGTATACTTAAAAATTTTGTAGCCTTATAATTAAAGTTTTTAAGGCTACCCTAACATATTCCAACTTAATATTAAGTATATAGGACTTATGAAAGGTGGATATATTCATGTATATAAGGTGTTATCATGGCATTTTTTGTGTATTATCATAATTTTACTTATGTATACTGTTTGTTTACTCTCATTTATTGTTCCCATGTATAGTTCATGTGTTTAAAATAACTTATAAGAACTTTTCACTCAGTCCTGGGGATATGCAGGTTGACAACAAGTATACAACAAAGAGGACAAACGTCATCAGCCACGTGACTTATTTTTTGCTGCAACCGGGAAGCAAACCGCGCTCCAAAACTTAGGCTCATATATTGACTATAGTCACATATATTGGTGATAATTATATTGATTACTATTTGTGGGTCACTTTTCACTTTTCATACTCTATGTATTTCCTTTTACTCAGCATTCTGTAAGTGGCATTAATTTTCTCATTTTACAGGGTGAGGTGTCTGGTAATTTGGAGTTTTTTATTTTTTCCTAGTTGAAAAAGATAGAACTATAGTGTTCTTAGTCCTAGAAGTAATATAAAATATTTTATTATTATATTATATTAATTTTTTTTCAGTTTAATTTGTCCTGATAAATTAAAATAATATTGTTGTTCCAGTTGACAAATTGTCCCGACAATAAAAATATTAAAATTAATAAAATTAAATTTTATTAAAATTATTTTAGTTGAAATCAAGTCCTGGTAATTAAATATCCTTCAGTTGATTTTAATCCTAATACTTATCAAAATTTAATTTATTGGTTAAAAAATAAATTTTGTTTCTTCAGTTGATTTCTTTTAATCCTGGTTATTATATTATTTTAAATTAATAAAAATTGTGATTATTATTTCACTTGATTTTAATCCTGATAATTATCAAAACTTAATTATTGGTTCAAAAATAATTTTTGGTTCTTCAGTTGATTTCTTTTAATCCTGGTTATAAAATTATTTTTAAATTAATAAAAATTGTGATTATTATATCAGTTTATTTTTGTCCTGAGGATTTTTAAATTTTTTCTCTTAGTTTTATTTTAAAAAGCAAAAATAAAACTAATACATTTAATATTTCCTTCCCTCAGTTCAAGTTATATTTAAAAAATGACTGATCAAGGTGTTTCTGCTTCCTGTGAAGAGGAATCGGATCTGATTGATTATGATGAGGCTAATTCTGTAAGTTCCCCCTTGAATACAAATTTGGCTCAAATTAATCAATTATTGAACCAATCAGGATGTGGAAATGGAGGAAGTGGAAATACTAGTGGAGGCAAATGCTCAGGAATAAAAGCCTTCCATCAACTTCCTAGAAGGACTTACCAAAGGCTTCAAAATAAAAAAATGCCTTAACCTCAGCAAGTAAAGAATCTCTCCACCCACATAAAGGAACTGAGGACAGAGAACTTAAGACTGAGAGCAAGAACAGAATCACTAGAAGAAAAGGTAAGAATAATAGATGCCTTTCTTCAAGAGAAGAGGAGACCTCCTCCCCCCAGGGATCTTCCACAATTGGATCCCCAGCAACCAGAAAAGGTGGAAGTGTCAAAGTGGCAGTGGGATTATCTTTCTCAACAGCAGCAGCCACAAAATGCCTCAGGCAGGTCCGTCAAGACACAGTCAATTCAAACCAACACATCCTCACCCTTATCAAGGAGGCAGAAAAAGAAAAAAAAATATTCAGATCTTGCTCAAGCCTTGGTAAGTCCCTCTATTGAATCTCAAGTACCATTTCTTGTTACTGATCCAATTCCATCAGGTAATTCTGGCAGAGGGGATGAAACTATGAGAGCAGTAAAGGTTAATAAGAGTAGACAAATCACTCAATTTTCTAATGTATCTAATTCTTTAGTTTTAATTTATACTTCAATGATAAATCCTGATATGGCTATTATTGATGAAACACTTGAGCCTGAGTTTTATGAGAATCTGGAAAGTTACTCTGTTTCGTTATTGAGAAACACTCCAGATGTAGCAAAAATTAAGGATAAATATTTGAGAGATATTATTGCTAAACAAAATCATATCATGAGCAACATGCAATTAACTCAGAAATATAATAGTTTGTAAACTGAACAGGTTTATCAAGCATTAAGGAGTGAGTTACAGACAGTTTCTGATGATTTGCTTTATTACAAAGCAACTCATAAAAAGAAAGTTGCTTTATGGAAAAATATCAAAAATGATTTGTCTTAACTACAAGATACTGTGTCTGCCTGTTTCCAGGAGATTGAGATAGATAAGATGAACCTGAAAAGATTGAGTGATCATTGTTCATCTTTTCAAAATAAAACCCAGTTATCTTTTGAAACAATCAATGAGAGTTTATCTAGCCTTCCAAGGGTGAAAACCAGACTAACAACCATTTAAGAAAAATTGAATTCATTGTTTAATGATCAAAAATATTCTTAAATTTCTTTTAAGGAACATATGGTACAAGATTCTCCAAGTTTACCTGTTGCTAGTTCATCTAAAGTAAAATTAGATTCAGAAATTCCTGTTGATACCACTGAGTATCCATCAAAAATTGATGATGCACCAGGATCTTCAACAGAAGGATTAAACAATGAAATTATTGCACAATTGGAGAAGTTAGAGCTGCTTCTTACTCAGAAACAAGCTAATACTAAGGAGACTCCTTTAAATCAAGAGAAATAACCAAAACTTGACCAGTACCCAACGTTTGATGGTGATTCTTCTTCTGATTGGAAGCAATTCATTTGCAGAATTGATAACATATAAAATTCTTACAAACTCCAAGATGAGGAAATTGTGTCTAAGTTACGTTCTTTGTTTAACAATGTAGCCCTAATGTGGTATGAATCTGTTCTCTTGGATAGGAAGGACTACTCATGGGAAGATTTGAAGATATTGATAAAGCACAATTTGGTGGCTCCAAGTTTAGGATGGCGCAACAAAGGCAGTATGAGGAAATTAGATATAACTATTCTACTGATAAAACTATTGAGCTCTTAATGAAACTTGTAAAAATCTTAAGGGCAATGGGCCCAAATATGGAGTTTGAGTTATGGAAGGACAGGATCCTTTATAAATTACCAATGCCCTTGAGAGACTTAATAGTGGCTAGGACTGAGTTCTCCAGAGAACCTTCTTCCTTCATTAATACTTGTAATGAGATGCTTCTAAACAAAAAGTATGATTCCAGAAGATTCATTCCTAGAACCTCTTTGGAGAAACCCTCCACTTACCAACAGAAACCTCTGGAAAAGGTTGATAAACCTTCTGCCCCTGTTGCACCTAAAAAGTATGCAACAAACAATTGCTTCAAGTGCAACAAGCCTTGTCAGAAAGGCAATCTTTGTGACAGGAAAATTTATCTTTTTGAAAAAACTGAGGAGCATGATGATGGCACAATAGCACTGGATGATACTTCAAGTGATTGTGCCAGCAATATTTTATATGAGTCTCAAAAAGAAATCTTGATGCTGAAAGAGGATATTCATTATTTAAATACTATTGATATCTATAATAATGTTTTATCTACAGTTGAGGATGCTGAGACCATAAGGAACATTGAGGATAGCTCAATTGTTATTTCCCCTCTCAAAGCACCAGTCTTGATCAATGGAACCAGCATTGAAGTTGTTCTGAATTCTGGAGCTGGAGGAAGTGTAGTATCTGAAAAAGCACTTGCTTCAGTGGATCAAGACTATAAATCAAAACCTATGCCTATCATTTCTGAAAATTAGAGAGGTTATGGCTCTGTTTTGTCCCCCATTGGTAAATACAAAGCCACAGTGTTTTTTAAATATAACCATGGTTTTGTAAGAGCTGTATGTGATTTTGTTGTCATTAAAAATGATAACTTAAGCAGTTGGTTTATTATATGAAATGATATTTTAACCAAGTTTGGCATAAAAGTGGATCCTTCAAACCAATGTTTCACAATGGGGATGAATGGGAAGAGAAAATTTAAGATTTCCTCCCCCAAAATATTATTAAAACCAGAATTGAACACATGTAATTCTGTGGTTCAATATAAAAGAAGATCTAAAAAAAGAATGCATGCCCTTATGTCTGAAATTGACAATGCTTCTCTTGGAGAACAAATTTCTGGTGAGGATAAAGATTCCATTATTAAATTGATAAAATCTTTTCCTATGGCCTTTTCTCATGGGTCAAACAAACTAGGATTATTTAAAAAAGAAATGAAAATTTCATTATCTTGTCCATTAACTGAAATACCACCTAGTTTGAAGAAGAAGCCTTATCCTGCTTCTCCCACAAAGAGAAAAGATATTGAGGATAATATCTCTACCCTTTTAAAAATGAATATTATTGAAAAGGTAGTTGAGACACCTAAATATTGTGTTATCTCACCTGTCCTAATTTCTTATGAGAAAGATAAAGCTAGGTTATGTGGTGATTATAGAGAATTGAATACCTATACTGTTGATGATATCATTCCTTTACCTAGAATTAGCTCTATAAATGCTAAATTACAAGGTGCTAAATATATAAGCTGTTTGGATGGTAGCAAGGGATATCATCAGGTACCTGTTGAGAGGAATTCCCAGAATTTTCTGATGATTGATACTAATATGGGTATTTATTAGTATGTTAGGATGCCATTTGGCCCTAAAAATGCCCCTTCAGTTTTTCAAAAAGATATGGATAACACATTCCATCAAGAGATAATTGAAGGATGGCTGATGGTTTATATTGATGATATCATTATATTCTCAAAAACAGTTGAGGACTATCTTAACCACCTGTGTAAAGTGTTCCACAAAATGGATGAAATAAATATGACACTTGCTTGTAAGAAATGTAAATTTGGTTTTTATTCCTTAAAAGTGCTTGGTCTTGTTGATTCAGGGTTACAGATATGTGTTTACCAAAGCAAAGTGGCAGCGATACAACAAGTGAAGGCTCCTACCACAGTTAGAGAGCTCCAGAGTGTTTTGGGAATGTGTTGAAACTATAGACAGCATATTAAAAATTACCAAGTCATAGCATTACACCTTACCCAACTGACTAGAAAGGATGTTTCTTTTGTCTGTAATAGTGAAAGACAGAGAGCTTTTAACACTATGAAACACTGTTTGATGTCAGCACCAGTTCTTGCTTTACCTGACTTTAATCAACCATTTGTTTTGTACACTGATGCCAGTTTTATTGGTCTTGTTGCTGCACTCCATCAAAAACTAGTGATAAATGATAAAGTTTCAGAAGTAGTAATTTTTTATATTTCAAGAACCTTGAGAAATAGTGAATTGAAATATGGTGCCACTCAGCTTGAATGTTTAGCCGTAGTGTGGGCTCTAGAAAAGCTACATTATTACCTAGATGACCAGAAATTTGAACTTGTAACTGACTGCAGTGCGGTTAAATCTCTTTAAAGCTTGAAAAAACCTAACAGACATATGTTCAGATGGCAGTTAGCTGTTCAACGATACAGAGGGAGAATGACAATAATTCATAGGGCTGATATTGTTCACTCAAATGTGGATATGTTATCAAGGTTACCTTTACCAAATGATGACTCTAATCCTGCTTATGATAATGAAGATGAAATTATTCATATTCATGGGATATATGTGGTTGATATGGAGGAAGAGCTTTTAAAGCTTATTTTGGATTCATATGATAAGGACACTGACTTAAAAAAGCTATGCACCATATTAAATGATCCAAAGAATGCTTCAATACAAGCATTAATTAAAACACTTCCAACAAAGTACCAGAAGGCTTTGGAGAAAGGTAAATTTTCAATTGATGAAGGATATCTATATTATAGAAGAAAGTTGAGTAATGTCATTGTTATTCCTTCTTCTATGAAAGAAATCATCTTGAAAATATGTCATGATGACATATTGGCTGGACCTTTTAATCTTGAAGAAACAATGATCAGAATTAAAAACACTGTTGGTGGGTTAATATGTCTGAAGACCAAAAATTATATGTTGAATCTTGTGATTCTTGCCAAAAATCAAAAAGATTGACTGGTAAGAGAGATGGATTGATGCAACATATTGAACCTACCGATGCACCATGGCAGATAATAAACATGGATTTTGTAACAGGATTACCCATTGCTGGAAAAGACAGTTATAACTCTTGTTGGGTTATTGTGGACAGACTCACAAAAATGTGTAAATTTATCCCTACTTACAAGGATTTTTCTACTAAAGAATTAGCTTTCTTATGGTGGTCTCATATGTTTAATACTGCTGGTTTTCCTGAAGCCATAATCTCTGACAGAGACCCTCAATTTACTTCTGAATTTTGGATGTCTCTGATGGATGTTTGTGGCTTTAATCTGAAACTTTCTACTGCCCATCACCCTCAGACTGATGGATTAGCTGAGAGAATGATTCAGACTCTAGAGGACATGATAAGAAGGTATTGTGCCTTTGGCCTTGAGTATAAAGACAATGACAGATTCACTCATGATTGGGTTACCTTACTTCCTGGGCTGGAATTTTCTTATAATAGCACTGTTTATTATTTTACTCAAAGAAAGACTTTTGAGCTCTGGCTTGGATATGTTCCAAATACTCCTGCCCAAATTCTCAATAATAAAATACCTAAATTGGATTTAAATCCTGGTGTAAAATCTTTTCTTCAAATGCAATAACTTTTCAGAAGTCATGCTCAAAAATGTATTGAAAAATCCTTTTAATATGAGAAGAAGAGATGGGACAAATCCCATAAAGAATACACTTTCAAAAAGGGTGATGAGGTGTTGATTTCTACAGTCCACTTAAATTTACAAGTTAATAACAAAATAAAAGACCCATTTGTTGGTCCATTGGTTGTCAGAAGAATGGTTGGTGATAATGCAGTTGAAGTTAATTTTTATTCTCCATATGACAGAAAACATCATGTTTTTCCAATCTCTCTTTTGAAACCTTACACATCCAATAGTGATCTATTTCCAAAAAGGAGGGGAAGACCAAAAAAGGCCCCTAAAGAAATCACTGAGACAGCAGAAATTGATAAGATACTAAATGACAGAATAGCTACTACTGAAAAAGGTACAGAATACTTATTGATATTCAAGAATAAATCTTCTGAATATTATTCTTGAATACCTGGGAAGGAGATATCTAATCTTCCTACTCTGCTAATGAAATATAAAAAGAAAAAATCATAGCATTTTTTTTATTTTTTTTTTTAGAGTAAGGGAGTGTAAGCCAGGCTGCTAGACTACCCAGTAAAATAATTAATTATTATTTACAGGATGAAGCCACACCTTATTATTTTAATTATTTAATTATAAATTAGTTACATTAAAATTACCTATAATAAATCAAATAATTATAGAATGGTAAAATTGATGAATTATTAAAATTAAATATAAAAATTTCACTTATATTTTTAATCTCTAACACCATGCTTATTGACAGGTTGAAAGAAATAAAAATTTATATTAAAAAATAAATTTAAAATTAAAATAAAATTTTTAATATTCAAATAAAAATAAATATATACAAAAAATTCAAATTTCTTATTTATAATTGACCTTTACAGTGAATATTAAATAAATTAATGTATATCTGACATACTCTGTAAATACACCCTTTTGACGCCTTCTTTTTAGAACAACTTTATTATTTGAAAATAACTCCTTCTGGAATATTCTTTTTCTCTCTCTCTCATACTACTGTTTTGGAATTTCATTGCCGTGCTTTGTCCCTCCTTTGCCTATATAAGGCCTCTCTTTTGGTTGTTTTTCATTCATTTCATTACTTACTTATTTATTATAACTATTTAAAACATTTATTACCATCTATTATTGATTTAGTATTTACATTCACATAATTCTAATCCATTAATTATAATAATAATTTAATTTTTTACCTCTTTATATTGAGTAAATATTTGAGAAGATAAGGAAATACGTACTCCAAGTTTGAAATCAACAAATCCTTTTTTACTGCCATTGAAATGCCGTGAAAAACCTTCTAGACTTGAAAGACCCCTTAACAGATGTTATTTGAACTTAAAGAGATTAGGTGACAATTATTCATCTTTTCAAAATAAGAACCAGTTATCTTTTGCAATTATCAATGAGAGTTTATCTACTATCCCAAAAGTGAAGACAAGTCTAAAAACCATTGAAGAGAAATTGAATTCATTGTTACATGACCAAAAGTTTTCTGAAATTTCTTTGAAAGAACATGTTGCCTGTCTCTAGTTCATCTAAAGTAAAATTAGTGCCAAAAATTCTTGTAGATATTACTGAGTTTCCTTCAAAAATTGATGATGTACCTTGTTCATCTACAGAAAGGTAAAACAATGTGATTACTGCACAATTAGAGAAGTTACAGCCTCTTCTCACTCAGAAACAAACTTGTAATAAGGAGACTACTTCAAATCAAAAGAATTAGCCAAAACTTAACCAGGATCCAAAATTTGATGGTGATTCTTCCACTGATTGGAAGGAATTTATTTTCAGGATTGATAACTTGAAAAATTCTTACAAACTCCCAGATGAGAAAATTGTGTCAAAATTAATTTATTTATTTACCAATGTAGCCCTAATGTGGTATGAATCTGTCCTCTTAGATAAAGATGACTACTCATGGGAATATTGGAAAAAATTAATTAAAGCACAACTTGGTAGTTTTAAGTTTAGGTTAGATCAACAAAGGCAGTATGTAGAAGCTAGATATAGCTCTTCCTCTAAAGAAAACCCTATTGAGTTTCTGATGAAACTTGTGAAAATCCTGAGGGCAATGGACCCATATATGGAGTTTGAATTATGGAAAGACAGGATCCTCTATAAATTACCAATGTCTTTGAGAGACTTAATAGTTGCTAGGACTGAGTTCTCAATAGAAACTTCTTCTTTAATAAATACTTGTAATGATATACTTTTAAATAATAAGTATGATTCTAGAAAATTCATTCTTAGAACTTCATTGTAGAAAACCTTTAATTACCAACAGAAACCTCTTGAAAAAGTTGGTAAACCTTCTGCTCCTGTTGTAACTAAAAAGTATGCAACAAAAACTTACTTCAAATGAAGCAAGCCTTGGAAGAAAGGTCATGTTTGTGACAAGAAAATAAATCTTTTTGAACAAACAGAGGAACATTCTTATGATACAGTTGCACTGGATGATACTTCAAGTGATTGTGCCAGCAATATTTCATATGAATCTCACCAGAAGATTTTGATGCTGCAAGAAGATATTCATTATTTAAATAATATTTATATTGGGAATAATTATTTATCTACAGTAGAAGATGCTGAGGTCATGAGAAATCTTGAGGACAGCTCAATTATTATTGCACCTCTCAAGGCACCAGTCTTTATTAATGGAAATAAAATTGAGGTTGTTTTAGATTCAGGAGCTGGAGGAAGTGTAATATCTGAAAAAGCACTTGCTTCAGTATACTAGGATTATAGATCAAAGCATATGCCAGGCAATTCTGAGAATTGGAGAGGTTATGGCTCTGTTTTGTCCCCCATTGGTAAATAAAAAGACACAGTATTTTTCAAATATAACCATAATTTTGTAAGAGCTATGTGTGATTCTGTTGTAATTAAAAATGATAAGTTAAGAAGTTTGTTCATTGTGGGAAATAATATTTTAACCAAAAATGGAATAAAATTGGATCCTTCAAACCAATTCTTCACAATGGGGATGAATGAGAAGAGAAAATTTAGGATTTCCCCCAAAAAATTATTAACACCAGCATCTAACACATGTCATTCAGTAGTTCAATATAAAGTAAGATCTACAAAATAAATGACTGACCTTTTTCTGAAATTGACCATGCTTATTTTGGAGAACAAATTTCTGGTGAGGAAAAAGATTCCATCATTAAATTGATAAAATATTTTCCTATGGCCTTTGCTCATGGGTCACATGAATTAGGATTGGTAAAAGAAGAAATGAAGATTTCATTATCTTTCCCATTGACTGAAATACCACCTATTTTAAAGAAGAAGCCTTATCCTGCTTTTCCCAGAAAGAGAAAAGATATTGAAGACAATATCTCTACCCTTTTAAAAATTAATATATAATAGAAAAGGTAGTTGAGACACCTAAACATTGTGTTATCTCACCTGTCCTAATTTCTTATGAGAAAGATAAAGCCAGGTAATGTGGTGATTATAGAGCATTAAACACTTATACTGTTGATGATATCTATCCTTTAACCAGAATTAGCTCTATACATGCTACCTTAAAAGGTGCTAAATATATCAGCTGTTTAGATGGTAATAAAGGATATCACCAGGTATCTGTTAAGAAGAATTCTCAGATTTTTCCAATTATTGCCACTCATATGGGTATTTGTCAGTATGTTAGGATGCCATTTGGCCCTAAAAATTCCCCTTCAGTTTTTCAAAAAGTTATGGATAACACAATCCATCAGGAAATCATTGAAGTTTGGCTGATGAATTAAATTGATGATATCATCATATTCTCTAAAATTTTTGACAAACATCTTAACCACCTGTGTAAAGTGTTACATAAGATGGAAGAGATAAATACGACACTTGCCTTGAAAAAATGATAATTTGGTTTTCATTCCTTAAAAGTTCTTGGTCATGTTGTCTCAGGTTTGCAGATATGTGTTGACCAAAACAAAGTGACAGCCATGCAACAGGTGAAGGCTCCTACCACAGTTAGAGAGCTCCAGAGTTTTTTGGGAATGTGTGGATACTATAGACAGTATATCAAAATTTATCAAATCATAGCATTACCCCTTACTCAATTAGCTAGGAAAGATGTTGCTTTTGTCTTGAACAGTGAAAGAAAAAGAGCTTTTGACACTATGAAACATTTTTTGATGTCAGCACCAATTCTTTCTTTGCCTGACTTTAATCAAGAACTAGTTTTATACACTGATGCCAGTTTTATTGGTTTTGGTGCTACTCTACATCAAAAACAAGTTATGAATGATAAAGTATCAGAAGTAGTAATCTGTTATATTTCAAGAACCTTGAGAAATAGTGAATTGAAATATGGTGCCACTCAGCTGGAGTGTTTCGAAGTGGTTTGAACTCTAGAAAAGTTACATAATTATCTGGATGACCAGAAATTTGAACTTGTCACTTACTGAAGTGCAGATAAATCCCTCTTTAACTTGAAAACACCTAACAGACATATATACAGATGGAAGCAAGATGTTTGAGAATACAGAGGGAGGATGACAATAACTCATAGGGCTGGTATTTTCACTCAAATGTGGATATGTTATCTAGGTCACGTTTGCAAAATGATGACTCAAATCCTGCATATGTTCCTGAAGATGAGATAGTTCACATTCATGGGATATATGTAGTTGATATGGAGGAAGAGCTATCACAGCTTATTCTGGACTCATATGATAATGACACTGACTTAAAAAAGTTATGTACTATATTAAATTATGCAAAGAATGCTTCAATACAAGAATTAATTAAAACCCTCCCACCAAAGTACCAGACTGCTTTGGAAAATAGAAAATTTTCAATTGATGAAGGCTACCTCTATTATAGAGGAAATTTGAGTAATGTTATTTTTATTCCTCCTTCCATGAAAGAGATCATCTTGAAAGTTTGTAATGATGACATATTAGCTGGAAATTTTGATCTTGGGAAAACAATGATCAGAGTTAAAAACACTGCTTGGTGGGTTAATATGTCTTAAGACACAAAACTATATGTTGAATCCTGTGATTCTTCCCAAAAATCAAAAAGATCGACTGGTATGAGAGCTGAATTAATGTAAAATATTGAAGCTTCTGATGCACCATTGAAATAATAAACATAGACTTTGTAACATGACTACCCATTTCTGGGAAAGACAATTATAGCTCTTGCTGGGTTATTTTGGACAGATTCATAAAAATGTATAAATTTATCCCTACTCACACGGATGTTTCAACTAAAGAATTAGCCTCCTTGTGGAGTTCTCATATGTTTATTACTTCTGGTTTTCCTAAGGCCATAATCTGTGACAGAGACCCTAAACTTACTTCTGAATTTTGGATGTGTCTGATGGATGTTTGTGGGTGTGATCTGCAACTTTCTACTGTCCATCACCCCCAAACTGATGGATTACCTGAAAGAATGATTCAGAACTTAGAGGACATGATAAGAAGGTATTGAGCCTTTGGGCTTGAGTACAAAGAAAATGACAGATTCACTCATGATTGGGTTACCTTAATTCCTGTGTTGGAATTTGCTTATAATAGCACTGTTCATTCTTTTACTAAGAAGAAGCCTTTTGAGCTCAGGCTTGGATATGTTCCAAATACTCCTTCCAAATTCTCAATAATAAAATACCTAAATTGAATTTACATCCTGGCATGAAATCTTTTATTCAAATGCAACAATTGCAGAAGTCATGCTCAAAAATGTATTGAAAAATCCTTTTAATATGAAAAGAAGAGATGGGACGAATCCCATAAAGAATAAACTTTCAAAAAGTGTGATGAAGCTCTGATTTCTACATTCCACTTAAATTTACAAGGTAATACAAAATTCAAATACCCATTTTTAGGTTCATTTGTTGTCAGAAGAATGGTTGGTGAAAATGCAGTTGAAGTTATCTTGTATTATCCATATGACAGAAAACATCCTGTTTTTCCAATATCTCTTTTGAAGCCTTACACATCCATAAGTAATTTATTTCCCAAAAGGAGGGGAAGACCAAAGAAGACCCAAAATGAAATCACTGAGACAGCAGAAATTGATAAGATTCTGAATGACAGAATAGTTACTGCTGAAAAAGGTACAGCATAATTATTAAGATTCAAGAATAAATCTTCTGAATATGATTCTTGGATACCTGGGAAAGAGATATCTAATCTTCCTAATCTACTAAAGAGATATAAAAAGAAAAAATAATAGTATTTTGTTTTTGTTTTTTTAGAGTGAGGGAGTTTCAGCCAGGCTGCTAAACTTACCCAGTAATATAATTGATTAATAATTGGGATAAAGCCACACCTTTTTTATTTCTTACATTATTATTAATTATAATATATTTACTTTAAAATTACTTGTAATAAATTAATTACTTACAAAATGTAAATTTAGTAAATATTTAAAATTAATATTAAATGTCCCTTATATTTTTTATTTCCTAACACCGTGCTCAATGAAAGGTTAAATGAAATAAAAATTAATATTAAAATAAAATAAATATATACAAAAATTTAAATTAATTATTTAAGAGTGACATTTACAGAAATTTTTAAATAAATCAATTAATTTTGACATATACAGTAAATACATTATTTCAATACATTCTTTATAGAACAATCTTAATACTTGAAATATTTTATGCTGGAATTTTATTTTTCCTCTCTCATACTCCTGTATATATTATTTTATTTCCATGCTTTCTCTCTCTTTTGCCTATATAAGGCCTCCCCTTTTGGTTGTTTTAGATCATCCTTTACTTACAGACTATTTTTTTACATTTACAAACCAATAAAATATTTATTAATATTACCTATTTTTTAGTATTAACAACTGCATATTTTCTAATCCATTAGTTATAATAATACTTATAAATTTTACCTTTTACATTGAGTAAATAATAAAAAGATTCTTCCATACGTACCTTGGCTTTGAGATCTTCAAAAACCACCTATCATTGCCGTTGAACCTCCATTAAAACCTTCTAGACCAAAAGACCCTCTTGACACTATATCTTGCTAGTAGATAAAAAAATATTTTCATACTAATATTTATTAAAATTTATTTCACTTCATCTTCAAAATTTTCAAAATATTATAATGTAAATTTTTATTTGATTTAAGTAAATGAAGAAAATAACAGTATTGGACTTCTGTATTTATAAGATTCAAGGAATTTCTGTGCCCACTCTTTGTAACATATTATATATATTTTATATTTTTTATATATATATTTTTTTATTACTATCTTCTTTTATTGTCTTTTTTTACTCCCTCTCAAAAACACCCCACTCTTTCCCTTTGAAATATTCCTTTTTCAACACCTCATCTTTCTCTCCACCCTTTTCACTCACTTCTTCATCATTTCCAACCCCTATAGATATTTTTCTCTCCCTCTCCACCCCTCTGCACTCCTTTCCTTTCAGTTTACCTACCTCCCTATTCCTCCCTAAAACTTTATTTTTATATACAGAAATAGGGACTGAGTTGAAAGTGAGGAAATCACTTTCAAGGATTGTGGAGGCAACATAAAGGAGAGGAATGAGGCTACAAGGGTTGGGGAGGCTAGAGAGAGGGGTGAGGTAGGTTATATGAGTAGAGAAAAGGTTGGGAAAGAGCTGGAAGGGAAGATTAAGGGTTTACAAGGAATTTTGAATGAAGTAAAAGGTTGGGGTGAGGTTGGGAGGGGTGAAATGGGAATCAAAAGAGGATGGCATACAATGGGGCAGGGAGTTTAGTGAAAGGGGTGGGAAGGGAAGACAAGCATGTGTTGATAGAATTGAAAGGGATGGGGATTGGTGCAAACTGAGTGTGAAAATAGGAGGATGGACTATGTTCTTTTGGAAAAGAACAGAGTTCACTTCCATTAAATATTAAGTGAAACATGAAATATATAAGGTGACACAATTAACAGCAAAGTAGTTCTAGACATATGTTAAAATTTTAAATAAGATTCTAAAGCTGTAAGTTTATTTTATCATGTAAATTATTTTTGAATTATGGTGTATGGATTTGTATAATTGTTCACTAACTCATCATACAGATGTATTGATCATTATTTATATACATTGTAATATAAAGAATGATAAGTAATATGATATAAAAAATACCCATAAAATATTAGTATAATATCTCTTTCAAACTTTTTTATGTAATGTGATTGATAATTATATTTATGACAAAAAAATAATAGTTATTTTAGAAAATAATTTTAACCAAAAATATTTAATTAAATTTTAAACCATTTTCATAGGCCTCATTAGGTGAGCTTACATAGTTTAGAATGTAAATGTGAGTTCTTCTGGTGAGGTGAAAAAATCTTCTACATGAATCATGGGCTTCAAATGAAGATTTACTACAAGATATAATGATGAAATTATTATTTTCTATTAATTTCTTAATTTCTGATTACTATATGTACCTTAATAAATAAATGTAATTACTAGACACTCAGGGAATGAAAAAATTTTATAATTTCTTAAAATATGTATTATTCTTTAATCAGTGAAAGAAACAACTCTCTGAGATCTCTTAATTGCTAAAATCATTTATCACAATAAATGAATACAATTTTTTAAAATTAAATATCTTAGCTTTGATAAAACTTAGATTGAGCTCTCAATGACAACCTATGCATGACTGTTGTTCAACCTTGGTTAAAATGTGAGAGGTTCTTTTAATTTATTAAAATTTAAAAAAAAGTTATTATAATGTAATTCTAAGTATATTTTTTTACATGGAATGAATTTATGGGAATAAATAAATTTTTTTTTTTAAAAACATTATTTCAAATAGCTGCCATTTTATCTTCAATTATCATAGAATTATTTTTCTTTCAATTGATAGACTTATAAAAATTATACAGCTATGTTTAAATTCCTATAATATCTAAAAATAGTTTACAGAGCTCCTATCGATACTCAATATACTTTAATGAAAGAAAAACATCTCTTTTAAATAAAAATATTTCAGGCACTTCCTATTAAACATTCTTTAATATATATCTATATGTTTAAGTTTAAATCAATTCTAATTCATAAAAATAGAAGTTTATAAAATATAAACATAAAATCTTTTTCAAAATATAAGTTAAAATCAATGTTAACTTATTACTTTTTTTTCCTGCTTTAATCTTCACTGGAAATTCATAATAATTTCTGTTGAAATTGATTCAAGTAAAAAATTAATTATTCATGTATTGAATTTTGATAATTAAAATATTTAAGAGGATTTATATAGTATTTTTTTCTAGAAAGTATCAAATATATTAAATCATTAAATTTATAAGATAATTTATTTTTACCTATAGGTTTTATTATCTTATTTAAAATAAAGAATTAAAGAACAATTAATTTATATTTCTAACATGAGGAGAAAGTGAAATTTTAGAGCTGTAAAATTATCTTGTAAATTTATTTATCTCACCAACCAAATGTATGATCCTCTACAATTTTAATCAAGAAAATTGAATAAAAATGCTGAATTATTTCTACATATATTTTAAAGTATTTTATTAATTTTATACTAATCAGAAATTAATTTTTATACTGGTAGCAATTTATATTTTCATGTTTCAATTTATCTATTGTATCTTTCTTACAAAATTTTTTTTATATAGATCACTATGTAATATAGGGGATGGACTCGCTAGCAAGTTTCCAATCTAAACTCAGATGGAACTCAGATGGAACTTGAACTGAACTCATATTAAGACCATACTGAACTATACTTGAACACCTACCTAAAACTGTTCTGCTGAGTGCTGTTCATCCCTGATTGTATGGTTCCTTTGTCAATAGCTCAATATGTGTTCAATCTGTGGTGAGTTTGGGTCCAAGGTTACAGACTTGCTAGCAAGACCTCCCCCCATATTGTGTGGTGGATGTCTTTCTATAAATAAAATTATGGAATGATGAATAATATCAGTTCTACCTCTCTTATAGAGTCTTTGAATTTCATAAAATTTTGAAATTTGATCTTGTGCACCTCTTCTTACATGGAAACACTGTAAAATTTGTGAGGTGAATCTCCAGATGAACAGTATTTTTATCACAAATATCAGAATTAAAGTAAACTATAATATTAAGCTAAAATTTTAGAGAAATATTCCTCTATTTACTTAAAAATTATTTTCATAACTTTAGGTACAATTTATCTGTATTTTTTATGAAAGGAATTCACTGAGTGGTATTTTTTTTTGAGTTCTCTAGATCACTTCACTAAATGAAAGTATGCCAAAAAATATTTATGAAATAAATAAAAAAGAAATTCTATAATATAGATATATATTTCATTTACTCATGATATAATATATATATTGTCTTAGTAGCTGACGAATTTGTAGAATTTTAAAAAGAGGAAAATATTTTGAGGATTTTTTTTTCCTTTACTTGCATTTTCTATGCCCCCAAAATGCATTGGGGTCTAAACCTAACGATATATGCTAATTCTAAGATACATAATCAAACATTTTTCATTTAAAAGTAATTAGTGTAAATAAGTTGCGAAAGTTCTTCATTTAGTAAAAAAGATTCAAAAATAGTTACCATACTTTAAATTTTGGATTTCCATGTTTTTAATTGTAATTTACAATAAATAATTTAAGTTTTCTGTTGATTCTATTTTTTTAAAGAAAATTCAATATATTTAAATATACCATTGCTAAATCTTGACATTCAAAAAATACATCCAGGAGAAACTCATTTTATATTATGTTAATAATAAAATTACAGTTTTTCAATTCTGAAAAAACAGCTGTAGGTAATAGAAAAAATCACTGATTTTTTTATTTGTAATCTGAATGTTTTTAATAACATTATTGTATGTAAGAATTGTGATATTATTGATAGATTTTCTTTGATCAAGTTAAATTAGTAAAGTATTATATAAATAAGTTGCATCAAAAAATACTGTGCATTGAGTAGACTCATGAAATGATTTTTTCTGGCTTCCATTCAGTTATCCTCACAATTTCACTATGTTTTCTGTCAAAGGGTTCTTTTGGTCTAGAAGATTTTTAACGCAGGTCCAACTGCAGTGATAGGTGGATTTTTGGGTTTCAAAGTTAAAGTATGTAATTTTATCTTTTATTTGCTTTACTCAATTAAAAAAGGTAAAAAATTTTATAATTATTATAATTAATGGTTTAGAATTTCTGTAAGTAAATACTAAAAACAATAAGTAGTAATAAATATTTGATTGTAATAAATTGGTTTAATATGAAAATAAGTAAGTCAAGGATGATCAAAAGCAACCAGAAAAGGAGGCCTTATATAGGCAAAGGAGAGACAAAGCACGGAGTTAAAATCCTAAATACAGTAGTATGAGAGAGGAAAAAGAATATTCCAGATAAACACTTTCAAATAATAAGGTTGTTCCAAAAAGAAGGTGACAGAAAAGTGTATTTACTGTATATGACAAAAGTAAATTAGTTTATTATTGTAAATGTCAATTCTAAAAAAGTAATTTGAATTTTCCATATATATTTATTTTTATTTGAATATTTTTTTCAATTTATTTATTTTTATTTTAATATTAATTTATATTTCTCTTAACCTGTCATTGAGAATGGTGTTAGAAAATAAAAATATAAGGGACATTTTAATATTAATATTAATTATTTACTAACTTTACCTTTTTGTAATTAATTAATTTATTATAATTAAATTTAATGTAAATATATTATAATTAAGAAAAATAAAAATATTAAGGCATGGCTTCATCCCAGTAAAATATTAATTATTTTACTGGGTAAGTCTAGAAGCCTGGCTGACATTTGCAATATAGAACCATTATTTTTTGTGTGATACTTCAAGTGAAAGCTCAGTATTATTTCAGTCTGAGTTCCATATAATTTCCATCTGACTTCAAGTTGAGGACTTGCTAGCAAGTCCCCCAAAATATTTCATGGTGATTTATGGTTTAAAACTCAGGGAAAGGATTATAAAACTTTTATACTCAATAATTAACTCACAATATTTGGAATGGTGCATGCTGGTGGTAGAAAATAGACCAATAAAATATAATTTAGCTATTATAAAGATAAAATAAATTTTTAAGGGCTTTAAAAATAGTTTTATGTAATAAAAAATGTTTTTAATTGTTTGTTTTAGAGTGTAGTAATTTTATGATGTCCAGTAACTGGCCAAATCTCCCTTTTCTTATACAAAAATCCACAGGAGTGCACAGACCTTCCTTCCTGATGATTCCACTTCTCTCCCAAGAGATCACAAAAATGTGAGTACTCATCACCTCCCCATAGCATCAAATTCAAGAATTTTAATTACCCAGACCTCCAGTCTGGACCCTCCAACACAATTAGTGATATCATACTAAAATACTATAAACAGAAGAAATGGAGAAAAGTGTGAACTATAAAGAAAACAATTAAAATGGATCATCCAAAGAGAGATATATGAAACCAAAAAGATATAAAGGAAAAAAATAAGTTTCTAACCTCCCAGTGACATTACCAAGCCTCCAAAATGACCCAGTAAGCATGATCCAACCCAGAAATAAGTGATAATCCATTGAAGGAAGCAGATTAAGTTGTCCAAACTGAATATATATGTGTGTAAAAAGAAGTTATGCATGGGTAGGCCTGGCGAATCCATTGAATACTTGTATATGACCTAAAATAAGAGGCATAATAATGCATATAAGTCATTTAGAGGGTTAACCCTGCATATAGTCCTATATATGAATATTATAACTGCATATTTCACTAAATATGGAGGTTATACATGCATATGAGTATATGTATGTGTCTAATTATTTAATATCACTTAAAATAAGAATCTTATGATAGCACTAGCACCTTAATAAGTGTAATGGGCCACATATAAGCTACTTAAACTTATATAAGTCCATATATCAGCATAATAAACATATATATATAAGTTTAATAAACATATATATAACTTATAAGCTTCTTTCAATTAAGGTTATATTAATTTAAATAAAAGAATCACTAATTCCTTGGGATATCTAGGCTGACACTAACATACAAAAAATTTCTTTCTTTCCAATTTTTTATTTCTTTAATTCTCAATTCGAAAAAGTTTCAATACCTCCTGCATTTTATTCTAGCAGTCAGTCCAGATTTGCAAATTTCAATTAAAATGGATAAATCAACATTAAAAAAGTCATTTAGATTAAGACACAAAGATAAAGCAATAGACTTCAAGAGAATAAACATGAATCACAAATAAATTCAAAAAAACATGTCAAAAAATAATTTATACATCATACCATAGTAGCATGGTTTGACAGTCTAAAACCTCAAGTAAGTGAAGTGGATAAATGAGTTGTACATTCTAAAGTATGACATTAAAAGAAAGAAATAAAAAACCTTTCTTTCAATCCATACTTTGAATTTCCAATTTATTAAAATAGAATACTCACTTATTTTAACATAATACCACAATGATAAACACAAAAAAATACAAGCCAAAAATACCCCAAAAGTGTACCAAACAAAATCCAAAAAAATCCCAAGATTTCAAATGAGATCAGAAAACTTGGGATTCTCTTTTGAAATGTAAAATGAATATTTCTAAGATCCAAATTATCATCATATGAGAATTTCAAAAGACTTCTTTGCAAAGTATGTAATATCAAATCAAAAAGGTAAAATAGTGCAAAAAAAGACTTCATTTTTAAAGTCAATATCTCAGCAACCCTTAAACCAAATCCAAAACCATTTGTGGGAAATGAATGATAGGATTTGGGAGAGTTTTCAGTTAAAAGGAGATTATATTTCAATAAAAACAAACCTAATTCTGACTTTTTTTTTAAAATTGAATAAAAATTTAACAGGAAATAGTTAAAATGACAGCAACAGGGCTCAATAAGTCCACCATTATCCAGAGAAGTGTCCTCTATAGATTGGAATATGAATTCATGATAGAAAGAAAGAGATATAAGATAGGCATGAAAAAAAAGAGATGAAACTTACGTTGATGAAAAGTTATGAGAAAAAAGGATTGAGAAAGAGTGAAGTTGGAATTCAGGGTAAATTTAATATGGAGCAAGTGAAATGCATAAATAATGCACTATGAATAGTGCAAATAAAGGCTCTAATTTTAATTTTAATATCTCAGAAAGCACATAATACAGGGAAGGATAAAAACTTTAGATGGAAAAACTTGATAAATAAAGGGATGGAAAGAAAGGAACCTACTGTTATGAGAAAGATGAAAACTTGAGTTAGAAATTAGACTATGATAAATTTAAAAAATTCAAAAATGTGAAAATAAAATGTTGTGAATTTTGGTGAGCAGTATGTGCCAAGTATATTTGGGTCAAGAGAGTTATCTATGTGTGAAATTTCACAGGGATTTTGTGGAGAAAATGTGTCTGTAAAAATAATTGTGCAAAAATTGCTGATTTGAGGTCAGAGCTAACACTCATTTTTAAAATAACTGACTTTTTCCAAAATTTAAAGTCTGATTTGGTTTGAAATTTACACTTAAGTTAAATGTGCATTTAACAGAATTGAAACCCCCTAATAGTTGAATTAAAATGGGCTTCAATTTTTTTATATAAAGTCTCTTATTGGTGGGTTGCATATTTGGGGTGTTCACTAAATTTAATTCATGATGTTCCTCATCATTACTTCCCTGAAGCATCAAGTTGGGGTATTTTTTTCTTCATCTTACTATAGATAGTATATATCTAAATTTCTAAGGATTAATAGAAAATTTTGTGATAAAATAAAATGGTGGAATTTCAGGTGAGATTTAGAGTAGGGTAAAGTATATTTTTTTAATGCATATTATTTCACTTAATTTTTATTCTTATCTCTTATAATCATAAAAACACTAATTTAAAATTCATTAAAATTTTTATTATTTTTATCTCTCTTTATCAGAAGGTGGTTTTTATTTGATCTTATTCTCTAAAGTTGATCTTTTAAAGCTAAAAATTGTAAAAAATTTATTTGATTTGGTCATGATTTGGAAAGTCATGAAGATTGAAACCACATCACATTTCAGAAATTAAATTTTGAATATTTGTCCCATAAAATTGAGGACTTAGAGAAGCTACCTATGTTGAACTACCATTTCAGTAGATAATTGTATTATTTCTGCATTTATTTTTAGTAAAATGGGTTTTTACACCCTCAGCTGTAAATTTAGTTAGAAAATACAGGTTTTACAAATTTCTATCTCCCTACCAAACATAACCTATTAAGTATACTCTAAATTTTTTCTTCTTGAATTTTAACTACTTAATCAAATTTCCTCAATTTTTCAAATGGAGAAACACATAATTGATGAATTTCTCATTATGGAAGAAATTTTTGTGGTATTTACTGATTTCATAAACTCATATAAAAAAGGCTAAAAAAAGAAGTAATACATAGGGATTGTGTTGAAGGACATCATCAGTTAATGAAGGAGTATTTTTGTCAGCCAGGCTACTAGACTTACCCAGTAGAATAATTAATTATTTACTGGGATAAAGCCACACATTTTTCTTATTTTATTATTAATTATATTTTTATATTTACTTTAAAATTACTTGTAATTAAATAAATAATTACAATAAGTAAATTTAGTAAATATTTAAAATTAATTTTTAATGTCCCTCATATTTTTATTACCTAACACTATGCTCAATGTCTGGTTGGAAGTGAAATAAAATTAAATTAATAATAAATTTTGAGAATTCAAATTCTTTCATTTAAAAAGTTAAAGTTTTATTAATACAAAAATTTAATTAAAATTATTTTTATACTAAGTGTGATATTTAAAGTAAAATCTAAAATATATTAAATAATTTGATATATAGTAAAAAATATTATATTGATGAATCTTTATAGCACACTTTTGTTGTTTGAAATTTCTTATTTTGGAAAGTTTTCCCTCTCACACTCCTGTAAGTAGGCTTCTTAACTCTGTGTGCTCTCTCTCTTTTTGCCTATAAAAAGAATTCCATTTTGTTCTGTTCTCTTCATTACTTTACTGACTTACTTTTTATTATATTCAAAAAAAATAAATTCTTTTACTACCATTACAGATTTATTATATACATTTGTGTAAATTAAGTCTTTATAAGTAATAATAAAATTATCCCCTTACCTTCTAATTGAGTAATAAATTGTATAAAATAAAATATACATATCTTGATTGAATTCCTTGAGTTATCCACATTCACCTCCATTTGGACTGCCATAAATTCTTCTAAACCATTAGAATCCCTTTAAAATTTTAAAACTAATTTTACATACAATAGCTATCTCTTTGAGGTAAAATTCAAAATCAAAAAAGATGTATTTTGAAATCTTCCTAGGTGAAGCTACCCTTTTATTGGTAAAGAATAAGTATATAGTTGCATATTACTAAGTTTAATTTCATAATTAATTGTCACATTCAACCAATTTGTGAAGTATTTTTTACTATTATTAACTTTTAGCTAATATTCCACTGGGGCTATTTGAAAAGAATTTTGTAATGCTCAGATATTTTTTTTCCTTAAATAATATAGAGCACCCTACCCAAAGTCAGTGAATGGTAATTTTTTTAATGTACCTTAATCAATATGGCTCAGATAAAAAACCAATATTTTTTTCTGGGGAAGAAGCATCACTCTAATCAATCTATCATGTTAAAAATAAAAATTAACTGAAATAATATAATTAAAAAATTAAAAAAAAATGCCAAATGTAAAAAGCAAAAAGGAGTTTTATTAGCTACACCTAAGAATTTTTTCAGATAGGTGAAATACTCACCTGAAAATATCTCAGATATCACAAAATGACTTCTCAATAGTAAAAGTTGAAGAAAATTAGGAAGATGATTAAGGTGGTTTGTTGTGGGTATGCTTGTAAGATAAGGGAAGAGATGGTGCAACAAATTTCCCAATAATGCAAAGGTTATAATCAAATTTCATTCAAAGTTACTCTTGAAAAGTCAAGATGTCCGAAAAATGATTTTGAGTAGAAATATCAGTGATTATAGGTAGATATGAGGTAGGATAAAGCTTGGAGGAGTGTGTGTAAAGTGAAAAAAGGTTAGTTGCATGCATTGAAGACTTTGGAGTTGTCTCCATGAAAATAAAAGGTTTGAGTTTGATGTATGAAGATGTGTGCAAGGTATGTATTTGAAAAAAAATCTTAAAGAGAAAAGATAATGTAGATCAGTAAATGGTTGTCATGTGAAGATGAATGGAATGGTGAAATGGAAGGAAATTTCAGTGAAAAATATGAAAAATGTATAAAATTCTGTTTGAAGACTTTTTGAAGGCCACTTTACTCAATGAATTTCTAGAAATGGAGTAAAAAAACCACATAACTTTCTTTGTATCTGACAACAAAAATTGAATCATGCCAAGACCAAAGAAAGAAATGCTAAATAAATATCTTCAAGAAGGCAATTAAAGACTAATGAGCAACTAATTTGATCTTAACTTTAAATACAACCATAAAGATTTTGAGAAAACTTTCTGGATTAAGAGGGATCTATTTAAAAATTTCTTTCATGACATAAAAATTAAAAATATCATTGTATGTTGAAAAGGGTTAGTTTAAAATCTTTTTCATACCAGTTAGAAATGAAGTATCTTTCATTTAATTAGTAATTTTCTAGTGAAGGTGGTTCATCATCACATCAGAAGATGATTCAGCTCTAAATTAAAAAGAAGATTGGATTTATGACAATAGCACAGATAAGTATGTCTGTATTGGTAAAGCTACTTCCCTGAAAGCCCTTAAAGTTTTTATAGAAAACATAATTAATAGGGGTTGTCAAAAATTACCATATATGCCTGGAAGATTTCAGCCTCTAAACATCATTTGAAGATGCAATCATATACAGCAGAATTGGGTTTAAAAATGTCAAAAATTTGGTTTAATACTTCCTATTCTTGCGCCATAACCCCAATTACAATTCAGCCCACCAATACACACATTCCAAAAATACACTTTACATCACACCACAAAATTTGGGGGGCCAACTTGCTAGCAAGTCTGAAACCTTGAACCCTAACTCATATCTTTTTCAGCACATATTGAGGGGTTTATGAAACAATCATGAAAAAAAGGTGAATCATGACAGAAATTGTCTTGATAGAAATATGAGATTCAATAATAGTGCTGGTGATCATCAGTTGAAAAAATGTGGAAGTCCCTGTGAAAAATTATAATATTAAAAAATAAAAAAAATAGTATCAGTAAATGAAAATCATACAATGATAAGTAATGTATAGCAGATATTACATAGTTGAGTAATAAAAGGGGAAATAATGCTCTCATAAGATGCTTGCTACATTAGCCCCTAGCCATGTTACATCATACTAACACACTTTAAAAAGCTAAATAATAATAATTAGTTATACCTAAACTTTTCAACCTAATCAAAATCTTTCCAGTGGCTTATATACCAAATATAAAATTATAAAATATATATAATAAAATTGATAAAGGAAAATTATCCAATCATAAATAATGTATAAGGGTCAGCTAGAGCCATCCTAAACACAAAAAACTTAAACATACAATTGCAACTGATGTATATTGCCTTGTGTGTCAGAGCACAAAGTGAAATTATTGTCTCTTGCAAATGGTGGGGCTCCCCACATGGTAAGAGAAAAATGAATCTTGTAAGTATTTTGCTACTTAAAATTGAAATCATATTGCACATTTAATATTGCCTATTTCAAGACGCATATTTCACATTTCATATTTCATATTTCATATTTCATACTGCATACTGAATAATTAATAATTCATATTTAATATGAATTATGCATCTATAATGAATATACATTATCACTACGCAATATAGGAGGCGGATTTGCTAGCAAGTCCCCAACCTGAACTCAGATGGAATTCAGACTGAACTCTACTTGAAAACCCACCTAAAACTTTTCTGCTGAGTGGTGTTCATCCCTGATTGTATGCTTCCTTTGTCAATAGCTCAATCTGGGTTCAATCTGTGTTGAGTTTGGGTCCAAGGTTGTGGACTTGCTAGCAAGTCTGCCCCTATATGGTGTGGTTTATGATTTTCATATTGAATAGCCAAACACTGACGAGATTCATAGTCCTGTTTCCCTGTTTTTTTTTCTAATTTAGACTACCATGTGGGGGCCCCACACTTAGTGAGTGACAATTTGGTCACTTTTTGCACTAACACACCTGGAAGTATATATCAGATGCCATTTATAAGTAACATTTTTTGGGTTAAGGATTGATCTATGTGTCCCTTATACATTATTTATGATTTGATGGTATGCATTTACCAATTTTCTTATATATATTTTATATTTTCATATCTGGTATTTTAGCTACTGGAAAGTGTGTTAGTATGATGTTACATGATTGTTGAATAAATCAGAAAGCATGTTGTGAGTGTTTTATTGCCCCTCTTAGCTACTCAATCATGTGGTATCAGATATACACTACTTATCATTGTATGATGTGCATTTACTGATATATTTGTTTTTATTTTTTTCAAAATACAAACTGGATTGTTCTTGACTGAGTTGGAAATTAAGGTATGATACTTTTTTTATGATCATTTTCAATCTTTCAAATTGTGTTAGTATGATTTTACATGATTGAGTGCTAATTCAGTGAGAGTTTCTTGAGTGTGTTATTGCCCCTCTTAGTTACTCAATCATCTAGCATCAGCTATAAATTACTTATCATTGTATGATTAGAATTTACTGATATTATTTTTCTTTTTTTTCAACATACAAACTGGATTGTACTTGAATGATTTGGTAAGTCACATATGAAAAATTTTTATGATCTTTTTCAATTTTTCAAAGTGTGTTAGTATGATAATATATGATTGAGGGCTAATGCAGAAAGCATGTTGTAAGTTCTTTATATCCCCTCTTAGTTATTCAATCATGTAATATCAGCTATACATTACTTATCATTTTATGATTTGAATTTACAAATAGTTTTTTTTATTTATTTCAACATACCAACTGGACTGTTCTTGATTAATATTTCCAGTCAGGTATGATAATTTTTTATAATTTTTTTCAATTTTTTAAAGTGTGTTAGTATGATTTTACATGATTGAGGGCTAATTCAGTGAGAATGTTATGAGTCCCTTACACCATGTGCAAACAGCCAACATATCCACCACTACGTTAGAAAGACATAGCAGAAATTTATTTCAAAAGATGTCCCATTATGTCGGCTAATTTTTTCTCACAGTTACCAGGCATTCTTCCCCCCAAAAAGTGAGAACCTGGTAACCTGACACAGTACATCCGATTATTGGTTATAAAATATCTTTTTCTTGTGGCTGCCCTTCACTGTGATTGTGTAAAATTACCCTAGCATTCTTCTGCTGTTAAAGTTTGTGTAAGATTTCTATCACTATTTAATTGCCTAGAGGTTAGAATTAGGCTAACCATAACTTTTTTTCATTATAATGTAAGTCAGTGCTACTGCTCTGGTATCAGGACAAAGTGAAATTGGCCAAATAAAGCAAAAATAGATAGGTGATCTTGGGAGTATCCAAAAAGATAGAGCATTTAATTCCTCACCCTTGTTCTTGCTCAAGTTTTAGTAAAAGTTTTAAAAAAATTATTTCAAATTAAATTTAATGTCTTTTATAGTCAAAGACAGGTTTGGGCTCTGTTTGTTAAAAAATGACTAGGTAGCTAAAATAACAAAAAAGTATAAAAATATAAAATGAAAAATAATATTTTAAGATAGAAGCAAACAGGGAAGAGCTAGATGAAAAAAAAATTGCAACATTCAGTTTTGAAGTAAATAAAGTTGAGTTTGAAAAAAAAATGAAAAAATGAAAAGCTTGTGTAATAAACCATGAGTGGTTAGCTAGATAAAAAAAGGAAAAACAGAAAAGAAAAAAATCAGTTTTGAGGAAAACAGGAGTGGGGAAAATTTTAAGAATAGAGAAAAGGAAAAACTTAAATTTATGGCCAGGACCATCAAAATGGAAGGAGGAGGTTGAATAAAAGAGTGGGGCAAAGGGGAAAGAGGAGACTTGTTGGGGCACTGATTAAATATCTGATGATTAGATGCACTGCTTCAGGTGACCAGGATCTCACTTTTTTTGGGGGAGGAATGCCTAGTTACTGTGAGAAAAAATTAGCCAATGTAGTAGGCCAGCTTTTTAAATACCTTTCCACTACCTCCCGCTGATGTTGTAGAAACTCCTATAGTACTAGCTATAGGCCTTGACCAAGGGAGTTGGACAAAACACAGAGAGAAAAACTCCTGTCCCTTTAGAAAAATACAAGTGAGATTTACTTACTACTTAAATTGAGTCTTGTTTGATTAAGCTTCTTTCCAACACACTTGACTTCTTGATGATCTAAGAAAGTAGCCCCCAGACATACTATCAGACCAAAGAGCTGAAATGTAGACCAATGGCCACACCAGAGAAAGCAATGATAATTGATATAGGTTGAAAATCCACACCAGAGACAGAAATAATACTTGATATAGCTTTCAAGACTATACCAGAGAAACAGTGACAAGAGTTGAGTTTAAGTAAGAACTAACCTTTTCACAACCCAGCCAAACAAACACAAAGAGTGAAGCACAGAGTTCCAGATATCCCAGATGGTGAATGATCTCCTCTTACTTGCTTAAACTATCTCACACACAAACTCCCTAGCCAGATCCCCAGCTTGATCAAGCTCTCCCAGATATCTGAATGTGTAAAATAGTCTCTAAAGACTTTCCTGCTTGCAGGCGGCTGGGCCGCCCATCTTAGGCTAGGCTGTGTTGAGGCGGACAGGCTGCCGCTTCTAGGCCTGAAAATGCCCAAAAACAAGCAAACAACCTTTAAAACAATAAAGCAACACAAATACTCATAAGAAAAAGCTAATCACACATAGCACACACCAAAATGATGAGAAAAGAAAGTACAATTACCTGAGTCATAATTAGTGACCCTAACTTAAGCCCACAAAAATACAACTTAACACCTAAATAATAACAAAACACTAATACTAAGCACCATTACCCCAACTAAACCCTACATACAAAATACCCCCAAATACAAATTCTAAAGGCATATGTATCTTTGGAAGACCACATCCTCCCTCCAATCCAGAATGTCCTCATTCTTCATCCTCTAACCACCATGCTCACCACCTCTCCAGACAAGCCTTAGACCTTGACCCTTGCCAATAATGCATTGACAACAATCTCATCTATTTAATGACTGGAAAACTACACATCTACAGAACATCTTGCAATGCTTTCTATTCCAGGTAGAAACAATGCCATAGAACTTGCCCACTATCCTCTTCTTCAGCTTCCTCCTCTTCTCAGCCTTGTCCATTCCCTTCTACCAAAAGGTCCAGAGATTTTATCACCATTCCAAAAATAATCAACAGACTACATTCCTCCAAAAGAATTTCTGTAACTCCTTCAGCCTCTTCTTCCTCATATCACCCTGAGTCCCAAAAAGGTAAGATTCATTTTCTCTCTGCTAAACTAGACTGACCATTTTTTCAGCCTCCCTTCCACCAGTTATTGATGATTATGACATTGTAGGAACCATTGAAACACCAGCCTCAAACTCAATTCCTCTTGCCAAAAAAAAGTTTCAACATCATACTCAACAGCAAAAACAGCTCCTCCTTTCCTACTCCCAATCAACTCCTTCCAAAGACAAACAAGAGATTGATAAGAGAAGGAACCTCATTAAACAGTTCAAGGCCAATTCAGAACATTCTGTCTCCTCCCATGATACCCTTCTGTAATTACAGTAGATCTTGAGTTTGACTTATAAAAAAATATGATCACATCCTATATAATATGTCACCACCAAACAACCCTCAGTTTAAAGTCTTGGAGGACTATCCTCATTTTAAAGTCTTGGGGGACTCAAAACACACTCAGTCTATAGTCTTGGGGGACTCAAAACCTAAATCATAGTCCCAGAACCAGAGATCAACCAAATTAAGACACAGAGAAAAAAACTAACATTCTGGGGTAACTGTATATAGATCTTCCAGCCCATCAGTCACCCCCAAACTTTCCTTTGCTAAATTTGGAGGCTCCCCTTATGAATCCTTCTGCCAAATTTCAAAAAATCAATATAAAAAAAACACCTATTCCTCATTTTATAGTCTTGGGGGACTAAAAAATTCTCAGTTTATAGTCTTGGAGGACTAAAAAATCCTCAGTTTATAGTCTTGGGGGACTGAAAAATGTTCAGTTTATATTTTTGGGGGAGTGTATAACCAGTTTTCAGTTTAATGTTTTGATGGACTACCCAGAAAAAAAACTACATCCAAGTGAACCTTGATGTAAAAATAAAATATTTTTATTTTCACTCCTATTCTACCAAAAACAACACAAAAACCCTATCTTGACCCTTGAACAAACATAGATTCCATAAAAAGATTAAAGAAAAAAAGCAAAGAAAGAAAATAATCTTGAATCCACCACTTTTACAGCCAACACCTTAAAACCACATAACAGAGCCAGATCCAGGTCCAAAGAAAAAATCACTGGGTGGGCTCCCTCCAATAAGTAAAAATGATGGGAGACCACCAGTGATCCAAAATAAATCCAAAAGCACCAAAAGAAATCCAAAGACAAGGAACCAGTCCAGTCCAGTTTGAAGTCATAGAGGACTAAAAACCTGTATCACAAACACAGAACTAGAATTCAACCATATAAAACAAATAAATTGAAACAGAAATTCTGGGTTAACTGTTACACAGAGCAGCCAGCTCATCAGTTACCCCCATGCTTTCCAGAATAAAATCTAGAACCCCCTCTCATGGGTATCTTCTAACAAGAAACATACATCCATACATAATTCAATCAATCAACAAAAAACACCAGAATAAGACCAGCACTTGAAAACCAAAGAATTCAAGTTTGAAGTCATAGAGCACCAAAACCTGCAAAAAGAAACCAATACTAGGGTTCAACCAAATTAAGAGAAGGGCTTGGAAACAGAATATCTGGGGTAACTGTTGATAGAGCAGCCAGCCCATCAGCTCCCCCAACACTTGGCAAAATCAAATCTAGAAGCCCCACCCATAGGTACCTTCTAACAAAAGAATTTTCCAACACAAATCTTCTCTGATAAAAAACAAAAACCATTAAAATTATTGAAATTGCAGTTTAACCTCATGCTGGAGGTACAATAAAACCAATAATATTCATTTTTTTCTTCATTTTCTTTTAAATAAAATATCCATCTTCACTTGAATTTTTCTTTTCTTCCATCTTCATTATACTAACATTCTCTTTTTTTGAAATTGAGCCAGAGAGACTGATAAGAATCAGACAAAACAAAATAAATCCTGACAAAAAAATAGAGACCAAATCCAACAAAACCAAAACAAATTCAGTAGTTTATCCTCATTTTGGAGGAATTAGATTCTTGAAATCCCCAGGTTTAAACTAATAAGTTTTCTCCTAGGGCATGAACCCCCTAAGCCCCTCTTCCTATTCTGATATACCAAAATCAGACCTCCAAAATTTTTTTTCCATACTTCTCCATACATTGACTTTACCCCTGATTTCAATCCCAGTTTCCAAAAAGCTCTGCATACTTTGAGATTAAAGGAGCAGTCATCACATCTTTAATTTCTCAACAATGAGAATCCAAAATGACCTCCTCCATGTAAGGGAAGTTCAAATTATCAATAATTTCCCCCTCCACACTAAAAAAAACTTTTCCATTTGAGTGAAGCAGCTGAGAATCAACTGACTCTAACTCCAAATCATCCATCAAAAAATTGTTCTGAATTTTCACAAATTCCTCCAAAATAGGTCCCAGAACACTAAAGGAATCATCTCTCTAAAAGTAACTATCTCATGATCTTGAGGGAACCATCTTGGAATTATATTCCTCCAACAGACATAAATCCAGAACATAATCTTTCTGAACATCCAAACTTCTAATAGAGATATCCTCACCACTACTTTCATTCTCTGAACTTGAAAGCACCAATTAAAAATCTTTTGTATGAAGATCCAAACCATCCAATGAAGAATTCCTCTGAGAATCTAGAAGTTTTTCCAGAATAGAATACATAACATCAAAGTAAAAATCCTCTTCCAAGCATACTTCCTCTGATCTTGATTGAGCCACCTGAAAATAAGCTTCATCTAGGAGCAAATGATCCAAGATATAATCTTGCTGCCCATCACAAAATCTAACAGACACATCCACCTCCAAACAGTTATTATCCACAACAGATTACTTCTCAACATTCCAAAACAACTGCTCATTATCAGCAATATTTTACCCCCCACATAATCCATCTAAATTTGAGAAAATACACAGATCCTCTAGTCCATTCATCTCCAAAACATCTAGTGAAGCAAATTTCAGAGATCCCATGGAATCCTATGGAAAAGAAAAATCAGTTTCACGAATATCATCAGAGTCACCATCTTCTACAATTAATGACTTCAACACCTCCCCAGAAGCTAAATTTTCCACCACTGTCTTCTGAACCTCTCCATCCAAAAGAATTTCTTCTCCAGACCCCACATTCCTATCCTTCATATCATGCAGACATCCCAAAATAACTTCCATTAAAACAGCCATAGCAGGAATCCTATTTTCCCCATTTTGAAGGTATTTCATCAAATCAGCCTTGAAAAGGATATCCATAACCTCCACCTTAAGCTCCCTACTCATGGAACTCCAAAATAAATACTTGGCCCCATCTTCATGTGATAATATATCATTATATACTAGATAATACAGAGCCTCCCTAAATTCCTCCATAAATTCCCCATACTGGGAAAGAGAAGTTACACCACCTTCCAATTCCCATTTCCTAGCACTCACACGAAGATCTACCATTGAGAAAGTAGTGTGCCACCTTTTAGCCATCTCTGTATTCAACTTTCCTCAATCCTGACTCCTATATCTTACCATAACAGAAACTTCCCTCTCCGATTCCCTATTACTAATGAAAAAGATTACTTACCTAACCATATCCAACAGTTAGGCCCCATCAATCTCAGAAGCCAGCTCAACCCTAGCCAAAAAACCCTTTGCATCCTCCCCCAAAAACCTTGACCCATCCCAAGAATGAATCCTAACATCCTAGCAAATTACAATTACACTCTCTAATCTGCACCAAAGATAGCCACAGTCCCCCCCAATAGCCTTAGAGACCTAGGAGGGACCAAATCCAACAGAAGGTAAGACCCCTGTATCAACCACAAGGAGATATAGAACCAAATTCTAAAATATACCAAAAGATATCCACCAAAGAGAGAAGCCTAGATCAACAGAGATTCCAAAAATCCAACAGATTCACCCCATTTTGGGCACCAGAAATGTACACAATCTTATAGTACTAGCTATAGGCCTTGACAAAGGGAGTTGGAGAAAACCCAGAGAGATAAACTCCTGTCCCTTTAGAAAAATACAAGTGAGATTTACTTACTACTAAAATTGAGTCTTGTTTGATGAAGCTTCTTTCCAACACACTTGACTACTTGATGATCCAAGAAAGTAGTCACCAGACAGACTACCTGACCAAAGAAATAAAATGTAGACCAATGGCCACACCAGAGAAAGCAATGATACTTGATGTAGGTTGCAAAACCACACCAGAGACAGAAATAATACATGATATAGCTTGAAAGACTATACCAAAGAAACAGTGACAAGAGTTGAGGTTAAGTAAGAACTAAACTTTTCACAACCCAGCCAAACAAACACAAAGAGTGAAGCACAGAGTTCCAGATATCCCAGATGGTGGATGATCTCCTCTAACTTTCTTAAACTACCTCACACACAGACCCCCTAACCAGATCCTCAGCTTGATCCAGCTCTCCCAGCTATCTACATGCATAAAATAGTCTCTAGAGACTTTCTGGCTTGAAGGCAGGTGGGATGCCCATAGGTGGGAAGCCGCTTCTAGGCCTGAAAACACCCAAAAACAACAAAAAAACCTCTAAAAACACATAACACACACCAAAAAGATGAAAAAAGAAAGGACAATTAACTAAGACATAATAAGTGACCCTAACTTAAGCCTAAAAAAATACAACTAAACACATAAATAATAACAAAACACCAATACAAAGCACCATTACCCCAACTAAACCCTACATACCAAATAACCCCAAATACACATTACAAAGGCCTCTGCATCTTTGGAACACCACAACATAGCAGTGGATACATCAGCTGGTTGCACATTGTGTTGTTTCCCCTCTTATTTACTCAATCATTTAATATCAGATATACATTACTTATCATTGTATCATTTTCATTTACTGATATTTTTGATTTTATTTTTGATTATTCATAATATAAAAACTGAATGGTTTTTGGGAGTTATTTTTTGAACTGATTCGAAAATTGTTGATGAACTCTGTTGTATGGTGTGGTCTTCCAACATTGGCGGAGCCTTTTGTTGGTCTATTTGGCGTTGTTTTGATATGTCTTAAAAAGCATTTTTTAATAATAGTGTTTTTTTTTGGAATTGTTTGGCAAATATTGGAAATGCGGGGATGTGGGTATTACCATTGGATAGCCCCGGTAGGGTTAAGTGCTTAGTACCATTAGAATGGGCTAATTTTTCCCTAAGCTTCATATCTCAATGTTTTTATAGCTTAATTATGTGTTTTAAGGTTTTTAGTAGTTGTAGTAGATTTTTCAAAGTATTCTGGGTATTTGTCACCGGTCCGCCTACGCACAAGGTCAAGGATGTTCCTGCAAGTGAGATAAAAGGTTTAGATACTTCTTCGAAGCACAGAGGGATAGTTCGAGGAAGTGGTTTGAAGATGACTTGAAGGAAGAACTACTGCTTCAAGTTATGTTCGAAAAGGATTCTAATATAATTGAACGGTAATATTAAAATTCTTAAGATCTCACGAAGGGTTGGAAAACTCAACAATCAAAGGTTTAGGATTTAGATATGATTATTGAGAAAATAAAGAAAGATACAATAATAATGATTTTACTTAGAGTTTTATCACTATTAACTATAAATATGTTTTATAATTTAACTCTAAGGAATATCAAACCAAAAACCCAGCCCCTTTTATATCCTTTACTCCTCCTCGCATTGACCTTATACTCATCCACTATTCCGCACACCACAATTCATTTAAAATATATCTGTTACACCTGGACCCTCCTCACTAACATCCGTTAACCCCTTAGTCCTTCACTAACCGTTCCGTCCATGCTCACTACCCCTTAATAATACACAGATATTTCATAAACTTTTTAATGTACTATTATATTAACTATTGCGCTGTGCATCCCTTATTGGGAAAAATACTAAGACACACTATTGAGAGATTGACTAATTTAGATTTAGAGTTTTAGGCTAGCGCGATTGAATAGCTAGTAAACAAAGGAAAGTTGCAGTTGCTATGGAGAGTTGTTTTCTGCGCTTCGAGTATGGATTTGAATCCTTTAGTATTGATTTAATGAGCTACTTTTGCCTCGAGTGTCACGTGGAGGGTGACAGATGCCCGGGTATAAGAAAGCAAGCTCCGTTGAGCGTAAAACATATTTCCCACACTAATTTCCCTTTCTGTTTACTTAATTATTATTTTATCACTTTAATTCATTATGACGGATTTTCCTACACCGACTCCTACGCCTCCACACCCTAAAGCGGATGGAGGTGTTGTCACACGGCAATTTTTGAAGACTTGCACGGCTTGCAAGTCAATGGAGTATTTCTGTGTGGAGAGCACCGGGACACGAGGGCCTCGCCAGAAGTGCAAGTTTTGCCGATGGAGAAGAGTGGCGTGTGACGCCTTAGCAAAGAATGCCAACATTGAGAGTCGGTTTACTAAGAAAAAGTATTGGGTGATCCCTAAAACAAAGGAAGTAGTCGAGGACATCTGGGATGTGTCCATTGGGGACGATCAATTGGTGGGGAAAATGAGGAAGAAGTTGAAGATGATGTGAACATCTGGGTGGCTAGGGCTGAGAACAAGAGGGGGGTCATCGAGGAGGAAGTTGATGAATTGGTCAAAGAGGAGGAGGAAATTCCCATCTCGAGGAAAACCCCAAAAAAACGACAGGTGGTCATCGAAGATGACGAAGAGGAAAGGGAGGTGGCAGAGAAGGTCACTCCTAGATTATTTTTGGAGCCTGACCAAATCTTCAAAGTAAGTTCACTCTTTTATAATTTATAAATTTAATTACTGATGATTCTGTTTTTAGAATTCAGACGTCATCATCGAGGCCCCTACAACAGAAGCTTCAAATGTGGAAGCAACCCTTGTGGGACCCATTGCGGTGGAAGTGGAAGTGGAGGATAGATTACCAATTGTTACCTCGAGGGAGGAAAACGAAGAAACCCTCGATCAAGTTTGGTCAAAGAAACCTTGTCAGATTTGACAAGCAAAATATATTGAAGAATTCAGCAGTGAGATTGATAACATTATTGATGCCTCTTCCTTTGACGTAGCCAAGGAGTTACTGGAGCTTGGGGAGTCAATTCCGGTAGGAGAGGGGGAGAATTTTGAGAAATGTAGAAAGGAGATAAGGGAAATTTTGGAGAAGATGAAGGGATTGGTTTGGGAGAAGATAAAAGAGAAAATTTAAAAAAAGAGAAAAGAAGAAAAAGAATGTAAAAACAGTTTGTATTTAATTATTTTACTTTGTTATTTTATTTAAATTATTAATTTTATTTTATTTTTTTTATATAAGATTTTGAGAGAAAGAAGGAAAAGACAGAAAAAAAAATTTAAATAGAATTTGTTTTAAGATTTTGAAAGAAGAAGTTTAAATGAGAAAAAAAAAAGAATATTTGATTGAAGGAGTTTTAGTTTTAAAGTTCAAAAAGAAAAGAATTAAGTAAGAAGAAAGAAATAAGAAAGAAATAATTGATTGAAATAATTTAGGAAAAAAAAATTGTTATTTTAAGTTGGTTAATTGAAGATTTGAGGGATTTTAGTTATTTGAAAAAAGAAAAGAAAGAAAAGAAGAGACAAAATAAAATTTCTAAGAGGATTTTGAAGAAGTAATTTGTTTCGAAGAATTTAAAAAGGTGATTTAGAAGTTAAAGTGAAGTTCGAAAAAGATGGTCGTGTAATGTTCGTGAAGAATTTTGATAGTCCGAGGAAAATAAAATTTTAAAGAAAAAATGTATATAGAAAATTGAGAAATTTTTTTTTATATATATATTTTTATTTTATTTTAATTTGGTTTTTTTTATTTTATTTTTAAAAGAAGATTGAAACATTTTGAAAAGAGAAAGAATAAAGAAAAAAAAAATTTTTTAGAAATAAAAATGTTTTAGATTTTTAAAAGAAAGAAGAAAAAAACATAGAAAAGAAAAAGAGAGTTTTAAGGTTTTGGTTTTAAAGGGTATTTAAGATGAAATGATTTTAGGAGTTCAGGGGCGTTAGAAATATTGATGGCTGGTTCCCAGGATGTTTTGTCTGAGTCATTGAGGAAGCCTTCCCATTCCACGAGGTATTGAAGTTTCCCCTTGCGCATTCTTGAATCAAGGATACGGCTTACTTCCCACTCTAGATGGTCTTCTACTTTGACCGGTTCCGGAGGAGGTTGGTTCTTGCCCGGGTATGTTTCTCAAGCCAGTTCCAGGAGAGATACGTGAAAAACAGGGTGAATAGCCCACCATTTAGGAGGTAGCTTGAGTCAAAATGCAGTTTTAGAGACTTCAGAGTCGATTTCAAATGGCCCCAAGCGTTTTTCAGCCAGTTTCTTTGATGTTCGAGTCTTTTGAATGTTCCGTGCGTCGAGCCATACTTTGTCACCTGTTTTAAAAGGGGGAGCAGTTTGTCGATGTTTGTCAGCCTGTTCCTTGTACCTTCGAACCACTAATTCTAGAATTGATTTAAGTTCCTCTTGGAGTCGTGATATGGTTTGAAGATAATGTTCTGCAGGATTATTAGTTCCTACATGGATTGAATTGAATTGAGGATGTCTTCCATAAACAGTTTTGAAAGAATTTTTTGTGTCGAAGAATGAGTTGAGTTATTATAAGCAAATTCGGCCAATGGTAGCCATGTGGTCCAATCGTCTTGTTGGTAACTGAAATACATTCGAAGGTATTGTTCGAGGATTTGGTTGACCCTTTCTGTTTGCCCATCGGTTTCTGGATGATAGGCTGTGGAGAGGTTCCTCGTGATATTGAGTTGTCGGCACAGTTGAGTCCAGAATGTGGATATAAACAATGAGCCTCTATCTGAAATAATATCATTAGGTAAGCCGTGTTTGGAAAATACATATTCTAGAAACAATTTTGACAGATCTTCTGCAGTAGCAGTAGTAGTGGCTTTAATGAAAATAGACATTTTTGAGAATCTATCTACTATTACTAATATAGCATCAAAATGATTAGAAAGAGGAAGTTGAGAAATAAAATCCATTGATAAAGATTCCCAAGGTTTAGAGGGAATAGGAAGTGGTTGAAGCAACCCATACTTCTGGTGACGGGGAGCCTTATTCCTATTACATTTGTAACAAGCTTTTATATAGGCCTTGATTTCCCTGGTCATACCTGGCCAGAAAAAATCCCTCGCTATTAACTGGTAGGTTTTATCAATACCAAAATGACCAGCTAATGGGGAATCATGTCGACTGTTGAAAATCCATAATTTTATTTCATTGTTGTCGGGTATGACTACTCTACCTTCGAAGACTAATAGACCTGATTCAATACTAAATCTTTTGGCCCCTTGCTTCGAGAGTATTTTGTCTTTTAACCCTAAACAATAATCGTCCGATGACTGAGCTTCGAGGATGTTGGATAGTGGATTTTGAAACAATTGAATTGTCATCGAATTAAGCTGATGAGTTGTTAACATTGATTTGTTGAAGATTGATTTCACATATGCTGGATTTTTGTCAGCAAATGCGTCCCCCCGCTGTGGGTAAACGTCGTCCCGACATGACAAGATATCTGGGACAATGCAGTTCTTACCTGGGAGATAGGAAATAGAAAAGGGAAATTCAGACATAAATTCAGCCCACCTGGCTTGAAGCCTGGTTAACACTTTGGAAGACATAAAGTATTTCAAAGCATTATGGTCTGTTAAAATTTGAAAAGGACTATCTAGGCTGAGAATAAAAGAGCGCCATTTTTTAAGACAGTGAATAATAGCTAAAAGCTCTTTGTCATGAATTTCATAATTTAACTCTGCTGCAATGAGTTTGCCTGACTCAAAAGCAACAAGATGAAACAGTTTTGTTTCTGGATTAAATTGAGAGATGACCCCTGCAATAGCATAATCGCTCGCATCTGTCTTGACTATTGTCAAAACAGTAGGATCAAAGTGTCGAAGAATTGGAGCTGTGGTGAACGCCGTCTTCAATGCTTCGAATTCCTTTTGCGCTGTAGAAGTAAAAACAAAAGGAATATCTTTTCTAAGAAGAGAAGTAAGATTGGAAATGGTTTTAGAGTAATCTTTAATAAATCTTCTATAGAAATTTGCAAAACCCAAAAATCCTTGGAGGGATTTAACGGATTTGGGCTCAGGCCATTCCAGGACCTTTTGAACTTTTTTGTTGTCCATGACTAAACCATCAGTGGATAATGTAAAACCCAAAAAATCAATAGATTTAAGATGGAATTTGCATTTATTATGCTTGGCGTAGAGTCCATGATCTCGAAGTCGATTTAAAACCTGTCGAACATGATGAATATGTTCATCCAGTGTCTTCGAGAAAATTAAAATATCATCTAAATAGACGACACAAATTGTTGGACAACATCTTGAAAGATGTCATTGACAAAAGTTTGAAAAGTAGATGGTGCGTTACACAATCCAAAAGGTATAACTAAATATTCAAAACTACCAAATCTAGTGTGCATTGGAGTCAGTGTTTCATGACCTTCCGCAATGCAAATAAGACTGTAAGCGCCTCTAAGATCAATTTTAGAAAAGAAATTAGCACCATTAAGAAGGGTAAGAAGCAATGACATAGGAGGAACAGGATATGCATTCTTCTTAGTGACTGTGTTGAGCTTTCTATAGTCAACACACAACCTAAGACTACCATCCTTCTTTTTTACAAAGAGGACAGGGGAGCCGGTTGGATATTTACTGGCTTTGATGAAACCTTTGGCTACATTCTCTGAAATGTAGTCTCAAAGAACTTGAGATTCGTCCTTCGACAAAGAATAGACAGGACCTGCCGGAGGTACTGGACCTATTAACTCTATCTGATGGTCGTAGGGTTGATGAGGTGGTAACTTATCGGCCTTGCGGATTGAAAAAACATTGAGGAAATCATAATAGATTTCTGGTAGAGTCGATTTAATGGCTTCAACGTTGATTTGGTCGTCCTCATCATCTTTGAGAGAATCTGTTGAGGGAAGACAAGAATTGAGAGAGCATAATTCGATTACTTTGAGGCAATTTAAATCCTCTTCGAGTGAAGTCATCGAGCTTGAAGGGTTAGCCAATTGCTCATTTAAAGAAGGATCAGATGCTTGAAAGTCATCTGGAAGAGGTTTGTCCTCTAGCAGGACATTGTCAGGCGGGTTGTTTAACTCCCTATTGACATGCATTGAAGAATTAGAAATATACTTAGTCCGTGGGGTGACCAATCCCTTTGTCCAGTCAATTTCAGGATTCCAATGCGTTAAAAAGTCATGGCCAAGAATGGTATTGTCCATCCTTGGGGCATCCAAGACTGCTAGTTCCCACTCGAAGGGGGGAAAATTCAAAAAGTTGAAAACCCATAAAACTTTCTTACTGACCCAATATTTGGGTTCCTCTGATTTGACCAAATAAATTGGAGTTCGATTGATATCTGTAAATGTCATCTGTAACTTCTCGGCAAAAGATAAACTGACAAAAGAAATTGAAGCTCCAGAGTCTATAAGACAACTGAAGGGGATATCCTCCTTAAAAAGAATGAATCTAAAGCGGTTTAATGCAACTCCAGTCCTTAAGACATGGAGGTTCTGTGCACTGGGAGATATAAGATAGTTTTCTTTGCACACAAGTAAACTATCTACTACTTTTTTGGCTTCAAACTAGTACCTTCTCTTTCCTTCAACTTTACACAATCTTCCAGCTTGTGCTTACCCCCACAATAATTACATAACCCATCATCTGTTTGCCTCTTCCTCTCAGCTTCCTTAAGCTCCCCTTTAGGATCCAGTACTTTACTGATATCGCCTGGGGTCAAGCTTTTTGGTCGAGGTTTGTCCTTTCCCTTAATAGGTTTGGATTGAGTTGTTCGTGGGTGGGAAGAAGGTCCCGATTTGAAATTTAAGCCTTGATATTTCTTGGCGTATCGACAATGTTGAAGTCGTCCTTGGTAAACGCCGTCAAGTTTGAGGGTTCGATCAATTAAATCTGTTAAAGTAGTCATCTTCTGACCGTGAAGATTTAACTGATCCAGAATCCTCAAAGGAAGTACTTTTTTGAAATGATACTTAAAGGCAGCAACATTCCAACCTACTCGAGTTTGAAGCGCTCTGAAGTTCGAGATCTATTCAGAGGTTTTCCCATTATCACTCATTCGAAGGAAATCAAGTTCAATTTCTGCGTTGTCAGTTTCATTAGGGTCACCGAACAACGTGAAGAGTTGGTCTTTGAACTTTTCCCAGTTATTAATAAGTAAGTGGGTTTCGGTTGAAGAGAGCATGAGAAGATAAGGTTTGAACCATCTTGCTGCTTTTCCGGCCAGGAATGAAGAAGCATAAACAACTTTTGATCGGTTGTTATTGAAGGTTCAAGGGTCATTATGGAACAGGAGCTTGCAGGTTTGCAAGAAGGGTCGCAATCTGTCTGGATGTTCTCCATCGAATTTATCAGGTGATTTTATAGAAGGAGTTTTGAATTTAGATCCCTCTGAAGACATTGAATTTGAAAGGTTCTTCATGAAAAGTCTCATGAATTCTTCCAGAGAATTGGATGGTCCAGGTTCTAAAGGTTGACCAGAAGGGTGGTTAGCAGGGGTGGATGGTGCCTCGTGCATTGTATCCTCTCCTTCTTCATCATCACTAGAATCATCAAAGTCTTGTGGGATGTCTTCTACCGATTGTACTGAATATTGCCTTTCACTAAGGTCGAGTGGCTCCAAGGAGTGAGTGCGGGAAACAGGCCTAATGGCTGTTGGACTACCTCTGGCCCAAGCTCTAGTAGTAGCGCCTGTAGGAGGAGTGCGTTGAACAGTTGCCATTTTAAGAATTTAGAGAAAACACCTGAAAAGGGACGTAGTAGTGCAAAGAATGAGAACTACAAAGAGTTAAATTATACTGTCACCAGTTGACCTACGCACAAGGTCAAGGATGTTCCTGCAAGTGAGATAAAAGGTTTAGATACTTCTTCGAAGCACAGAGGGATAGTTCGAGGAAGTGGTTCGAAGATGACTTGAAGGAAGAAATACTGCTTCAAGTTATGTTCGAAAAGGATTCTAATATAATTGAATGGTAATATTAAAATTCTTAAGATCTCACGAAGGGTTGGAAAACTCAACAATCAAAGGTTTAGGATTTAGATATGATTATTGAAAATAATAAAGAAAGATACAATAATAATGATTTTACTTAGAGTTTTATCACTATTAACTATAAATACTTTTTATAATTTAACTCTAAGGAATATCGAACCAAAAACCCAGCCCCTTTTATATCCTTTACCCCTCCTCGCATTGACCTCATACTCATCCACTATTCTGCACACCACAAACCATTTAAAATATATCCGTTACACCTGGACCCTCCTCACTAACATCTGTTAACCCCTTAGTCCTTCACTAACCGTTCCGTCCATGCTCACTACCCCTTAATAATCCACAGATATTTCATAAACTTTTTAATGTACTATTATATTAACTATTGCGCTGTGCGTCGCTTATTGGGAAAAAGACTAAGACACACTATTGAGAGATTGACTAATTTAGATTTAGAGTTTTAGGCTAGCGCAATTGAATAGCGAGTACACAAAGGAAAGTTGCAGTTGCTATGGAGAGTTGCTTTCTGTGCTTCGAGTATGGATTTGAACCCTTTAGTATTAATTTAATGAGCTACTTTTGCCTTGAGTGTCACGTGGCGCGTGACAGTATTTTTGGAGGTTTTTGGAGGTTTTCTGGCTTCAGGGTGGTCCGGAAGCCTCAGGTGGGCCTCCTAACTTTGGGTGAACTGCCTGCCTCAGTGCTAGAAGGCTGAGAAGCATTTCTAGGGAAGTTTTATGCAATTTGGCACTCAGAAACGCCAAATTCATTGGTGTGCATGGGCTCATAGATAGTGGTCTGTGTTTATATAGTGAATAAGACAGTTTGGGGCAACTTTAATCATCATAAAACCATCCAGAGGTGATATCCTTGTTCCTAACTCAGTTTTCACTGTTTTTTGGCCACAATTGGCTGTGTTTGTTGCAAGGTTAGTTCTTCATTTAACTCAAATTTTGAAACTGTTTTCTCTGGTGTAGTCTTTCAAGCTATATCAAGTATTATTTCTGTCTCTGGTGTGGATTTGAAACCTACATCAAGTATCATTGCTTTCTCTGGTGTGGAAAATGGTCTACATTTCAGTTCTTTGGTTTGGTAGTCTGTCTGGAGACTACTTTCTTGGCTGATCAGGCAGTCAAGTGTATTGGAAAAGGGTCTTTTAAACAACAGGAACCAATTCACTGTAGCAGGTAAATCTCACTTATAGTTTTCTAAAGGGACAGGGGATTTTCTCTCTGGTTTTTCTCCAACTCCCTTGGTCAAGGCCTATAGCTATTACTATAGGATTGTCTACATTTCTGGCGCCCAACGTGGGGTGGAAATTGCTAGTTCTTTGGAGTCTCTTTTGTCTTTAGTTGGTCCTTTTTGGTGAATTTTGTCTGGAAGAATGGCTTCTGTTTCATCTATTGCTGTGGTGACTGTCAGTGGGGGGGAAGGTCCTCCTGCTGTGATGGTTAGGGAGTGTGTAAGGATTAAAACTTGGGATGGTACCAAGTTTAATGGGGAAGATGTGAAGTGGTTTCTGGAGAAATATACAACTGCTGCTGGTGTGTATGGTGCTTCTTACCTAGACATAGTGAAGCATATCATTTTCTTCATTGGTGATAGGGCAGTGGAGAAAGAGGTTGTGGCTATGTCTGTCTACAAGAAGAGGGATTGGAAGTTGTTGTGTAGGGAGATGGTGGATAGATGGGGTACCAGATTCACTATGGTGGATCTGAAAAAGGTTGTCACTGAATGGCAGTCTTATGTTGGTGTGGGTAACTTACTCAGTTACAGGAAGTTTCTGCTTCAATTTGATCCTGTGGTATAATATTTGGTGGAAGTGGAGGAGCTGGCACATGAAAATGCTGCCAAAGACGTTTTTTGGTCTGCCCTGCCTAGAGATGTCAGGATGGATATGTTGAAGGAGTTTTAGAGGAAAGACTTGATGAAAAATCTTTCCAATGGAGACCAGAAGTTTCCTGCCTTGAACAAGGTGAAGGAAGTTGTGGAGGCCCATTTGAAGTTGTTGGCTGTGGACACCTATCAAGAGGGGTGTGCCAAGTATGTCAGCAAAGTCAGTGAGGCTTTTACTGAAGAGGAGAGTAGAGTGAAGAAGGAAGAGAAGAATATGGTGGAGGCTCCCAAGTAGGATAGGGACCCAGTGGTGGAGCAGTTGGCTGATCTGACAAAACAGCTACATATTTTTGTTCAGGAGGCCAAGAAGGTCAATAGGGCTCCTTCTCAGCATAGATATTTTGATAGGAGGGCTGGTAGGGGTGATCCATGAGTCTGCTCTTATTGCAGCAGGAGGGGGCACAAGTCCAATTATTGTTGGGCTCTGAACAGAGATGTGTCAGAAGGAAAGGTGGAGTTTGACGGCAGGGTGTTCAAATTCCCTGATGGTTCATTTGTGAAGCCCAGTGAGGGGCAGGCTCCTGTTGATTTGGTCAGGAAAAGAAATGGTCTCAATCAGAGGAGGCAAAGGTTTGAGGAGATCCCTAATAAGGGGAAGTCTTCTGCTAATTCAGATGAAGATGTCAAAGGAAAAGGGAAGGAGGTTAATAAAGTCTCTTTTTCTACTTCCTTTTGTGGTTTGGAGCTGTATTCTTGTGGAGGACAGTCAAGTGGTGAATGCCTGGCTGGTGTCTATGATGTTGAAGCTGAAAAGGTGGGAAGGCCTAAGAGCAGTTCTCAGGCCCAACCAAAGCCTAAATCTTCAAAGGTGGATCCTAAGCTGAGTGCAGCCTGGAGGAATTACAGCAAAGAGGAGCTGTACAAGATGCAGAAGGGAATAACTGATATGCCCCCCCCAGTTTTGGTGCATTGGACATGAATGGTGAGCCAATGCCAACGGATGTCAATTCTGACTCAGAGGAGGATGTCCCTTTGGCTTCATTGCCAAAGCCTGCTGGAGTTAGAGGTGTTGGTGAGGGATCTGGTATGATTCCTGTTGATGGAAAATATGTTGGTGGTTCTGGTCCTCAGGAGATTTCTAGGACCAAGGTTGTGAAGCCAAGGGCTCACTTTAAGAGGCCAGTAGTTTCTGTCTAATCCAATGTTATAGACACTGTTTTAGAAAGGTTGAATCAGGGTCAGGTTTCCCTTTCTTATGGGGAATTGTACGCTTTCAGTCCTGGGTTGGATGATAGACAAAAAAATTGTTGACCAGGAGGAGGGTTTCTTCTGTGGAGGTGGAATACATCTGTGATTCTGCTGAGAAGTTTGGTGAGGGGTTGTAAATTCATTTTTATGCTCCTCTGGGTTATTTCAATGTCACTCTGAATGGCAGGGAAGCTAGGGCATTGGTTGGTTCAGGTTCTCAGATTAACCTGATTTCTTTGGTTGAGGCTACTCATCTGGGCCTCCCCATCAAGACAGGAATTGGTGGCCATGTCACTGAGTTGATTGGGACAGCCAAATTTGTAAAGCTGGATGTCGGTGGAGCCTCCAGAAAGGTTCATTTTTACATTGCCAAAGGTAATTTAAAAGCTACTTTGAGTGGACCACTCTTGATGTATTTCCAGGATAGGATTGGTTATCAGTTTGACATGGGAATAAGTTTGGAGTTGACTGGTGAAGATGAGAGGAGGCTTCACATGAGGTTATCATCTCCTGGAGATGATGGTTGGGAGACCAGGCCTGGCTTGTCTTCAATGTGCCAGTGCATTGATTGTTGTAGGAGAAGAAAAGAAATAGGTGTCGCCTCTGGGTTTTTGGAGTGTGGCTCAGGCTCTAGTGAGAGTATGTCTTTTTTAGAGTAATAAGGGCTGATTGCCCTAGTGCCAAAACCTCTCCCAAGATGAGGAGATCCCAGGTTGTAGTAGGTCAGCTCCCTTGGAGATATACCAAGTGGATTTATAACTTTCTCTTTTTAATGTTTCTCTTCTCTGCAAATATTCTTCATGTTTTTTGTCAAGTATCTTTTCTCTCTCAGGATTTTCATTTTTTTAAATTCAAGTTCAAAAATGAAGATTGGTTATATATCTTTATTGAAAGATATGGAGAAAAGGTTTGGATTGGTGAGATTGGGGTCTAAAAGTAAGTCCTCCCAATTGTGCACTGCTATGGTTTCTTCTAAACCTTTCAAAAACATTACCTTGGCCACGTCTGTGAGCATTGGGGAAACCCCTGGTTATTTTTGTAGGATGGAAGAGAACCCAAGAAAAGAAGAAAAAATTTCAAGAAAACTGAAGAAATGCAAGAAAACAATCTTAAGATAATCAAAAGAGAAAAAAAGAATTATTTTTGTAAATATCATCAAGATCAATTTTTGAGCTCCAGAATGAGGTTAAACTGCACAAATTTTTGAAAAAAGAGGATTTTCAAGATCAATTTTTTGGCCTCAAGCATGAGGTTAAACTGCACAAATTTTTGAAGAAAAAAGAACGTCAAGATCAATTTTTGGGCCTCTGGAATGAGGATAAACTTCATAATTTTAGAAAATGTGATTAAGAAGATGAATCAAGATTTGAAGATTTGGAAGATGGAAGTGAGGACGAAGATGTGGAATTGCGGAAAAGTTGTGGAGTGGTGAGATTGGGGTCTAAAAGTAAGTCCTCCCAATTGTGCACCACTGGGGTTTCTTATACACCTTTCAAAAACATTACCTGAGCCACACATGTGAGCAATGGGGAAACCCTTGGTTTTTCTTCCAGGTCTGGTGGTGAAGACGTCCTGAAGATCCCTCAAGTTAAGGGTGGAGACACAAAGTAGAAGAAGGTAGCGCAGAATATTTGGCCTGTCGATGAGCCTATGCCTGTGGGTTTGAATCCTTCTTTGAAGAGACCTCCATTGTCAAGAGATCCGTACTGTACTCCTCTGGTGAAGAATCCTCCTGATTTTGTGGAAAATGCTCAGATGACTGTGGAGAGGTTGAAAGTTGTTAATTTTGGTCCAGATAGGTGGTTTTCTTATGAGGAAAAGAAGTTTTTCTGCACGCTATTGTGCGCAGGCAGAAAGCAGTGGCATTTGTTGAAGAGGAATGGGGTGTGTTGAAACACTCTTATGGGGAACCTTACTTGATTCCTGTGGTTTCTCATGAGCCTTGGCAAATCAAACCTATTCTTATTCCAGCTGCTATTAGGGATAATTTTGTGGAGATTGTTAGGGAAAGAGTCAGCACAGGATTGTATGAAAAATCAACTTCTATTTACTCAAGTCCTGTTTTCTGTGTTAAGAAACAGAATGGGAAGTTTAGGGTGGTGCATGATCTTAGGGCCTTGAATAGAGTCACTATCAATGATGCGGGGATGCCTCCAAGTGCGGAGGACTTTATGAAAGCTTTTTCTGGAAGGGTGTGTTATGGTTTGGGTGATATTATGGGTGGTTATGATTGAAGGGAACTTCACACTGATTCACGGCCACTCACAACGTTTGAGACTCCTCTGGGAAGATTTCAGCTCACTAGGTTGCCTCAAGGAGCAACTAATTCCGCTGCAGTATATCAAGCTCACGTGGTTTGTATTTTACAGGATGAGGTTTCGACTCATGCTGGTATTTTTATTGATGATGGTGGAATAAAAGGACCCTCCACTTATTATGGAAATGAAGTGCTGAAGGAGAACCTAGGAGTAAGGATATTTTTTTGGGAATATGCAATTAATCTAGAGAGAGTATTTTTTAGAATTGAAGAGGGTGGTTTGACCATTTCTGGGTCAAAGTTTTGTTGTTGTGCTCCTGTTCTGGAAATTCTGGGTCATGTTGTATGTAAGGAGGGAAGGATTATGGCAAAGAAGAAAGTTAATAAAATTCAGTCATGGCCAAGGCCCAAAAATACTACTGAAGTTAGGGGATTTTTGGGAGTTTGTGTGTACGTCAGGATTTTTATTAAAGATTTTTCTTTGTTGGCTTCACCCTTGAGAAGGTTGACCAGGAAAGATGCGGAGTGGGAAAAGACTGAAGAGTGTGAAGTGACTTTTCAGAAATTGAACAAGGTGGTAGGTGAAGATATTATTCTCCACAAATTGGATTATGGAAGAGAAGCTGGAAAAATTTATCTGGAGGTGGACTCAAGTTATATTGCTGCTGGTGCTATTTTGTCTCAGGAAGATAAAGCTGGGAAGGTCAGGCCAGTAAGGTACGAGTCTGTAGTTTTTAATGAGGTGGAATCTAGGTATTTTCAGCCAAAGTTGGAATTGTGTGGTGTAGCAAAAATTTTGAAGAAGCTACAAACTGTTTTGTGGGGGCAGCATTTTGAGCTGCAGGTGGATGCTAAATCTCTGGTTCAAATGATCAACACACCTAGTCTTCCAAATGCTCCAATGACTAAGTGGGTGGCATTTATTCAACATTTTTCTTTTGATCTGGTGCACAAGACAGGTAAGACTTTTACGATGCCAGATGGATTATCAAGAAGACCACCCACAGATGAGGATTCTGATTCTGAAGAATTTGGTGAAGATGTTCCAGTGATTAGGGCCAGCACAAAGGGTGCTGAAGATTTTTCTCTCCTCCCCCAAGAGGCTAAACTGGATGATTGTTCTTGCCTCCACCAAGAGGTTAAACTGGATGGTTCTGATCTTGATTCTGGTGATCAGGATGTTTTTGTTGATGAAGATGGGTCTGTTGTTTGGGATGGCTCTAAATTGGAGAATGGTGTTTTTGTTGGTGAACTGGATTCTCTTAAGATTCAGTGGAAGAAAAAGGAGGTGCCAAAGTTTAGGGATTGGTGTTCTAGATGGGCCGGTTGTGTTGCTCATGTGTACACTGGAGATTTTGATGACAGGGTGGTACCCTTGGATATTGTTTTGTTGGATTTTGAAGATGAGACTTGGTGTCAGATTGGGTTTTATTTTATTATGGTTGAATATCTGTTAAACTTGGAGAGGCCAGATATTTGTGATGATGATACTTGGGTGGTAATAAAGAAGAAGAGTCCTGGATTTTATGTGTCAGGAAGGAGGTTTATGAGGAGGAGACATCCAAATCCTCAAGTGGTGGTGACTCAGAAGAAGGGTCAAGAATTGGTTTTGAAGTCTTTTCATAAAGACCTTGGTCATAGAGGCTTTGGGGAGACTTATAGAAGGGTAGCAGATAGATTTTGGTGGCCAGGTATGAAGTTGGCTGTGCAGGGTTGGGTTCAATCTTGTGAAGAATGTCAAAGAAGAAGTCACTTAAACCTAAAGAGGTTGGCCTTGCTACTGGTGAAACAACTGTGTTTGGAAGAGTAAGTCTGGATGCTGTCCATATCAAATAGGGCAGGTATAAATACTTGATTGTTGCCAGGGATGATTTGTCTGGTTGGGTTGAGGCGGTTCCTCTGGTTAACTTGACTTCCAAAAATGTGGCAGAATTTTTGAAGAAAGAATGGGTGTTTAGGTATGGATTAATGAAGTTGGTGACTGATGATGGTGGGCCAGAGTTTGGAGCTGAATTTAAAGAAGCTGTGGCAAGCATTGGCTCTAAATTCAGAGTGGCTACACCTTATTATCCTGAAGCCAAAGGCATGGTTGAAATAGGCCATCAAGTTATCAAAAATGCTTTGGTGAAAATGTGTGGAGATAGTGCTGAAAAATGGAGGCATTATTTACCCTTGGTGTTATTTGCTGATAGGTTCACTGTGAAAAGGACAACTGGATATTCCCCTTATGAATTAATTTTTGGGCAGAAAGCTGTTCTACCGATGTATTTGGAAGCTGTCTCTTAACTTGGAATTGATTGGGATGATATATGCTCAACAGAAGCTTTGCTCTGTGCCAGGATGCAACAGTTGGAATGTAGAGAGGAATTTCAAGAGAAGGCATAATCTAGAATGATGAATATAAGAAATCAATCAGTCAGGTATAGGGACAAGAAGCTGGCTCATAGAATCAGGAATCCCTTGAAACTTGGTTGTTTGGTTTTGGTGTATAATAGAAATTTGGAGAGTCAGTGGGGAAAGATGTTTTCTGACAGATGGAATGGACCTTACAGAGTCAGATCTCATGTGTCTGGAGGTTCTTATGTTTTGAGGAGTTAGATGGTGCAGTCTTAAAGAAGAGAGTGGCTGCAGATCAGGTGAAAAGATTTTATCCTAGAGGCACGAAATGTGAACAAGATTGACTCCGCAATTAGGATAAACTATGGACCATTCTTTAATGTTGGGTTTTGGTGATGCTGTGCATCTGTTTGGTTGGAAACTTTTTTCTTTAGAAGGTACCCATGGGCAGGGCTTCTAGATTTTGTTTTGGCAAGTGTGGGGGTAACTGATTGGCTGGCTGCTCTATCAACAGTTACCCCAGATTTTCTGTTTTCAGCCCCTTCTCTTAATTTGGTTGAACCATAGTATTGGTTTTTTTTATTTACAGGTTTTTTACTCCTCTATGACTTTAAACCGGAAATTTTTTTGGTCTTCAAGTGCCGGAATCTTCACGCTTATCGATTTTGGTTTAATGTGTTGGACTTTGTTTTTTTGTTAGAAGGTACCCAGGGGGGGCTTCTAGATATTATTTTGGCAAGTGTGGGGGTAACTGATGAGCTGACTGCTCTATAGAACAGTTACCCCATAATGTTTTAAGTCCACTATAACTCTAAACTGGCTTACTGGCTTGGGACTGGCTTCTTACGTCTACTTGGTTTGGTGGGGTATCACTGCTGGTCTCCCATCATTTTTACTTATTGGAGGGAGCCCACCCAGTGATAATTTCCTTGGACTGGAATTTCTATGGAGATGTATTTTTTTTCTTTTTCTTTTCTTTAATTTTTGTTTCTATGGTTGTGTTAGATAGTAGTTTTATATTTTTTTCTTTTTTCTCCTTTTTCCTTCTAATTTTTTTATGGGAGTTATTAGGATATAAAGAAGGAAAAATCACAAATTATATTATATGGTGTCACCACATCAGGGTTACCTTGATGTGGGCAAGCATTTGTTGGGAAAGGCTCATCAATTGGCCGGGCAATGCTATTATCTTTCTTTATCCTTTTTATTTTTCTCAATTTCAATTTATTTCATATTTATTTTAATTCATTTAAAATTTATTTAACAGTGTATCCACATCAAGGTGCACTTTGATGTGGGTAAGGTATCAGGGGACAGCTCATCAGTTGGCTGGGGGATACCATTTTTTTTAGTATGTTAGTAGTTTAAAATAAAAATAAAATAAAATAAGTAAAAAATAAATTTAATAAATATAAATATAAATAAATTAAAATAAAATAAAAATAAAACAAATTTTTTTATATATTTCTGTTAATTATTATTGTTCTCTCTATTTAGTGGCTTATTAATTTCTTATAAATAAAAAATAATAATAAAAAATAAACTATTTTTATATATATATCTGTTAATTATTATTGTTCTTTCTAGTTAGTGAATTATTATTATTTTTATTTTATTTTAATGTCTGGAAGAAGAAACCTCCAGAGGTTGGTCCAGATTATGATGGTGTTTTTGCTTTTTTTAGGATTGGTGGAAGAACTGTGTTCTTTGTGATGTAGGCAGCTGTAAAGCGTATATGGGTTTTAATGGTCAGGGACCGGTGTAGAAGGTAAATTTTGGGAAGAAGTGGAAGAAGTGGGAATAGAGTGTTAGAAGGTGTGCTTGACTATTCTAGACATCTTCCAGTGGTCATCAAGGAACTGTTTTCTTAGATTCTTTTCAAACTCATTCAATGGACTGTGGAGAGCAAAGGCTTTAAGAATGTTTGAAAACATCATGCTTAGATGTGGTTTCATGTCGTTGTAATCCAGCGTTAAGGTAGTTTCTAGAGGTTGGCCAATCCCAATTGTAGTTTCAAGAGGCGGGGTTCCAACTACACAGAAGAATTAGATCAGTAATTGTTATTGTTTAAAGAAATTATATTTATTTATTTGGTACTTACAGATTGGGAGCTCGTCAAATTTGTTAGTGGCCGGGATTTGAGCTGTTGAAGAAAGCTGAATGGATGTTGAAGGAGGATCAATAAGATAGAGGTATGGATTCTCATGATCATTCTCTAAATGGTGTTGGGAAGATGGACTAGAGGAAGGGCGTTCCTGTGGCCTGGTTGGAGCAGAAGGGATGCTGTTGTTGTTGTGGATATTATTGTTGCTTGGCCCAGTTGGGTTGGACACTGGTGGTGGAGTACAAGGGTTGTTGAACAAAGGATCAGGAGAAGGTGACCTGGAAGCTGATTGTGATTTTCTAGATGAAGATCTAGAAGAAAGGGACCCATCAGAGAAATAATTGGTGGCCAGAGGAGAGGTGTAGTTAGTTCTTCTTGAAGTAACTGGAGATTTTTGTTTTGAACCAGTGTTGCGTGCTCTGGTGTTTTCAGAAGGTCCTCTGGCAGGCTTTCTAGAGATGTTGGAATTTTTGGGGTAGACTGTGGAAGAAATTTTGTGTGTACGCATTGCTCTGGGAGCACTAGGAGGTGGTTGCGTAGAGTTGTTGGTGTTTAATGATGTATTTTGGCTATTATCTGGCTGAATTTGGAGGTTTTGAGCCTGAATTTTGCTTTCTGGCAAGGCGGGCGGGCCGCCCGACATTGGGAGGGGTGCCTGGACGCAGTCTAGCAACCTAGGAGCTGATTTTGAAGCTGATTTGGCAAAATTTTCTGATATAAAAGCATATTCTTGAGAAGATAAAGCAGGTCTTTTAGGGAGTGATTTGGGAATAGAACAGCGTGATCTTCTAGAAGGTGTGGAAGATAAAGAAGAGGAAGCAGGTCCATTTTCTGGTGACCTGGTAGGAGATCTGGAAATATGTTTGTGTGAAGGTGAAGCAGAGGTATTGGATAGTTGGGGTCTCTGTCACATCTTTTCTTTTTAGAGTTTCAAGAATCACAGGCTCTGTTATAGAGTTTGGCCTGAGGATTTGGAAGAGTGAAGGTACAAGGCCTGCACATGTGGATGAACTGTTTACAAGCATAGTCCTTTGAAGCAGTGAAACAGGGAAGGTCCAATGAGTCAAATTCTGGGTATTCAGCCATGATATGTGAAGGAAAAATAATGAAGAAAAAAGAGATTAATGAAAATTTTATCAGTGATGTTTAGATAATGAAGAAAGAGTGGAAGTTTGGCAGGTTGGCTGTGGAGCACTGTGCATAGAGGTTGCTCTGCCCTTATATGCAAAATGTGTGTTAGTCCTTCAAGACTTTAAACTGAACACTGGTAGTCCTCCAAGACTTTAAACTGGCTGATTACAATTTTATTTCAAGAATTTGAATCCTCTATGGGCTCTGTAGTCCGTCAAGACTTTAAACTGAACACTGGTAGTCCTCCAAGACTTAACACTGGCTGGTTATTTAAAGATTGCTTCAAGATTTTTATTTTTTATTACTAAGGTGGATCTGTAAGTCCGTTAAGACTTTAAACCGAACACTGTGGATAGTCCCCCAAGACTATAAACTGAGGATGGTTTTTGGTTGAGTCCTTCAGGACTATAAACTGATAATGTGGAGTTGTGTGATTCTGGCAGAGGGCATCCAAGGGGGAGTCTCTGAATTTTGTTAAGGCAAGTGTGGGGGTAACTGATGAGCTGGATGCTCTGTAGAACAGTTACCCCAGAATGTTAGTTTGTTTCTTGGTCTTTAATGTTTTGATCTCTGGTTCTGTCTTTTTGATTCAGGTTTGGAGTCCCCCAAGACTATAAACTGTGGGTTTTGAGTCCCTCAAGACTTTAAAATGAGGAGTTTTTTATTTTTTATTTCTAAATCAATTTTTTCAGGCAAGAAGCAATTACAGAAAAGAATCAAGAGATGTAACAAAATGTTCAGCATTGGCTTTGAACTTGTGAATGAGATTCTTTCTTTTTTCAAGGTCCTGTGGATTCCTGGCAGGAGTGGATTGGAAGTAATTTAGGATGAGATGCTTCTGTTGAGAAGCATGTTTTTGGAAGTTGTCTTTGATGGTGGGCAATGGATTAGGTGGGGGTTCTTCAATTGTTCCCACATTGTCATCATCACTGTCTGGATGGAAATGAACTGGAAATTTGTCAGATTGAATTTCAGTATGGAGAAGTTTTGGGCTTACCATCAGAAGGACCAGTGATGAAAGAGCTAGTGTTTGTAGTGGGTTTGGAACTCTTTTTTGAAGGGTGTAATTTTTTGACCAGTCTGGGGATCAAGATGGATGGTCTGGGCTTTTGGTGCTGGTGGAAGGTGGATCAGGTTGTGGAGGAGGAGAAGATGTTGAAAAGGACAATGGACCAGGTCTGAAACAAGTCTTCTTCCTAGAGTGATAGGTATCACAGGAGGTTCTGTAGGGATGAGCTGGTGGTGTGATGGTACAGATCAGATTGTTTTCAATGCAGTATTGGCAAGGACCCATCTAAGTAGCAGATTTGGAAAGAAATCTGAAAATGGTGGTTGTGATGTAGGAGAATGTGGACACTCTCTATTGGAGGGAGGATGTGGTCTTCCAACATTGGCAGAGCCCTTTTTTGGTTTATTTGTTGTTGTTTTGATATGTCTTAAAAAGCATTGTTTAATAATTGGGTGTTTTTCTGGAGTTATTCAGCGAATGTTGCAACTGTGGGAATGTGGGTATTACCATTGGATAGCCCCGTTTTTTATCTATATTTTATGTCTTTTTGAAATTTTTTATATTCTAAGTATTTAAGGGATTATTTCTCATTTTTCATTTTAAAAGATTGCTGTTTAATTTTGTTTTTTGCGTTTTACGGGCTAACCTTAAGTCTTAGGGTTAAGTGCTTAGTAACATTAGAATGGGCTTATTTTTCCCTAAGTTTCATGTCACAATGTTGTTATAGCTTAATTATGTGTTTTAAAGGTTTCAGTAGTTGTAGTAGATTTTTCAAAGTATTTTGGGTATTTTTGGAGGTTTTTGGAGGTTTTCTGGCTTCAGGGTGGTTGGGCTGCCTCAGGCGGGCCTCCCAACGTTGGGCCAACTGCCCACCTCAGTGCTAGAAGGCTGGGAAGCATTTCTAGAGAAGTTTTATGCAATTTGGCACTCAGAAATGCCAAATTCATTGGTGTGCATGGGCTCTTAGATAGTTTTCTGTGTGTATATAGTGAATAAGACAGTTTGGGGCAACTTTAATCATCATAAAACCATCAAGAGGTGATATCCTTGTTCCTAACTCAGTTTTCACTGTTTTTTGGCGACAATTGGCACAGTTTGTTGCAAGGTTGGTTCTTCATTTGACTCAAATTTGGCAACTGTTTTCTCTGGTGTAGTCTTGCAAGCTATATCAAGTATTATTGCTGTCTCTGGTGTGGACTTGCAACCTACATCAAGTATCATTGCTTTCTCTGGTGTGGACATTGGTCTACATTTCAGTTCTTTGGTTTGGTAGTCTGTCTGGAGACTACTTTCTTGGCTAATCAGGCAGTCAAGTGTATTGGAAAATGGGCTTTTAAACAACAGGAACCAATTGACTGTAGCAGTTAAATCTCACTTATATTTTTCTAAAGGGACAGGGAATTTTCTCTCTGGTTTTTCTCCAACTCACTTTGTCAAGGCCTATAGCTAGTACTATAGGATGGTCTACAATGGATGTACATCAGGGTTCACAATACAGAATTTAGACAGATTCTGTGAAGAGATGAGAAAATGTAAGATGAAAGATATTTTACTTCTGTAAATCAGTGATCAAAATGACTTTTGAGTTCTGTGTACAGAATCTCCCAAAATTGTATGTTGTGGACCCTGATGTATGGCTGTAGAATAGCATTCACCTTAAATTTTCTCATCTCTTCACAGAATCCTGTTCAATTCTATATTTTGAACCCTGATGTATAGCTGTACAACAGAGTTTATCATCCATATTCATATCAGCTCAAAAAAGTTTATGTTTTGAATATTTATGTACAGCTGTAAAACAGATTTCACTTTCCATTTTCACTACATCTCACTAAAACTCTCAAATATTTTACATAGTAAACCATGATTTATGGCTGTAAAAAGAGTTCACTATCAGTTTTCATATTTATGGACAGAATATCTGTCAATTTGTGTTAGTGAAAACTGATGAAAAGCTATAAAAAGCAGTTCAATATCAATTTTCACCCTAGTAAACAGAATTTCTGTCAATTTTATATAGTTAAACTGTATGTATGGCAATGCTTCTGAGATCATCAGTGTTCAATAGCATGATTTGAATTTGAGGATCAGATTTAAGGTGAACTTTTATGTATGGCTGAACATCAGAGTAAAATATAGAAATGATAACATATCCTTCAGCATATAAATAAGATTAAACTTTAACTCTTTTTTATAGCTGTAAATCAGGGTTTACTATATAAATTGTAAGAAATTTGGTGAAATGTAGTGAAAATGAGTATTGAACTCAGTTGAAGCTTTGTACATAAAGAATCAAAATATAGAATTAAGATTGATTTTGTGAACTGATGTGAAAATTGATGATAAAATCTTTTTCATGGTTATACATCACAAGTCACTTTTTAAAATTGAGAGTAATTTTGAAAAGCAATATTAATATTGAAGGTGAATGCTAATGTACAGTAATAAAACATCATTCACAATAGTTTTTAGTTATTGTGTACAGAATTAACTTAAAATGTAAATGTGAATGTTGTTGATAAATAGTCATAAGACTATTCAATAATTTTTTCAAAAGAATGTTAAGCTTATGATTTAAGTATTACTTAGATACAAATGGAAGAAAAATTAATTTATTCCCTTTATTTAAAAACTCAAAATTTAATCCATCTAGGCTTAAATTTAACTTACACATATGAATCAAAAAAAAAATTATGAGAGACAGAGAAGGTCTGAAAAATTTGTATCTAAAAAATATTTTATCTAATAAGTAATTTTGGTAAGAACATAAATTCTGATAACATTTTTATTTATTGAATTTAGACAAGATTTAATTTAGTACACTCATTAAGGGGTATCAAACTTATAAATTTTTAATTATTTAAAAGGTATTTTTCAATTGTTCTTTTGGTCTAAAAGGCTCAATTTGAGGTCCAACGGGGCATTTAAGTGGAATATTAGACTTTTAAAGTTAAGGTACGTAGTTTTATTTCTTTTGATTGATTTTATTGGCAGGTCATTTAGAAGGAATAGGAAAAAGGAAGATAAAAGAAGATATGGAATAAAAAGATTAATTTGTAGGTAGTAATTGAGGAAGAGGTGTTAATTTGATTTATAGAGAGTAATACAACAATATCTTATGAGTAATGACACTGTAGTGGATTTAATTGATATTTAATAATTTTGTAAGTTAGTTTTCAATGCGCGGAAATTAATTATTATTATTAATAGACTTATAGAAACCTTGAAATTTATTAAGATTTATATTATAATTTTAAGACTAATAATAATAGTAATAATTTGTGTGATATTTAAAAGTATAATAAAGTATGAGTATAATAAGTGATACATAAAAGAGAGGAACTACAAGACCTTTTTATAGGAAAGAATACATTCTGAGGCGCTTCAAATGTATATACAAAAATGATAGTATGTGAAACAAAAGACCATAAGAACTAAATGAAAACATACATGTTAAGGGAAAAAAATGAAACAAATTAAACCTGTGAATAGATTAAAAACTCTTCCGTATTAAAAACTCTGAACAAGTAATGAATAACTAAATAAGAATGAGGCCATGAGAATTGTGAGAAAAATATCCTTAACAAGTAGTATACTAAGATGTAAAGGTTTTAATTTAAAACAACTAGAATTATTTTCACACAAAATTTTATATAATCAATCTAGTTCAACTATAAAGAGAAATTCATTAATTTTTCAAACTACTTTCAGTAATTAATTTAATTGAAACAAGTAATTATTTTAATTGTAACTTATTTAAAGTGAGAATTTAATATTAATATATTAAATATGTATTTTAAATTATTTACTCATTCTTTTGACTCAATTAAGAGTCAAAAAAGTGCCCAATATCTATGGATAAAATTATATGATGAGTTGTACTTATTATATAAGTTATATAAAATAAATTGTAATTCCATTATAAGTTAAATATAATTAAGCTTATAATATTATAATTAAATTATTTTTTTAGAAATATTAAATACATAGAAGTGGGCCATTTTTTTATAAAATATAATTTTAATCTATGGAATAAATCTTATTTAATAATAAAATTAAATATAGTAATTATTTATTCATAAAATATTTTTAATTTAATTATAAAATAATTTATTGTAACTACATAGTGTTATTCCCTTACATGATTTTAGTAATTTATTATATGAATTATTGTGCTCCTGAGATAGCCTGGCTGACAGATTTACTCAATATATTAGAGGTAGGGGTTTAAAATATTATTATGATTTTTATTTTAGAATTATGGTAATGTAAATACTAAACTTATAAAAAATAGTAATAAGTATTGTATTTAATAGATATATTATAAAAATGGCAAGTACAAAAGAGAGGGCCTTTTATAGGTAAAAGGTGAGAGATAACACACAGAGTTAAAAACATCCAATAAGAGAGTGTGAGAGAAAAACTTAGTGAAAAGAGAGTATGTGAATATAAAAAAGATATACTAAAATGATGCGTCAATAAAAGGTATCATATTTATTTGATATAAATCCTGAGTTCCCTTAGATTGTCACACTTAGTATAAAACATTTGATTTAAAATGTTATTTTAACTGATTTTAAATTTCTTAATAAAGAAATTTGAATTTTTATAGTTTTTTAATATTTTAATAATAATTTTCTTCCATTTTCAACTTTATTATTGAGCACGGTGTTAGGGAGTAGAAATATACAGGAAATTTATTAATTTTTATAAATTAAAAAATTTACTTATTGTACTTAGCTAGTTAATTGTGAGTAATACATAAGTAAATAATAGATAATTAATTATTAATAAGAATTAAAAAATGTGTTGTGGCATTCCACATGTGGGTATGCCACTTAGGTTTATTTTTGAAGATTAGTAGCAATTTTATGAGTTATAAGGATGAATATTTGGAATTTTGGAAAATGATTATTATCATTGGATAGTACATATTTTTCTCTATCTTTTATGTATTGATGGTTTTTTATCATATTTTACTGTTTTCTTAGTGGTTTACTTGATTTAGTGACTTATAGTATTTTTGGTGGATATGGTGTGCTGATGGAATGGCCACTGAGCTCCAGTGCACTCTGGTTTGCTCAGGTGATTTTCTGGTGCAAAAGCAAAGTGTACTGGAAAAATTCTGTCATTGTGGCAAAGTTTGGTTATGGTTGCAAAATTATCTCACTGTGGCAAAATTAGCTCACTCTGGCCAAAATAGCTCATTATGAAAAAAAGAGCTCATTGTGGTAAAATTTGCACACAATGGGGAAGTCTGGTAACCGGGTTAAAATTTGATCACTGGACCAAAGTTTTGTCACTGTGCCAAAGTTTGATCACTGTACCAAAGTTTGGACACTGTATTAAATTTTTGTGGCTGTGGAAAAATTTGGCTATTGTGGCAAAATTTGGTAAGAATATATTATGCTTACTAGGTCAATAGTTTATTGTAGATCCTATGCATGTAGGATATTGTTGGAAAGGTCTAGAGTAGGAGAATTTGATAGAAAGGGGGAAATATTAGTCTTCTACATGTTTTTGTCGCTTTAGTTTCAAATAGAAGGGTCTTTTTGAATTAATTAACAACCACATTCATATTTTTCATTTCTCAACAAAATTAAATAAAATTATAATACCCTTAAAACATTTATATTTTTCATAACACTTTTGAAATACAACACAAAAATTATATTTTCATCACATATAGGGTATCATTGGAAAGTTCTCCATCTCAGAGACTTTTTTTTATTGTTAACCCATTAAAATAGAATCTTTATAAAAATATATAAGTCTATCTTTTCAGATCTTTCACTGTTACACCTTAATTGTTGTCATCAGTATTTCTTTTCCAACAGCTGCTGCTTCTAAATCTCAATAAGCTTTCATAAAATCAGAGTTTCATCTATATTTTAAATCTATTCAATTAGAATAGTAAGCTTAGTTATTTGAGAAACCCTTATTTTACTTAGAAGAACAGGGTTTTCTATGGTTTATCCAACTACTTCGGATTCTGCTTACAGTAAGGCAACTATAAGAGTCTACCTCCATAATTGGTGCCCAACGTGGGGTTTTAAATTCTCTAGTTTTTTCTAGGACTTACTTTTATCTAGAAATTTCTTAGCCTGTAAGAGGCTTATTCTTTGGAACTTTTATTGATTTATTTTATTAGCCTGCAAGAGGCTTTCTTATTTTAACGGTTTAAATGCTTTCTTTTACTTTATTGGGATGTCTTCTGCTGCTTCTTCTGGATCTTCTCTTCCTCTTACTACTTCTGTCAGGATCGTTTCTTGGGATGGCCCACAGTTTAATGGGGAGGAGGTTAAATGGTTTATTAGCAGGTATGAAGCTGCTTCTGTTGTTTATGGTGCTTCTCATGAGGACATGGTGAAGCAGATTAGGTTTTTTATTGCTGATAGGGAGGTGGAAAAAGAGGTCATTGCTATGCAGGCTTTTAAGGACAAGGATTGGGTAAATTTTTCAAAGGCTATGGTTTATAGATGGGGTGTTAGATTTACTATGTTGGACCTTAATAAAATTGTTGGTGATTGGCAGGCAAAGGGTGGAGTTTCTTCTATGGCTGATTTTAAAAAGTTATGTGTTCAATTTGATGAAGTGGATGAATATCTGATTCTGGTGGGCAAATTGGATCATGAAAACCAAGCTAAGGATCTGTTCTTATCAGCTTGAAGCAGGGATATTTGAATGGATGTCTTGAAGGATCTCTCATGAAAAGACTTAATGAAGGAACTACCTAGTGGTGAACAAAAATTGCCGGCTTTGGAGATTATTAAGGAGAAAATTCAGGCCCATCTATAATTAATGGTGTTGGAAAAATATCAAGAGTCATGCACTCAATATGTCAACAAGTTTAGTGAAGTTTTGGCTGAAAAAAATGATATCATGGTCAGAGCTCAAGAGGCCAAGAAGGCTCAAATGGGACTACCGGTGACAAAATTTGAGGGTACTGTGGACAACAAGACGGTCGATCACTTGACCAATTTAACTAAACAATAAAAAATATTTTTCCAAGAGACTCAGAAAGCTAATAAGGCCCCAATCGCTTCTTCATTGACTTCAACATCTTATCAATCTAGAGGATATGAACGTTGATATTTTAATGGAAATGGAAATTGAAAACACTTCTCAGGCAATGGCAGGAATGGGAATGGGAATAGTGTAAATAGTTTTAGAGGTGGATATGATGAGCCAAAGATGTGCTCCTATTGTAATAGGAGGGGCACAGAGCTGGAGTATGTTTTACTCTTGATAAAGACTTGGATGCTGGGAGAGTGTTATTTGATAGTAAAGTTTATAAATTTCCTGATGTATTGTTCATCAAGCCCAGCTATAGACAATCTCCTTCTGATTTGGTTAGAAGGAATATTGTGGCTGAAAGAAGAGCCCAGTATGAAGAATTGAAGGATGATGATGATTATTCCAAGGGTGGAAAAAATGGTGATGGTAAAAGCGGTGGTAAAGCTGATAAAGGTAAAGAGAAAGAGGTCAGTAAGGCCACATTTTCAACTTCTTTTGGTGGTTTGGAGCTGGAAACGGTTGCTAGAGTGGAGGGTAACTTTATGTCTGGCAAATATGACATCAATGCTGCTACTAAAGCTAAAAGAAGCATTCAGAGACAACTAAAGGCTAAACCTGGCAAGGCAAATAACAAGTCGAGACCTTACTCTAAGGACAAAATTTATAGAATGCAGAAGGGGATTGCTGATATGGGGCCTCCTAGTTATGGCAAGTTTGATTAAAATGGTGAGCATATGCCAGAATATGATTTGGATTCTGAGGAGGATGTACCTTTAGCATTAGTACCCAGACCAAGTTTTAGCGGTCCCATCCCAATGGAGGGAGTAAGAAGGACTAGAAATGGATCAGGATTAGAGAAAGAAGCTGGTGATGGAGCTAGGGTTATCAGTAGTGAAGATGTTATTATGGGGGGAAGATGGCAATGTGGGTCCTCAAGAGGTGCCCAGGGCCAAGGTAATTAAATCTAATGTCCAGTACAAATGGCCAGTAGTATCAGGTCAAGAGAATGCAATGGATGATGTTTTAAATAGGGTGAATCAACTTCAGATTCCCTTATCTTTAGGTGAGCTTTTCACAATTAGTCCAGCACTTGCAGAGAAGCAAAAGAAGCATCTGAAGAGGCGACAGGTTTCCGCTGGAGAGGTGAATATATATGTGATGCTGAGAAGTTTGGGGAGGATGTTGAAACACATTTTTCTTCTCCCCTGGGTTACCTGGTGGTAACTCTTAATGGTAAAGAGGTAAATGCCTTACTTAATTCAGGGTCTCAATTTAATTTGATTTCTTTAGAGAAAGCAATGATTATAGGCTTGACAATTAAAACTGGTACTGGGGGAAACCTCAGAGGTATTGGAGGGCATGCAACAGAGATGATGGGTACGGCTGAGTATGTCAAATTAGGTATTGGTGGATCTATTAGTAAGGCTCACTTTTATGTGGCCAGAGGGGCAGTTAAAACTGTTCTTGGTGGTCCTTTTTTAATGCATTTTCAGGCCCAGATTGTTTATCAAGCTGGAATGTGTATTAGTTTGTAGATAACTGGTGACAATATGAGAAGGCTTCATATGCGGTTGGCACCTCCTGGAGATGAAGGTTGGGAGACATGGCCAGGGATCACTACTCTGTGTCAGTGTTGTACTTGCATCAATAAGTGGCGTATTAAACTGAAGGCTTCTGGTGAATTATGTTTAGAGGGGAATTTTGGAGACCCTCATTTTTTGGGGTAGCTGGTGCTGATCACTCTAATGTTGCAATCTCTCCCCAGGATGAGATCCCGGATTGCAATAGATTTTTGATCACATTCAAGAATGGATCAAGAGGGAAGATGGGAAATATTAAGTTGAATAAAAATTGGAATGGTTTATTTTCTGACCTCTTGCAAGAGGGTAAACTGAAATTATTTCATCAAAATTCTATAAAAAATCTTAGTATAATTAAAACACAAAAGAATTATTTTTTTTGATAATTCGATTCCAGTCCTCCAGGAAGAGGATAAACTGCCAACTTTTTTACGGGTGATTTTATGATGGATAAGTGAATTAAAGTTGTTGGAAAAATTGTCGATAAACTAGACAAGGGAAAAGAGAAAAGGATTAAATTTAAAAATGAAATAAAATATTTTTCTACTTATATTGATTCTGATTCTGACAAATAATTGAATTCCTTTGATGAAATTTCCAATGGTGATACAAAAATAAATATTTTACCTCAAGTTTATGTAGATGTGGAGGCAGAAAAATATAAGAATGTAGCAAATTAAATCTGACCAATTAATGAACCACTACCCACTGAATTAAATCCACCTTTGAGAAGACCAAGGCTATCAAGAGATGCTTATGAATGTCCCTTGGTGAAGAATCCTCCTGAATTTACTGAAACTTCAAGAATCACTTTTGATAGATTAGGTGTTTTAATTTTGAGCCTTATTGTTTGTTTTCTGGAGAAGAGAAGAAGTTGTTCTTGGATGTGATGGTCAAGCAAGAGAAGCCCATTGCTTTTTTAGAAGAGGAGAGGGGTGTGTTGAAGAATTCCTATGGGGAGCCTTACAAGATTCCTGTAGTATGTCATGAACCATGGCAGCAAAAACTAATCCCAATTCCAGCTGCATTTAAAGAAGCTTATATTGAAGTTTTCAGAGAACAGATTCACACTGGACTGTATGAGAAATCATCATCAAGTTATTCTAGTCCGGTATTTTGTATCAAGAAACCGAATGGAAAACTTAGAGTAGTTCATGATCTCAGGGAATTAAATAGGGTTACAATAAAAGATGCTGGTATACCACCTAGTGCTGAGGATTTTGTTAAAGCGTTTTCTGGGACAGTGTGTTATGGTTTAGGAGATATTAGGGGGGGGATATGATGAGAGAGAGTTGCATCCAGAATCTAGGACTCTCATTACTTTTGATACCCTGCTTGGACAATTACAATTGACAAGATTACCTCAAGGAGTAACAAATTCAGTTGCTGTTTATCAAGCTCAGATGGATTGGATTCTTCAAGATGAAATTCCTCAATATACTGGAATCTTTATTGAAGATGGAGGAATTGAAGGACCTTCATCAGATTAGGATAATGAAGTCTTGAAGGATAACCCAGTGATAAAAAAATTCATCTGGGAGTATGCAATCACTTTAGAGAGGATCTTGTTTAAAATTGAAGAAGCTGGTTAAACTATTTCAGGTTCAAAATTTTCATGTTGTGTGCCAGCTTTAGAGATTTTAGGTCATGTGGTATGTAGAGAGGGTAGGATTATATCCAAGAAGAAAGTGAATAAAATTCAGTCCTGGCCAAGACCCAAGAATACAACCAAAGTTAGAGGGTTTTTAGGCGTATGTGTTTATGTTTGAATGTTTATCAAGGACTTTCTTCATTGGCAGCTCCGTTGAGAAGGTTGACAAGAAAGGATGCAGACTGGGAGTGGGATGAAGAGTGTGAAAGGGCGTTTGAGAGATTGAAGAAGATTGTGGGGAAGGATTTACTCCTTCACAAGTTAGAGTATGGAAAAGATGCTGGTAGGATTTATTTAGCAGTTGACTCAAGACAGGTTTCTGCTGGGGCAGTTTTGTCTCAAATGGATAAAGCTGGTTACATTAGGCCAGTTAGATATGAATCTGTGGTATTAACCAAAGTCAAATCAAGATATTCTTGGCCAAAATTGGAACTATGTGGAGTGGCAAAAATTTTAAAGAAACTTCAAAATGTTTTGTGGGGCCAACACTTCAAATTGCAAGTGGATGCAAAATCTTTAATTCAAATGATTAATTCCCCAGGTTTACCAAACGCACCTATGACTAGATGGGTAGCATTCATTCAACATTTTTCTTTTGACTTAGTTCATAAGCCTGGCAAAACTTTTACTATGCCAGATGGTTTGTCAAGAAGACCACCCACTGAAGATGATTCAGACTCAGAAGAGTTCAATGAAGATATACCTACGATTAAAGCCAGAACTAAAGGAGCTGAAGACTTTCCATACCTTCCCCATGAGGTTAAACTGGCAGGACTATTATGTTTAGATGATTGTGATGATGACCTCCACCAAGAGGATAAAATAGAAAATTATTTTTATGTTGATAAAATTGATGAAATTGGTGTGAATAAATTTTGTAAAAAAGAGGTAGAGGAAGATTTTGTGTATATAGATGAAGAGGGAGTGGTAGTTTGTGAAAGTAATAGGTTAAGGAAGGGTGTATATGTTGGAGAATTAGAAAATTCAGTTAAAAAGGGTGAAGAAGAGAAAGAGCTATTTTCAAATTCGGATACTAAAAGGCCAAAAGGTTCAGATGAAGAAAATAGACATAGCTCAATCAAGAATCAAATTTGTGGTAAACATCCATTGGCTCTTTCATGTGCAGGTGATATTGGTGATAGAGAAGTGCCCATCGATAGTATATTAATCGATTTTCAAGATGAAGTCTGGGGTCAGACTGGTTTTTATTTGTTGTTGGTCAAATATTTATTGACTTTAGAAAGGCCAGAAGATTGTGAAGATGATACATGGGTGGCTACAAAAAGGAAGTCATCTATGTTCTACTTATCTGGTTGACGATTAATGAAAAGGAGGTATCCAAATCCTCAAGTAGTTTTAACTTAAAAGAAAGGTCAAGAATTAGTTTTAAAGTCTCTGCATGAAGATCTTGGGCATGGAGGTGTTGGAGAAACTTTCAGAAGAATTTCTGATCAATTTTGGTGGCCAGGAATGAAGATGGCTGTTAAACAGTGGGTTCAGTCATGCAAATAATGTCAAAGAAGAAGTTATTTAAGGCTGAAAGAACCTAGACACGCTACCGGCAAAAATACTCTCTTTGGAAGGGTTAGCCTAGATTCCGTTCATATTAAGGAGGGACGGTATAAATATTTAATTTTAGCCAGAGATGATTTATCTGGTTGGGTAGAGGCAGTGCCTCTTATTAATTTGACTTCCAAAAATGTGGCAGAATTTATTTTGAAAAATTGGGTGTATCAATATTGAGTTATGAAATTGGTAATGGAAGATGGAGGTCCTGAGTTTGGGACAGAGTTTAGAGAAGCTATATCAAAAGTTGGGTTAAAGTTTAGGGTAGCAACCCCTTACTATCCTGAAGCTGAAGGTATGGTTGAATGAGGGCATCAAGTTATTAAGGATGCTTTAGTCAAAATATGTGGGTCAAGTGCAGAAAAGTGGAGGCATTATTTAACTTTAGTTTTATTTGCTGATCAAATTACTGCCAAAAGGACAACTGGATTTTCACCCTATGAAATTTTTTTAAACAGAAAGCAGTTTTACCCGTTGATTTGGAAGCTGAATCATATCTTGGAGCTGATTGGGACATGTTCAAGACTACCGAAAAGTTATTATGTGCAAGACACCACACAATATGGGGGGCGGACTTGCTAGCAAGTCCGCAACCTTGGACCCAAACTCACCATAGATTGAACACACATTGAGCTATTGATAAAGGAGCCATACAATCAGGAATGAACACCACTCAGAAGAACAGTTTTAGGTGGGTGTTCAAGTAGAGTTCAGTATGGGTTCAGTATGAGTTCAGTCTGAGTTCCATCTGAGTTCCATCTGAGTTCAGGTTGAGGACTTGCTAGAAAGTCCACCCCCTATATTGCGTAGTGAGAATGATGCAGCTAGAAAAGAAAGAAGAGTACTTAGAAAATGCATATTCACGGATGATGAAGATCTGAAATCAGTCAGTAAGATATTGGGATGAGCGGTTGGCACATCAACTTAAAAAAGCTTTGATAACTGGAGATATGGTTTTGGTGTATAATAGAAGTTTGGAGAGCCAATGGGGCAAGATGTTTGCAGATAGGTGGAATGGACTGTATAAAGTCAAGGAACAAGTAGCTGGTGGTATATATGTTTTGGAAGAATTGGATGGAGTAGTTTTAAAGAAGAGAGTAGTGGCTGATCAAGTCAAACTGTTCTATCCTAGGGGCACCAGGAGTTCTGAAATTATCTCCAAAATGAGGGTAAACCATTTCTACAATTGTTTTAAAGGGACTCCAAAACAAGGATAAACTACATAATTGATTAAATAAAATTTTGTTAAAGTTTAACTCCAAAATGAGGGTAAACTATTTCTACAATTGTTTTAAAGGGACTCTGAAATGAGGATAAACTACATAATTGATTAAATAAAATTTTGTCAAAGTTTAACTCCGGAATGAGGATAAACTACTTTCTTATTAAAAATATTACTGTTGTTTTACTACAGTATGGGGGACAAAACCGTTAACAAAATTTACAACATTTATGAAGACATTTGTTTGAAAATTCTTAAAACTCTTAAAAGCAACAAAAATTATGGGGAAGATATATGTTGGATTGATAAATTTTTTTTATTGGTAGAAGTGTTCACAGGGGAGCCTTCTGAATTAAATATTGGCAAGTTTGGGGGTAATTTATGGGCTGGCTGCTCTATACACAATTACCCCACAATGTTCGTTACCAATTTTTTCATGTTTCTAGTTGAATCCTGGCTTTGTTTTCGATCTATAGGAAGTCTTCTAAGAATATAAACTGGAACACACAAAGAGACAATGCTCCCACTGCCGGATTCAAGATTCTTTTTTATTTATTTTTTTTATTTCTTTTATGTTAGATTTTTATATAATGAAATATTTTTTCTTTCATTTTAATTTTTATAATACTATAAATATTGTTAAGGGTGATGCTCACTGGTGGTCTCTAATCATTGTTACAAATTGGAGGGAGCCCACTCAGTGATCATTATCATAAAATTTTATTTTCCTAAACTTTCATTTATTAATTTTGTATTTTCAATTTCTCAAAATTGTGTAACCACATCAAGTTGCACTTGGATGTGGGTATAATGATGAGGGTATGGCTCATCAATTGGCGGGGGGCATCTTTTAAATTTTATTTTACATTTCATAAATTTTATATTTCAAATTCATTTATCATTTTTTTAATATTAAATTTTAAATTTTATTACATAACAATCTTTTATAACCTTTTATTATTTTCATCACTAAAAAAAACTAATAAAAAATAAAAAATAAATAAATAAAATAAATATAAAATAAATATATAAACATACAATTATTTTTTTAAAATTTTGTTAAATTTAATTTTCAATTTTTCTTTTTGTTTATTTCTTTTATAGTATATTTTATATAGGAAAAAGGGTTAAGTGGAGCTTGAGCAAAATCAGATCCTACTTCAAAATCTGTTAGTCCTCCAAGACTTTAACCTGGCTATTATTCAAGACTTTCTTTAAGGTCTTATTCATGTTCAAGATCTGTTAGTCCACTAAGACTTTAAACTGGATATTTTTTACAATTTTATTTCAATTATTTGGTTCCTCATTGGATCTTAGTCCTCTAAGACTTTAAACTGGTGGTTTGTGATTATATTTGAAGATATTCTTTTAGTCCTTCAAGACTTTAAACTGGCTAATTTTCAAAGACATTCGAGATTTTATGGATATTTTTGGAGAAAGGTTTAGGATAGAATTTGGAGCTGGTGTCAATCAAAAGTTTGGTCCACCATGACCTTAAACTGGTAGTTCAGTAAATGTTTGGTCTACCTTGACCTTAAACTGGAAAGTGTATCATTCTTTGTTCCACTATGACCTTAAACTGGATTTTCTATTGATCAAAGATTTGGTCCACCAAGACTTTAAACTGGATTACACAAATTTTTCAATCTTTAGTCAAGCCTAGGCCTTAACTGGGAGGAATACATGCACATAAATGATCTTTATTCCACTAAGACTATAAACTGGCAATACATTAAATGTTTGGTCCACCAAGACTTAAAACTGGAATGTCAATCTATTTGGTCAACTCAATTCAATCTTTTAATTTATCATTGTCCACCAAGACTTTAAACTTGATGTTAAATCATTGTTGGATTTAGGTGTTGTTAAGCTTTAGGAGGATGAAATTTAGGTGTTAATGATGCTAAGAAGGCATAATGGTTTTATTTGGTGAAACTTGTGGCGCTTTAACATGGTCTAAAAGAATATAATTAAATATTGGAAGCCTGGCTAAAATATTTGTTAAAGGTTGCTAGATATCAAATGGATGAAAATTGTGATGAAGTAATTAGAAGTCAGGGCGGTAGTTGGATTTATTATTGATTTTTTAGAGCCTCAGTGTTAGGCTATTTGGTGTGAAGCTTGGAGGACCTTATGGCGAGATTGGAATCATAGAATTTGGCTCAGTGGGGGGACCTATGAGAATGGAATCAAGATTATTTGGCTCATTAGGGAGATCCACTCTCTCATGCTGTGACATATATGGAAGACTGGTATATGGGAGTCTGAAGGGATTCAAACCTTTCTCTAAGTAGTGGAATCATCACAAAATTATTTATATTATTATTATTTTTTATTATGATTTATATCAAGAGCCAGAGAAGAAGACAAAAAAGTTAAATTTATAGAAGACCAGAAAAAGGAGAATGATTGAAAATCACCAATAGTAAAATTTCAGAAAAGATTTTTCTTGGATCTCTTTCCACATCATTATCAAAGACTATCAAACAAATAGGTGAAAACAAATTTATATTGATTAAAAATTGAATACAAATGAAGAAATTCCATATTGGAGGGAGGATGTGGCATTCCACATCTGGGTACGCCACTTAGGTTTATTTTTGAAGATTAGTAGTGATTTTCTGGATTATAAGGCTGCATATTTGGAATTTTGGAAAATAATTATTATCATTGGATAGTACATATTTTTCTCTATCTTTTATGTCTTGATGGTTTTTTATCATATTTTACTGTTTTCTTAGTGTTTTACTTGATTTAGTGACTTATAGTATTTTTGGTGGATATGGTGTGCTGATGGAATGGCCACTGAGCTCCAGTGCTCCGGAGTGCTCCGGTGTGCTCCAGTCTTCTCTGGTGATTTTCTGGTGCAAAAGCAAAGTGTACTGGAAAAATTCTGTCATTGTGGTAAAGTTTGGTCATGGTGACAAAATTAACTCACTGTGGCAAATTTAGCTCACTCTGGCCAAATTAGCTCATTATGGAAAAATTATCTCATTATGGCAAAAAGAGCTCATTGTGGAAAAATTTGCTCACAATGGGAAAGTCTGATCAGCAGTGCAAAGTTTGGTCACTGTAGGAAAGTCTGATCACCAGTGCAAAGTTTGGTCACTGCAGAAAGGTTTGGGCACTGTGCAAATTTTGGTCACTGTAGAAAAGTCTGATCACCAGTGAAAAGTTTGGTCACTGTAGAAAAGTCTTATCACCAGTGCAAATTTTGGTCACTGCAGAAAATTTTGGCTATTGTGGCAAAATTTGGTTAGAATTTATTATGCTTGTTAGATCAATAGTTTATTGTAGATCCTATGCATGTAGGGCATTGTTGGAAAGGTCTGGAGTAGGAGAATCAGAAAGAAGGTTGAGAATCTTAGTCTGCTACATGTTTTTTGTCTTTTAGTTTTGATATGGAGAGTCTTTTTGGATTATTAACAACCACCTTCATATTTTTCATTACTCAAAAAAATTAAATAAAATTATAATACCCTTATAAAATTTATATTTTTTTCATAACACTTTTGAAATACAACACAACAATTATATTTTCATCACATATAGGGTATCATTGGAAAGGTCTCCATCTCAGGGACTTTTTTTTATTGGTAACTCATTAAAATAAAATCTTTATAAAAATATATAAGTCTATCTTTTCAGATCTTTCACTGTTACACCTTAAATGTTGTCATCAGTATTTTTTTCCAACAGCTGCTACTTCTAAATCTCAATAAGCGTTCATAAAATCAGAGTTTAATCTATACTTTAAATAAGTTGAAGTAGACTAGTAAGCTTAATTATTTGAGAAACCCTTATTTTACTTAGAAGGACAGGGTTTTCTATGGTTTATCCAACTACTTCGGATTCTGCTTACAGCAAGGCCACTGTAAGAGTCTACCTACAGTGTGGCTTCATTTCAGTAATATGATTAATTATTTTACAGGATAAGTCTAGTAACCTGGCTGACACTCCCTAACTCTAAAAAAAACAATAAAACAAAATGCTATGATTTTTTCTTTTTCTACTTCTTTAGTAGAGTAGGAAGATTAGATATCTCCTTCCCAGGTATCCAAGAATCATATTCAGATGATTTATTTGTGAATCTCAATAAATTTTCTGTACCTTTTTTAGAAGTGACTATTCTGTCATTCAGAATCTTATCAATTTTGGCTGTCTCAGTGATTTCATTAGGGGTTTTCTTTGGTCCTCCCCTCCTTTTTGGAGATAAATCACTATTGGATGTGTAAGGTTTCAAAAGAGATATTGGAAAAACAGGATGTTTTCTGTCATATGGATAATAAAAAATAACTTCAACTGCATTATCACCTACCATTCTTCTGACAAAAAATGGACCAACAAATTGGTCTTTCAATTTGTTATTACCTTGTAAATTGAATTGGACTGTAGAAATCAACACTTCATCACCCTTTTTAAATGTGTATTCTTTATGAGATTTGTCCCATCTCTTCTTCTCATATTCAAAGGATCTTTCAATACATTTTTGAGCATGACTTCTGCATAGTTTTTGCATTTGAAGAAAAGATTTTACACCAGGATGTAAATCCAATTTAGGTATTTTATTATTGAGAATTCGGGCAGGAGTATTTGGAACATATCCAAGCCAGAGCTCAAAAGGCATTTTAAGAGTAACAGAATGATCAGTGCTATTATAAGCAAATTCCAACACAGGAGTAAGGTAACCCAATCATGATTGAATTTGTCATTGTCTATATACTCAAGGCCAAAGGCACAATACCTTCTTATCATGTCCTCTAAAGTCTGAATCATTCTTTCAGCTAATCCATCAGTCTGAGGGTGATGGGCAGTAGAAAGTTTCAGATCACAACCACAAAAATCCAACAGAGACATCCGAAATTCAGAAGTAAATTTAGGGTCTCTGTCAGAGATTATGGCTTTAGGAAAACCAGCAGTATTAAACATATGAGACCTCCATAAGAAAGCTAATTCTTTAGTAGAAACATCCTTGTGAGTAGGGATAAATTTACACATTTTTGTGAATCTGTCCACAATAACCCAACAAGAGTTATAACTGTCTTTTCCAGCAATTGGTAATCCTGTTACAAAATCCATGTTTATTATTTTCCATGGTGTATCAGGAGGTGCAATATGTTGCATTAATACAGCTCTCTTACCAGTCAATCTTTTTGATTTTTTTCAAGAATCACATGATTCAACATATAATTTGATTTCTTCAGACATATTAACCCACCAAGCAGTGTTTTTAATTCTGATCATTGTTTTTTCAAGATCAAAATGTCCAGCTAATATGTCATCATGACAAATTTTCAAGATGATTTCTTCCATAGAAGGAGGAATAACAATAACATTACTCAAATTTCTTCTATAATATAGATATCCTTCATCAATTGAAAGTTTACCTTTCTCCAAAGCCTTCTGGTACTTTGGTGGAAGGGTTTTAATTAATGATTTCATTGAAGCATTCTTTGAATCATTTAATATGGTGCATAACTTTTTTAAGTCAGTGTCCTTATCATATGGATCCAGAATAAGCTGTAATAGCTCTTCCTCCATATCAACCACATATATCCCCTGGATGTGAATAATTTCATCCTCAGGATCATAAGTAGGATTAGAGTCATCATTTGGTAAAGGTAACCTTGATAACATATCCACATTTGAATGAACAATACCAGCCCTATGAATAATTGTCATTCTCCCTCTGTATTCCTGAACAGCTAAATACCATCTGAACATATGTCTTTTAGGTGTTTTCAAGTTTAAAAGGGATTTAACTGCACTTCAGTCAGTGACAAGTTTAAATTTCTGGTCATCTAGGTAATAATGTAGCTTTTCTAAAGCCCTTACTACAGCTAAACATTTAAGCTGAGTGGCACCATATTTCAATTCACTATTTCTCAAGGTTCTTAAAATATAACAAATTACTACTTCTGATACTTTATCATTCATCACTTTTTTTTATGGAGGGCAGCACCAAGACCCATAAAACTGGAATCAGTGTACAAAAAAAATGGTTGGTTAAAGTAAGGTAAAGTAAGAATTGGTGCCGACATCAAACAGTGTTTCATAGTGTCAAAATCTCTCTGTCTTTCACTATTTCAGACAAAAGCCACATCCTTTCTATTCAATTGGGTAAGGGGTAAAGCTATGACTTGGTAATTTCTAATATGCTGTCTATAGTATACACACATTCCCAAAAAACTCTGGAGCTCTCTAACTATGGTAGGAGCCTTCACCTGTTGTATGGCTGCGACTTTGTTTTGGTTGACACATATCTGTAACCCTGAAACAACATGAACAAGTACTTTTAAAGAATGAAAACCAAATTTACATTTCTTCAAAGCAAGTGTCATATTTATATTATCCATTTTGTCGAACACTTTACACAGGTGGTTAAGATGGTCCTCAAATGTTTTTGAGAATATAATGATATCATCAATATAAACCATCAGCCATCCTTCAATTATCTCTTGATGGAATGTGTTATCCATAACTTTTTGAAAAACTGAAGGGGCATTTTTAGGGCCAAATGGCATCCTAACATACTTATAAATACCCATATGAGTAGCAATCTTCAGAAAATTCTGAGAACACTTCTCAACAGGTACCTGGTGATATCTCTTGTTACCATCTAGACAGCTGATATATTTAGCACCTTGTAAGGTAGCATTTATAGAGCTAATTCTAGTTAAAAGATAGATATCATAAACAGTATAAGTATTAAATCATCTATAATCACCACATAACCTAGCTTTATCTTTCTCATAAGAAATATGGACAGGTGAGATAACACAATATTTAGGTGTTTCAACTACTTATACAATAATATTCATTTTTAAAAGGGTAGATATATTGTCTTCAATATTTTTTCTCTTTGTGGGAGAATCATGATAAGACTTCTTCTTTAAACTAGGTGGTATGTCAGTAAATGGACTAGATAATGAAAGTTTCATTTCTTCTTTAACTAATCCTAGTTCATGTGACCCATGAGCAAAGGCTATCAGAGAAGATTTTACCAATTTAATGATGTAATCTTTATTCTCACCAGAAAGTTGTTCTCCAAAAAAATCATTGTCAATTTCAGACATAAGGGCATGAATTTCTTTTTTAGATATTCCTTTATATTGAAACATAGAATTACATTTGTTCAATCCTGGTTTTTATAATTTTTTGGGGGAGGAAATCTTAAATTTTCTCTTTCCATTCATCCCCATTGTGAAAAATTGGTTTGAAGGATCCAATTTTATGCCATACTTGGTTAAAATATCATTTCCTATAATAAAACAACTGCTTAAGTTATCATTTTTCATGACAACGAAATCACAAATAGTTCTTACAAAACCATGGTTATATTTGAAAAATACTTTGGCTTTGTATTTACCAATTGGGGACAAAAAAGAGCCATAACCTCTCCAATTTTCAGAATTGATAGGCATAAGTTTTTATTTATAGTCTTGATCCACTGAAGCAAGTGCTTTTTCAGATACTACACTTCCTTCAGCTCCAGAATCCAGAACAACTTCAATGCTGGTTCCGTTGATCAAGACTGGTGCTGTCGGCTGGTCGTCTAGAAGAAGGAGAAGGATAGAAGAAAGAAAGAGAGGAGGAGAAGGAGGAAAGGAGTATGGGTAATAAAACAAATAAAATTTTATAAAATTATTTAATTTATTGAGAGAAAGGCAACGACGAGTGAGCTGAAAAGAAATGACAATTTGGTTTTATAAATATTAATATTATTTAAGTAAGAATTCTGCGCGGCAACCAATATAATTACTATCAGACTTAAAGCAACCTTTAAATTGTTATATAAAATTTTAATTAGAATTTTATTACTAATAAAAAGAATATAAACGTAATATAAAAATTGTATTTAATTTGTTGAGTGTATAATAAGTGATAAGGCTACAGGGGATTATCCAAGGCCCTTTTATAGGCAATGGGTCCTCTGAAGCGCTACTATATCAGTAAATACAATGATTAGAAAGGAATAAAACAAATATATCAAAAGAGTAAATGAAACATAACAATATAGAGAAAAACATGAAACAATTAATTAAAAGCCCAATTAAGAATCCAATTTCCCCGCCATTAATCCCCAAATCAGTAAGTGACAATAGTAAATAACTAAACAAGAGTGGAAACATAGGAACTATGAGAAATATAATTCCCAACAGATGGTACATCCTGATTAGAGGACATTTTAAGTGAAACAAAAAATAATTTGACGCAACAAAACAAGCAATTAATCTCAATTTAGTCCAAATTAATTTATTTGTTTTTTCTAACACAATTAAGGGTCAAAAGAAGCGTCCTTAATAATTGTTTAGTATCATATGAGAGGTATTAGTTAATATATAAATTTAAGTAATTAATTTAAATATATTATAAATCAAATTTACACTTGTAATTATAATATATGTTTTTTAATTAATTAAATATAAATTTATAATTATTAAATACATAAAAATGCGCCATTATTTGTAGAATATATTATATTATGCTCAATTTAATTGTATATAAAAATATATATAACCAATAAATTTAATGTAACATTTGTATATAATAAAATTCTTATATAATTTCATTATGTAATAAAATATTAAGTTATATTCATTAAATACAAGTCTTACTCACTCTTTAAGGTTTTATAATTTATATATCATTTACTGGACTCCTGGAATAGCCTGGCTGACACTCCCTCACTCTAAAAAAAACAATAAAAAAAATGCTAAGATTTTTTCTTTTTGTATTTTTTCAACAGAGCAGGCAGATTTGAAATTTCTTTGCCAGGTATCCATGCATCATGTTCAGATGATTTGTTCTTATATCTCAATAAATATTCAGTACCTCTTTCAGAAGTGATAATTCTATCATTGAGAATTTTATCAATTTCTGCTGTTTCTGTGACTTCCTGAGGGTTCTTCTTAGGTCTTCCTCTTCTTTTTGGAAATAAGTCACTGTTGGAAGTATAAGGCTTAAGCAAAGAAATGGGAAAGACAGGATGTTTCCTATCATATGGAGAATACAATACAACTTCTACTGCATTATCACCAACCATTCTTTTAACAACAAATGGTCCTACAAAAGGATCTTTTAATTTGTGGTTACCTTGTAAATTGAAATGGACAGTAGAGATCAACACTTCATCACCCTTGTTAAATGTGTATTCTTTATGGGATTTATCCCATCTTTTCTTTTCATATTCAAATGCTTTATCAATACAATTCTGAGCATGTTTTCTACATAGCTGTTGCATTTGCATAAAAGATTTTACACCAGGGTGTAGTTCCAACTTAGGTAATTTATTATTGAGAATCTGAGCAAGAGTGTTTGGGACATAACCTAACCAAAGCTCAAAAGGCTTTTTCTCAGTGACAGAATGAACAGTGCTATTATATGCAAATTCAAGACCAGGCAAAAGAGTGACCCAATCATGAGTAAATCTGTCATTGTCTTTATATTCTAAACCAAAGGCACAATACCTTCTAATCATATCTTCCAGAGTTTGAATCATTCTTTCAGCTAGACCATCAGTCTGAGGATGGTGAGCTGTAGACAATTTTAACTCACAGCCACAAATATCCATCAAAGAGGTCCAAAACTCAGAAGTGAATTTTGGATCCCTATCAGAGATAATGGCTTTTGGAAAACCAATAATATTAAACATGTAAGACCACCATAAGAAAGCTAATTCTTTGGTGGATACATCTTTGTGGGTTGGAATAAATTTGCACATTTTTGTGAATCTATCAACTATTACCCAACAAGAGTTAAAGCTGTCTTTACCTGCAACAGGAAGACCAGTGACAAAATCCATATTAATGATTTGCCAGGGAGCACTAGGTGCCTCAATATGTTGTAATAACCCTGCTCTCTTACCTGTTAACCTTTTAGATTTTTGGCAGGAATCACAAGATTCAACATATAATTTTGTGTCTTCAGACATATTAGCCCACCATGCAGTGTTTTTGATTCTAATCAAAGTTTTTTCAAGATCAAAATGACCAGCTAATATGTCATCATGACAAAGTTTGAGGATAGTTTCTTTCATTGAAGGAGGAATAACAATTACATTGGTAAGCTTCCTTCTATAATAGATATAACCATCTTCAATAGAAAACTTTCCTTTATTTAAAGCATTTTGGTATTTTGCAGGAAGAGTTTTTATTAATGCTTGAATTGAAGCATTCTTAGGATCATTCAAAATAGTAACTAATTTATTTAAGTCAGAATCTTTATCATATGAATCCAGTATTAACTGTAATAACTCTTCTTCCATATCAACTATAAATATACCATGTATATGAACAGTGTCATCCTCAGGTACATAAGCAGGATTGGAGTCATTATTTGGCAGAGGCAATCTGGAGAGCATATCAACATTAGAGTGAACATTTCCAGCTCTGTGGATAATAGTCATCCTTCCTCTGTATTCCTGAACAGCAAGTTGCCACCTGAACATATGTCTGTTAGGTGTTTTGAGGTTTAAGAGAGATTTCACAGCACTACAGTCAGTTACCAACTCAAATTTCTGGTCATCCAAGTAGTAATGAAGTTTTTCAAGAGCCCAAACAACTGCTAAGCACTCCAATTGAGTGGCACCATATTTCAATTCACTATTTCTTAAGGTTCTTGAAATATAACAAATTACAACCTCTGAGGATTTATCATTAATAATTTGCTTTTGGTGAAGGGCAGCACCCAGACCAATAAAGCTTGCATCTGTATAAAGTACAAATGGCTTGTTAAAATCTGGGAGAGCCAATATAGGGGCTGACATTAAGCAATTTTTCAATGTATTAAAAGCTTTTTGACTGTCATCATTCCAGAGAAAAGCAACATCTTTTCTGGTTAGTTTTGTAAGAGGCAAGGCTATGACCTGATAATTTTTAATATATTGTCTATAATAGCCACACATACCTAAAAAACTTTGGATTTCTCTTACAGAAGTTGGTGCTTTCACATTTTGAATGGCAGCAACTTTATTATGGTCTACACAAATTTGTAAGCCTGACACAACATGGCCAAGGACTTTCAAAGATTGAAAACCAAATTTACACTTTTTTAAAGATAAGGTCATATTGATTTCATCCATTTTTTGGAAAACTCTATTTAAGTGAATCATATGTTCATCAAAAGTTTTAGAAAAAACAATAATATCATCAATATAAACCATGAGCCAACCTTCAATAATTTCTTGATGGAAAGTGTTATCCATGACTTTTTGGAAAACTGAAGGAGCATTTTTAGGGCCAAATGGCATCCTAACATACTTATATATTCCCATATGAGTAGCAATAAGCAAAAAATTTTGAGAATTTTTCTCAACTGGAACTTGATGATACCCTTTATTACCATCCAGACAACTAATAAATTTTGCACCTTGCAAGGTAGCATGTATTGAATTAATTCTGGGTAAAGGATAAATATCATCAACAGTATAAGTATTTAAAGCTCTGTAATCTCCACATAATCTAGCTTTATCTTTTTCATAAGAAATTAAGACTGGGGAGATGACACAATATTTGGGGGTGACATCCACTTTTTCAATGATATTCATTTTCAATAATGTTTCAATATTATCTTCAATATCTTTTCTTTTTGATGGAGAAGCAGGATATGGTTTTTTCTTAAGGGAAGGAGGAATATCACTCAAATTACAGGATAAGGTAATTTTCATCTCTTCCTGAACAATTCCCAAGACATGAGAACCATGAGCAAAAGCCATAGGGAAAGAGGTAATAGAGGCAACAATAGAATCCTTTTGTTCATTAGTCAAATGATCACCAAAAGAAGCGGTATTTATTTCATGTAATAAATCATCCATTTCAGTTGTTGTTCTACCTTTACATTGGGTCAGTGAGTTACAAGATTTCAACAAATGCCCAGAAGGTTTAGGAGAAGAAATTTTGAATTTTCTTTTCCCATTCATTCCTAAGGTAAAGCAATTATTTGCTGGGTCCAGTTTCACACCAAACATGGTTAAAATATCATTTCCCATAATAAACCAATTGCTCAAATTATCATTTTTCATGACAACAAATTCACAAATAGCTCTGACAAAACCACCATTATATTTGAAGAATACAGAGGTTTTGTATTTGCCAATAGGAAATAAGGTAGAACCATACCCTCTCCATTTTTCAGAAGTTATAGGCAATAATTTACTTAAATATTCCTTATCCACTGAAGCCAAAGCTTTTTCAGATACTACACTTCCTCCAGCACCAGAATCAAGAACTACATCAACATTTTTACCATTAATGATAACAGGTGCCTTTAAAGGGGATATAGGAATAGAATTTTTAGTAATATCTTTAATTATCTCAGCATTTTCTACTGAAGATAAATTCAATACACAATCTTCAGATATATTATTTAAATAATGGACATCATGTTCTAACATTAAAACATCTTTAACAGATTCATTGTCATAGGAGATATTACTTTCACAGTCACTGGAAGAATTATTGACATCAAGTTCAATTTCATCAGTGTCTTCATTTTGTTCAACAAGATGAATTTTCTTGTCACAAACATGACCCTTCTGCCACGGTTTGTTACATTTATAACAAGTATTTGTTGCATATTTTTTAGGTGCAACTGGGGCAGAGGGTTTACCAGATTTTTCTGGGAGCTTTATAGAAGGTTTATTCTGATCATTATAAGATTTACTAAGGTAATTCTTTGGTTCATATCTATGGTTGAGTAGTACTTCATTACAGATATTAATGAAAGAAGAATTTTCCCTTACATGCTCAGTTCTAGCAACAATCAAATCCCTAAGAGAATTTGGTAATTTATACAAGATTTTATCTCTCCAAATATCATAATCCATCTTTGGATCAATTGCTCTAAGGATTTTAGTTATTTTCATCAGAAAAACAATGGGCTTTTCAACAGAGGAGGATACATATCTAGTATTCTCATACAGTCTTTGTTGAGCTAACCTGAATTTTGAACCACCAAACTGATTCTCAATCAAGGATTTCCAATCATTCCATGTATAATGATTGTTATCTAAGAGGACAGATTCATACCACATCAAGGCTACATTGGAAAATAAAGAAATTAGCTTAGAAACAATTTCCTCATCAGGTAGTTTATAAGATCTCTTTAAATTATCAATTCTTTGGATAAAGTGTTGCCAATCAGAGGAAGAATCACCATCAAAGGTAGGATATTGGTCTAACTTAGGCCAATTTTTCTGACTACTGGGATGGTCCATTTTTTGGTTTGAATTATTCATAAGTAATAATTCCTGAAGTTTAGCCAGGTGTTCAGAAATTTCATTATTTACAGAAACAGCTGGTGCATGACCATCACAAGATTTTTTGCTAGTAGCAAAAGATTTTACAGACTCATTGTCAGTTTGTTTAATGGTTGAAATATGAGGAAGAAAGGATGAACTTTGTTCAGGTTTTTTCCCTTTATTTTTATGCAGCTTACTGGCAGAGATCTCATTTAATTCATTATTGATGGTTAAGGTTGAGAACTTTTCCTGTAGGTCAGACACATAGTTTCTTATTCTTGGAATTTCAGACATCTGGTCATTCACTTTTGCAAGAGATAGAACATTTCTGTCCTCAGAAACTGAGTGTTTGGTACTTAGTGCATGGAAGTCATTTTTTAGTTTCTTCAACTCATTTTGTAGAGATTTTATTTCATTTTTGAATGAATAATTTTCCTCAATAAGGGGTTTCAATTCACTCAATGTCTTATGCAGACTGATATTTCTATCTGAGATAGCTCTATGGTCACTTCTTATTTGTTTTTGTTGACTAAGAACAATATTCAAGGTTTCTTTGATTTTTAAATAAGCTGTATCTTGTACAGAAGAACTCACTCTACATTGCAAGTGTAAATTATTTAATCTATCATTTTCATGGATTAACACATCTCTCACATGTTTGTCTTTCACAATATTAAAATCAAGGGTATCTTTCAAAATTTCCTCAGAAGTTTTTTCAATTAAGTTATAGATTTCAGGGGGAACAGAATCATTTTTAATTGCAAGAGAAGGATTAATTAAAGATGTAGAAGTTAAATGTAAAGGTTCATCAAATGACAATTTGCTAATTACATCAATAGGGCTACTAGTTACAGGAAGCTGTCTTTTAACAGGTTTAACTGTTCTTTCACCATGTTCAATAATATTACCTGCAGAAGAAGATTTATTAGAAAATATACCCGAGTGACTATCAACCAAATTACTTACCATGGCAGAGGAGGAAACTTCCCCTGGGACTGGGTTTGGGATTGTGCTTGGGCCTTCTTTCTCCTGCTTTGTTGGTAGGGATGAGGAGGTGGATGGAAATTGGGTGTTCTGGATGGGCCAGGCTGATGATGAGGAGGGTGTTGCACATTCTGTTGGTAGTGACTCATTAGATAATCCCATTTCCATTGCTCTACTTCCATAGTATTTGGATTTTGGATGGTTGAGCTGGGTGGCTGTGAAGGTTGAGCCTGAAATTGAAGCTGATTGGGAGGCAATTGAGGAGGGGCCTGGGCCTGAATCTGGTTCCTGAGTTCTTGGACCTGATCCCACAATGTGTCTACCTTTGCTTTGTACGTCATATTTTCTGTCTTCAACTCTTTTATATGACTGGATAGGTTGCTGATTTGTTGTGGCAGAGGAAGCTTTTTTATTTTGAAGCCTTTTGGAAGACCTTCTTGAGGCACTAGAGGCTTTACTTCCTTCTGTGGTACTGGGGGAAGGGGGTTTGGTTTGTTTGCATTTCCTGTCATTTCCACATCCTGCAGTATGAGAATTCTTTGTGTTAACATAAGATTTTTTATGACCAACTTTAGAAGAACTTACAGTGTCAGCATCATAGTCAATTTCTATTTCATCCACTTGCATGTTATCCATTTTTTCTGTCAAATTGTTGGACATACTAGTGGGAAGATTAATATTTTACTTTGTACTTTATAAAAAAAATAATCAAAGTTAGTCAATAATTGCTCCAAATAAAAAAAAAATTTTTAATTAATTAAATTATAGAAAAAATAACTTTCAATATAAAGTAATAATTAAAAAATTAATTTTTTTTAAAAAAAAAAAAATGGATTGCAAGTTTAAATTGGGAATAACAAGTTAGTTAATTCAACCAATTAATTACCAATATTAAATATGGCAATATATTGGGACTAAGCACAATGTACTTTTAAGTCAACCAAAATTAACAATAATTAATAATAAAAAAAAATTAAATTAATAATTCAATTTGTATTAATAATAATGTCAATTCTTCTAGGACTAAGAGGATTTAACACTCTATAATGGTCAACTAGGAAAAAAAAATTTTTAAAAATTGAACACTTACACTCAGTGAATCAGCAATTAAGCCACAATCACTGTTATTGCAATAAAAATATAGTAATATGAGTGAGAGGCGCAAAGGTGAACTTACTATAGTGATCGAAAAATCACTTCAAAATAATATAAAAATTAATATTATATAAACCTAAGATGTCGAACCCAAGTTCGAAACACAGTCGCGGCAAAAGTTTCGTTTTGCTAGGTGGTCCGTGCGTTTTGTCGTTCGTCGCCAGGCTTCGATCGTTGTCGTAGTTTGGAAAGGCCCTCAGTTGTCGGCTGGTCGTCTAGAAGAAGGAGAAGGATAGAAGAAAGAAAGAGAGGAGGAGAAGGAGGAAAGGAGTATGGGTAATAAAACAAATAAAATTTTATAAAATTATTTAATTTATTGAGAGAAAGGCAACGACGAGTGAGCTGAAAAGAAATGACAATTTGGTTTTATAAATATTAATATTATTTAAGTAAGAATTCTGCGCGGCAACCAATATAATTACTATCAGACTTAAAGCAACCTTTAAATTGTTATATAAAATTTTAATTAGAATTTTATTACTAATAAAAAGAATATAAACGTAATATAAAAATTGTATTTAATTTGTTGAGTGTATAATAAGTGATAAGGCTACAGGGGATTATCCAAGGCCCTTTTATAGGCAATGGGTCCTCTGAAGCGCTACTATATCAGTAAATACAATGATTAGAAAGGAATAAAACAAATATATCAAAAGAGTAAATGAAACATAACAATATAGAGAAAAACATGAAACAATTAATTAAAAGCCCAATTAAGAATCCAATTTCCCCGCCATTAATCCCCAAATCAGTAAGTGACAATAGTAAATAACTAAACAAGAGTGGAAACATAGGAACTATGAGAAATATAATTCCCAACAGATGGTACATCCTGATTAGAGGACATTTTAAGTGAAACAAAAAATAATTTGACGCAACAAAACAAGCAATTAATCTCAATTTAGTCCAAATTAATTTATTTGTTTTTTCTAACACAATTAAGGGTCAAAAGAAGCGTCCTTAATAATTGTTTAGTATCATATGAGAGGTATTAGTTAATATATAAATTTAAGTAATTAATTTAAATATATTATAAATCAAATTTACACTTGTAATTATAATATATGTTTTTTAATTAATTAAATATAAATTTATAATTATTAAATACATAAAAATGCGCCATTATTTGTAGAATATATTATATTATGCTCAATTTAATTGTATATAAAAATATATATAACCAATAAATTTAATGTAACATTTGTATATAATAAAATTCTTATATAATTTCATTATGTAATAAAATATTAAGTTATATTCATTAAATACAAGTCTTACTCACTCTTTAAGGTTTTATAATTTATATATCATTTACTGGACTCCTGGAATAGCCTGGCTGACAGGTGCCTTGAGAGGGGAAATTACAATTGAGCTATCCTCAATGTTCCTTATGATCTCAGCATGCTCAACTGTAGATAAATCATTATAATCAATATCAATAGTATTTAAATAATGAATATCTTCTTCCAGCATCAAGATTTCTTGTTGAGATTCATGTGAAATATTGCTGGCACAATCACTTGAAGTATCATCCAGTGCTATTGTGTCATCAGCATGCTCCTCATTTTATTCAAAAAGATTTATCTTCTTGTCACAAACATTGCCTTTCTTCCCAGGCTTGTTGCACTTGAAGAAAGTTTTTGTTGCATACTTTTTAGGTGCAACAGGGGTAGAAGGTTCACCAACCTTTTCAAGAGGTTTCTGTTGGTAAGTGGAGGGCTTCTCCAAAGGGGTTCTAGGAATGAATCTTCTTGCATCATACTTGTTGTTTAGATGGATCTCATCACAAGTATTAATGAAAGAAGAAGGTTCTCTAGAGAATTCAGTCCTAGCCACTATCAAGTCTCTCAAAGAAATTTGTAATTTATAAAGGATCCTTTCCTTCCATAACTCAAACTCCATATTTGGGTTCATTTCCCTTAAGATTTTTACAAGTTTGATTAAGAACTCAATAGGTTTATCAGTAGAAGAGCTATATCTAGTTTCCTCATACTGACTTTGTTGAGCCATCCTAAACTTGGAGCCACCAAATTGTGCTTTAATTAATTTCTTCCAATCTTCCCATGAGTAGTCATTCCTATTCAACAGAACAGATTCATTCCACATTAGGGCTACACTGGTAACCAAAGAAATTAACTTAGAGGCAATTTCCTCATCTGGGAGTTTGTAAGAATTTTAAAATCTATCAATTCTGCAAATGAATTGCTACCAATCAGAAGAATAATCACCATCAAATGTTGGATACTGGTCTGCTTTTGGACAATTCTTCCGATTTGAAGTAGTGTTCTTATTAAAAGCTTTTTTCTGTGTGAGAGGGAGCTGTAACTTCTCCAATTGGGCAGTAATTTCATTGTTTAATCCTTCTGTGGATGATCCAGGTACATCATCAATTTTTGTGGAAACTCAGTGATATCAACTGGTATTTCTGGAACTAATTTCTCTTTGGATGAACTAGGAACAGGTAAAATTGGGGTATCCTGATCAACAGGTTCTTTCAAAGAAATGTCAGAAAACTTTTGATTATGTAACAATGAATTCAATTTCTTCTCAATGGTTGTTAACCTAGTATTTACTCTTGGAATACTAGATAAATTCTCATTGATGGTTGCAAACGATAATTGATTCTTATTTTGTAAAGATGAATAATGGTTACTCAATCTTTCTAAGTTCATCTTGTGTCCCTCTAGCTCCTGGAAACAGATGGACACAGTATCTTTTAATTTAGACAAATCATTCTTGATATTTTGCCATAAAGCAACTTTCTTTTCATGAGTTATTTTGTAATGAAAAAAATCATCAGAAACTCTCTGTAACTCACTCCCCAATGCTTGATAATCCTGTTCAGTTATCAAACTATAATGTTTCTGAGTCAATTGAATGTTGTTCATTATATAGTTTTTTTAGCAATAATATCTCTCAAATATTCATCATTAATTTTTGCTACATCTGGAGTGTTTCTCAATAGGGAAGCAGAATAAATTTCCCGGCTCTCATAAAACTCAGGATCAAGCGTCTCATCAATAATAGACATATTAGGATTTATCATTGAAGTAGCAATCAAAACCAAAGGATTATATACATCAGAATATTCTGAAATTTGTCTACTATTCTCAGCCTCTACTGGTCTCACAGTCTCATCTCCTCTTCCAGAATTACTTGAAAGAACTGAATCAGCAACAAGAAATGATACTTGAGATTTAATAAAGGGGGTCACCATGGCTTGGTCCAGAATTGAATGTGATTGTTTTTTCTCTCACTTCCTCCTTGATAGGGGGAAGGAGGTGTGGGGTTGAACTGATTGGTTCTTGAAGGACCTTCCTGAGGTACTTGTTGCTGTTGTTGTTGGAACAGATAATCCCACTGCCACTTTGAGACTTCCACCTTTTCTTGTTCCTGGGGGGCCAATTGTGGAAGGGCTTTTGGGGAAGGAGGAGGTTTCCTCTTCTCTTGAAGGAAGGACACTATTTTTCTTAAATTTTCTTCTAGAGAGTCTTTTTTTGACCTCAGCTTGAGGTTTTCTGACCCCAACTCCTTGATGTGAGTGGAGACATTTTTGACTTGCTGATTCAAGGCCATCTTTTTTATTCTGAAGCCTTTTGGAAGCTGTTCTGGGGGGTTTATAGAAGACTTTTGTTCCTGAGCAGTTGTCTCCACTAATATCTCCATCTCCTGAATTTCAACATCCTGATTGGTCCAGTAATTGATTAATTTGAGCTAGTTTTGTAGTAAAAGGAGAACTTACAGAAGAAACTTCATTATAATCAATTAAATTTTGTTCCTCATCATGGCCAGCAGAAGCACCTTGATCAGTCATAGTTGTAAATAACCTGAACTGAGAGAAAGAAATGTTAGAATTTAATCAGTTATTATTTTTACTTTATTTAAAGAAAAATAAGGAAAAAAGATTATAGTATATAATCAATTATCAGGATTTTGTAATCAACTGAAATAATGAAAATATAATGTTCATCATGACAAAAATTAACTGAAATAATAATCACAATTTTATTAATTAATTTTAAGATAATTTTATAACCAGGATTTAAAATAAATCAACTTAAATAATAAAAAAATTAATTATTATTAATGTAAATTTTGATAATTATCAGGACTAGAAGTTAACTGAAGAGTTTAATTACCAGGACTAAATTTCAACTGAAAACAATTTTATTTACCAGTACCCAATGTGAACTGAAATAATTTAATTACCAATTGTTATTGTCAACTGAAATAATTTCAATTTAATCAATTTAATTAATTTTTAATATTATTAATTTTCTTCCAGGACAATTTTTCAACTGAAACAATAATATAAAATTTTAATTATCAGGAAAGAAGTCAACTGAAATAATTAAAAAAATTTAATTTAATTAATTTAATTTTTTATATCACTTCTAGGACTAAGAACAATATAGTTCTATCTTTCCCAACTATGAAAAAAAAAATTATTTACCAGGCATCTTTCCCTGAAAAATGTGCAAGTTAATGCCACTTACAGAGTGCTGAGTAAAAAAGAATTGTGTGGACAATGAAATGTGTAAAATGACCCACATATAGTAATCAATATAATTACCACAAATATATATGACTATTTCTAATATATGAACCTAAATTTTGGAGTGAGGTTTGATTTTCGGTCACATCAAAAAACAAGTCATGTGGTTGATGATCTTTGTCGTTTTTGTCGTCTACTCTTCCTACTGGAACCTCGTTATTGATAGTCCCTCAGTTTCCAGCTTCAAGATATTAATGTGTTGTCAAAAATTTGGAAAGGGCCTCAAGTGTTGAAGGGGTCCTGATGTCTAGAAGATTTTAACAGAGGTCCAACAGCGGTGATAGGTTTAATTTTGGAGTTTCAGAGTCAATGGTATGTATGATTTTATCTTTTAGTTTTATTACTCAATATAGAGACGTAAAATGTCTTGTAATAATTATTATAATTTATGATTTAGAATTAAGTTAGAGTAAATACTACAGACAATAAATAAAATAATTAATTGATTTAAAGTAATGTTGCAATAAAATATAAGTAAGTAATGGATGAACAAAACAACCAGAAAAGGGAGGCCTTATATAGGCAAAAGAGAGACAAAGCCCCGAGGAAAAAATCCTATATACAGGAGTATGAGAGAAGAAGAAGAATATTCCAGAAAAATATTTTTAAATTATAAGGTTGTTCTAGAAAGAAAGTGTTAAAAATGTGTATTTACTGTATATGTAAGAAATAAATTGGTTAATTTAAAAATTCCCATAAGTATCATTTTTAAATAGGTAATTTGAATTTCTTGTATATATTAATTTAATTTTAATATTAAATTTTATTTCCATATTAAATTTTATTTTAATATTAATATTTATTTCTCTCAACCTGTCATTGAGCACAGTGTTATGAAATAAAAATATAAGGGACATTTTAATATTAAATTTAATTATTTACTGTTTTGTAACTATTTGATTTATTACAAGTAAATTTTAAGTAAATATATTATAGTTAATAATAATATATAAGAAATAAAAAGGCGTGGCTTTATCCCAGTAAATAATTAATTATTTTACTAGGTAAGTCTAGCAGCCTGGCTGACAAGAGGTAAAATACATTTATGTGATTTTCCACTATTTTAAATTTGTTGAGAAATATCTATTCAATAAATACATATTCTTCATAACTCTTGTATGATTGGATGATTTATTTTTAATGAGATATAAATTTTCTTTAACAATTATGACTCTTTAAAAAATATTTACTTTAATTAATTTGATTCTATTTGATCTGAGTTTACTTTATTTTATTATATTGTACTATATCATACTGTATTATACTATAATAAATTTCATTTCATATCACTTAATATTATTCTATTTAAATTAACTTTATTTATTTATATTTTATTTTAATTTACTATATTTTATTTCATTACATATTAATTTAATTTATTTAATTTATTTTTAATTTAAAAAGTTACATTACATGTGCAAATAAAAGTTTTTAAATTCTCAAATAGAGCTGGTGAAATCTGATGTATGGCTAAAGATCACAGCTCACTACTAATTTTTATGCATGTGGAGTCTGATCTACAGTTTTATAGCAGAGTTCACCACCCAATTTTATGCATGTGAACGCTGATCTTTGGTCATACATCAGAGCACCACATCCATTTTTTTGTATGTGAACTCTGATCTATTGCCATACATCAGAGTTCATCACCCATTTTTATGCATGTGTACCCTGATCTATGGCCATAAATCAGACTACCACATCCAATTTTATGCTTGTGAACCCTGATCCTCATCTGTACATCAGAGAACCACATCCATTTTTTTATGCAAACTCTGATCTCAAGCCATACATCAGAGTTCACCACCCAATTTTATACATGTGTAACCTGATCTTCAGCCATACATCAAAGTACCATATCCAATTTTTTGCATGTGAACTCTGATCTACAGCCATACATCAGAGTTCACGACTCATTTTTATGTATGTGAACTCTGATCTATGGCTGTACAACAGAGTTCACCACCCAATCTTATGAATGTGTACCCTGATAAAAAGCATTACATCAGAGTACCACATCCATTTTTATATATGTTTAAACTCTTATCTTCAGCCATAAATCATAGTTCCACATCCAATTTTTTTCATATGATCTCATCTACAGCCATATATCAGAGTTCACCACCCATTTTAATGCATGTATACCCTAATCTTTGGCTGTACATCAGAGTGCCACATCAAATTTTTCACAAGTGAGCCCTGATCTATTACCATAAATAAGAGTATCACATCCAATTTTATAAATGTGAGCCCTGATCTATGGCCATGTATCAGAGTACCACATCCAAATTTATTCATGTGAACTCTGATCTATGGCCATACATAAGAGTTTACCAGTCAATTTTAAACAAATTAATGCTTCTTTACAGCTATAAATCAGCATACATTTAATCAAATAAAATGAATTAAATGAAATTAAGACCATAAAAAACAGATATATAAGTATAATCACTAGAATTAAAAAAAGATAAATACAAATGGTATAAAATGAGATAAAACAAAACAAAATTTATAATATATTTTAAAAAGGAATCAAATAAAGTTAAATAAAATAAAATAAAATTCTAATAAAATAAAATAAAATTATCTAACACATAATCTGATACAACTCAATATAATATAACAAAATTCAATTAAATTTGATGCAATGAAATAAATAAAATGAGTATCATTTTCAGGCTGAGTTCAAGAACAGAGATCTGAATAGCTTGATTAGTCGGTTTCCTAGAAGCTTTTAATGGTCCCATATGAATACTGTAGCACAGATCCAATAAGTATTAAAATATAACTTAATATAAGGGTCTCACTAATTATAAATGGGTTACAATCTTGTAGTTGGTAGAAGTATAAATGTAATAGTTCAGATACTATTCAAAAACTTGAGAAGTACTATTGATATGTTATGTAATTGTATTGGTTTTATATTTTGATAGTAATGATAAAGAATGAAGAAAACAAGACCAAAAACCCCCTCTTTTTATACCCAGTAATTCTCAAATGTATCCATTTGATTTACCAGGCCTATACACAGCTAATGACGCCTCATTCTAGCAAATACACCTTTCCATAAATATAAAGAATAAACATTAACATAATTAGAGTGATATCACCAGCCAAAATCCTGGAGTAATAGGGATAATCCATCAAAATAAAAGAATAAGAAAAAAGAGAGTATATGTATTCAATATCTTAAAATAAAAGACCAAAAAAAGAAAGAATAACTCTAAGAATTACAAAATATCAAGGGGATTAACAGTAGAAGTAGTAGGGCTAATTATTCCAAATCACTACCTGAAATCCCCATTCCAAAATGACCAAAATTGGCTGAGAAACCACTGAGAAACCCAAAAAAGGACATGAGATGTTAAGTAACTGAATGCAGTCCTTTGAAGGCGCTTGAACAGGTAAATACTTGACTAATTTAGGCAAATTTAAGCTTGGAAGTGATTTTTGGCACCAATTTAAATGAAACTAAGGCAAATAAAAAGTTCAATACACCTAAAATTAAATTAGGACACTAAAAAAGTGTCTGTCATCTATTTAAGTGTTTTTCTGCATATTGGGAATAGAATGTGGGTTAATTATAGTGTGAAAAAGATAAAATTTCTAAAATGAAGCTTTTTACATGGGATAAATTCAGGCAGTATGTGGACAGTACACAGAGGCCATTTCTGACATAAAAACACCAAATTTAAAAAGTGTTATTTTTATTCATTTGAGAAGCCAAATCAATAGTTCTAATTAAGACAAATTGATCTGTCGAGGTGCATTTTTAATATTTTTAGATTTATAGTGTATATATTCAACTTTTAAGTGATTTAAAGCACATCTCTTGTTTTTCACATAAACAATGAAAACAGCAGCTTTAAGTCTACTTAAAAATTATGTAGCCTTATGTTTAAGGTTCTTAAGGTTGCTCTAGGATATTAAGACTTAATATTAAGTACATAAGCCTTATAAAAGGTGGATATATGCATATATATAAGTTGTTATGATGGCATATATTGTATTTTATCATAAATTTCACTTATGTATACAACTTGTGTACCTTTATTTATTGTTCCCATGTATAATACATGTGTTTAACATAATTTATAAGTACTTTTCACTCAGTCCTGCAAATATCCAGGCTGAAAATCATAAAATATGAAAAAATAAAACACTATAAAACCAATTTAAAAAATTAAATGATATAACATAAAATAAATTTATACTCAATAAAAATTATAATATTTATTCAATTTGAATTTGAATATGGGGTATCGAAGTTAAAAATTTGTAATTCTTTAAAAGGTATTTCACAACACAAAAAGAAAGCCACAAACTCAACATTAATTCTCAGTAAAAAGGCATTTTGGGGGCACAATATGGCATATTTTAATAAAATAATCATGGTGGATTTGGTGGAGAAAAGAGGTATTTTGAAATGAAAGATTTCTAACTTTGATATCCCCTAATATGTATGTGAAATTTAATTTTGTATTTGCTTATTCATTATGGAAATTCTTATGAATATGCAATATTAATTTTTCTATGCATATTCAATAAGAATTTTTTATATGCATATACAATAAAAAATTTTCATATTCACATTCAATATGAATTTCACATATGCACATTTAATATGATATTGCATATAAATATGAAACATGAATTTTCATAAGCATATTCAATATGAATTTTCTTGTGTGTATTCAATATAAGTTTTATTATGCATGTTTATTTTTTGATAAATATTCAAAATCATTTTCATCATATATATGAATTATCATTTAACATTTATACTGAATAACACTTTGCAAGTGAATATTTAATTTCACTTTTTCTCACTAAAACTTATGTTACATGATTGCAAAATATTATTGATTGAATAAAAAAATTATTTTATATTAGTTTTCTGAACTGCATAGATTGGAAAATTCTGGTAAAGAAATTTAAACAATATTAAATAGTTAAGCATAGTTTTGAATATGTTTCAATATATTTTAAATAAGTATTAAATTAAAGTGAAATAATCATTTGAAAAATTTAAAATTTAAAATGGTTCTTCAGACCCATCTTGAGCTATAATTTAAAGGATTGAGTCAAAAATATGTGCTCAAGGTATACAGTGTTTGGAATGACTTCTGAAACTCCATTCATTCAAAATTGAAGATAAGTTGATTTCACTTTCATTATTATAATGGAAAATATTAAAGCAGCTTTGTACAGTGGGGTGACAAAAGTATCCACCTGCTGCATGCATAATCTTCATGATCACCTTTTTCATTTTCTTCCTCATACCACCACAACAGCCACTCACACCACCAGGGGAATACTGGTTATTTTCCTTACCTCCTATTCTACCCAATCTCTTCACCTATGCCTCCAACTCCAGCTCAGAAAAAGTATTTGACAACCGAGGAGAAGGCCAAAATTGTTGGCATGTCAATGTGGGGTGCCAATCCCTATCAAATCTCACAATGTTATGGCTTTCCTCGGGCCACTGTGCGTGATATCATCAAAAAACATGATGTCACTGGCACAGTGGAGACTGCCCCTTGCTGTGGCCTACCTTGAAAAACAACTGAGCATGACATGCGTGAAATAGCACAAAGCCTAAAAAAATAGAAAATCAACAAAAGCAGAGGTTGCTGACACCCTTACTTCCAATATATCTGCTCGAACCCTGTCCCGACGTGCAAAAGAACTTAATTTCCATAGCTTAGTTGCTGTTAAAAAGCCATTTATCAATACCACGCATGAAAGTTGACGCCTAAAATTTGCTCGTGAGCACTTGAACTGGACAGTTAGTGATTAGAATTTGGTCCTGTGGTCTGACAAGTCAAGTTTTGAGATTGGCAAGCAGTCAAGACAAGTATTAGTGTGGCCTCAAGCTAAAGAAAAGTTTGATAAGGATTGTCTCACACCCACTTTCAAGAGTGGGCGTTTTTCTGTAATGGTATGGGGCTCTTTTCATGGTAATGTGAAGGGTCCACTTGTTTTTCTTCCTCCCAAGCAGCGAACAACAAAGCACTTCATTGAGAATGTCTACCTTTCAAATTTACTCCCCTGGCTTGCAAAACATGACGAGGACAACCAACTTACACTCATGGAAGATAATGCCCCAATAAATACCTCTCAACTTGCCAATGACTTCCAAAGCGCTGTCAGCTTACGAAAGATGCTAAACTGGCCAGCCCAGTCTCCTGACCTCAATCCAATTGAGAACGTTTGGAAGGACCTCAAAGATGTGATTTCCATGCATTATCAGCCAAAGACAATACCTGAAATGCGTGAGGCAATTCAACAGGCTTGGGATGACCTTCCAAGCCAAAAGTTAGATAATTTGATTGCATCTATGCCTGCCAGGATGCAGGCTGTGGTTGATGCCAATGGTGGCTCAACCCGTTGGTGAGATGAGGGTTGTCATTTGTTATAATTTCATTCTTTTTATAAAAAAATTGGCAAATCAAAAATTTATTGCAATGATTGTTTTCTACATGGTTGTCTGAGTCGTGAGGTACCATGTTGCATATGTGTAGAGTGAGTATTTATTGAGATACAACGAAATGAAAACAGGTGGATACTTTTGTCACCCCACTTTACAATAGTTCAAGATGGTGTTTAAGAACAGTTCAGCAAGAGTTTAATCTGAGTTCCATCTGAGTTTCATCTGAATTCAAGTTGTGGACTTTCTAGCAAGTCCCCCCAAAAATTAAGTGGTTTCAGACCCCTTTTCCCCCCACCCCACATCATCCTGGACTTAAATTCCAATTTATATATTCATCATCACCATAAGTTTTTCCCTTTCTAATCTTCTATCATCACCTTATCAAGCTCATGTTTTATTCTTTCTTCTATTTCAGTTTGTCTTATCTCAATAAATCTTTGTTAGGACTTCACTTTTTATCCATCAAAGTTTAACATGCTCTGATAATTTTGTCCTCTCCATGGTTTTAATTATATTATTCTTTTCCCAAAAACTATTTCTTAAAAGTATAATCAGATAGCCAAGAGTGACCTTCAGATTGTGATCAATTTGTTGCAAACAAAATAAATTTTAATGCCTGCTTTGGCTGTTACAATTCTATAAGGGTGAGACACCCACCTGCCTCAAAAATCAGTGGGTATCAGAAAATGTAAATTGAGCTAAAAAAAATAAAACAAAAGGTAAAATGGACTTAACAACAAAGCAAATGAGGGAGTTATTCAAATATTATCATTTAAAATACAAGAAAGTAAAAATGGCTGCTTCTTCTACTGGATTTGCGGTATCAGAAGAAGATCACACAAATGGAATCACCTCAGTTTCTGAAAAACTCAATTCAATGTGCCACTCTATTAGCAGATGTATGATCTCTTTGGGAAAAGAACTGATGTAAATCCTCTATACACTGAGGATTCTAAACTACTGGGTTCTGAAAACAACCACATTTTAGACATACTGATTGATCCAAAACTCAATACAAAATATTTAGAGGATTCTCCCAACAATTCTGATCATGAGAAAGATGATGCAGTTTTTGTAAGTTTAAGTGGCTTGTTTTTTTTATTTTTCCAACTAATAAAATATATTAAAATCATGAACCAGACCCCATCTAGAGTGAATCAAGATACTTTTTATAATGATTTGGATCTGTAGAGCAGTGCAGAAGATGAGCCAATAAAAACCCCAAACAGAATTAAAAAAGAAGAGCTTTGAAATCTTTCAAAAATAAATGATAAAGTTTGAAATTTGTCTTATCTGCCTACAAAGAGATTGCGTAAAAACATGAATAAGGTGAGGCTAATTATATTTTCTTGATTTCTATATGATTATTGTTTCTGAAATTTCTCTAATTTTTAAATAAATTTTGTTGCCTCAAAAGAAAAGGCATATATATAAATTTTGAAAATGGAGTCTCAAGAGAGGTCTGAAAGCAAAGGATTTAACCTGGAAGAAAAAAAATTCTTTCACCTTCTCCAAAAGGATGAAAGTTCTTTAGAAATTGAGAAAGATTGTTTAAATATTGAGATGGAGAAATCAAAGCATGAAAGGGAAGAAAATCGGACACTCCAAAATAAACAGCTTCAGCTGGAGATAGAAAAATTATAGTTCCAACATGAAAATTAAATCAAAAATGTGAAGAAAAATCCAGAAGACAAAACTTGATGTTAACATGTCTGAGTGCAGGAAAATCAACAGATGAAATTAATAAGTTGCTGGATTTACTTTATTAATTTCATTTTTAATATTCTGAATTTACAAAACTCTTTATTTTAGGTTTTTTTTGGTAAAAATTTGATAATCTCTTAGAATCATGCTTGATAAAGGTGTTGAATTACATTATTATATTTTGACTTATTTTTTCTTTCATAGAGGATATAAAATTTATATGTATTCAAATTTCCCAGTGGGAAAAGGACCTCAACTCATTCCCTTTAAACTATTCCATATTTCATTTCATAAAAGATTTCAGGAAACATTTCAAAACACATTTATGAACACATTTCATAACCCACATCATAATCATCATGAAATTCTCCTTCCATATTTGCCTATTCTCTTTCTCTTTACATCTTTTTCTGCCCTTTAATCAAGGAAAGTTTTTTCTTTTTCTTCACAGCTTCACATGTTCCTCATTTTTCTCTTCAAGCAACTTCCAACACTTACCTAAGTTGAGTGGTACCTTATTTTGTTTTTCTTTTTACTGACTTTTTTTCTCTTTTTTTTCCTTTTTTTGTGGGTTTTTTTTCTAAATTGCTTTGAAAACAGTCCCAGAACAATTCTCAACTGTTTCCCTGTGTTGTTGGTAAGTATTTTTTTAGCCTTGGAAATGTGATGGCAGCATGCCCAGCACATTTCCAAGCATTTTTACCAACTTCTTTTTATTCACCAAATCAATTTGGAAACAGTACTGAAACAAATCTACACTATTTCCAAGTTTTTTGGGTAAGTTTTTTGTTTTTAGCCTCAGAAATGTGCTGGTTGCATGTCTAGCACATTTCTGAGATTTTTTTCTAACTTTTTTTTTCTTATCTCCAAAAAAATTTTTTTTGAAACAGTACCAGAAAAATTCTACACTGTTTAAAAGTATTTTTGGTAAGTGTTTTTTTTCTTTGGAAACATTCTTGGAACAAGTCCCCTGCAATGCCAATTCACTTATTTAATATTTTTTTAAATAGAAAATAAATATGACCTCCTCATCTTTTTCTTCACTTTCATCAATCTCCTCATCTCTTTCTTCAATTCCATTGATCAAGTCTTCAGAAAATATGTCATCCTCATATTTTTCTTCAATTCCATTGATCAAGTTATCAGAACATATGTCCATCTCACATCTTTCTTCAATTACTTCTATCACATCTTTAAAGGAGTCAAACATCATATCTGATAGAAATTCATCCATTTCTAATGAGTAGAAAGTTTTATATCAAAGACATAGATAAATTCAAATAAAACAATGGTGTGAAAGATACTTTGGAGACTTAAAAAAACTAAAGTTTTACTAAAATATAATTTTTAAGAAGAAAATTTATTCAAAAGCTTTACCAAAAAAACTCAAGTACTTAACTATTGGTGGAAAGGATATTATTGTTGCAGTTTTTTGTAATGGATATAAGCCTCAATTAATTTTATAGCTTCATTCATTTTATGAAGTTCAAGATGATGTCTTCCAAAAAGTTTTTGATCTAGTTTTTATTTTATATCAGATGGCTTTAGTTTGACAACAATTAAAGAATAAAAATCTATTAGGATGAATTATTATTGGATTAGGATGGAGACCTGGATTTGAAAAGAAAATATCTCTTGGTAGGATTTTATCATAATATAATTTCTTGAAATCATTTTTCATACACCCATACTAAGTATTTATTCATTATTAAAAAGTATAAGTTCTATATAAATGGATGAATATTTAGAAAGATGTAACAGATTAGGGTCCTTCAATTCATTTTTGGCTAATTGATTAAAAAAATTATACATTCATGCTATTCAATCTAATCATGAACTAGCCATAAAATTAGGAATACTGAATTGGAATGATATGAAATGGGTTGATATGAAAGATGATTATATCTTTTCATCTTAAATTATTATTTCATATGGAGGCTTTGACAACAAAATTCATATGGACAAAAATAATTTTAATTTTCTTACATTTGGGATTTTTACTTATATTGATCTTATTACTGGACTATCATTTCCCTTGCCTGCTTAACTCAAAGGTCATAGATTATACTTTTCCAATCACAAATATATTATTTACTTTGGATTAGGTAACAGTCTGGTGGAAGAAATTTGGAACTACTCACAAGACAACCATCAAAAAACTAAATCTCCTCCTGGTTTAGAGTTTTGTGATAAGATTACTTTTTTTTTTTCTCTTTTTAGATAAACTAAAACTTGATAAAGGGGGTAAGTAATTGAGGCAAGAAGGGTGATAAAAAGTAAAACTGCAGGGAGGAAGGCTAAGAATGTTAAATAAATGATTTTCAAAGATTCTTTTTATTCCATAAATTTTTAATTAATCATTCATTAAAGATTATGATCAACTATAAATAATGGGCCATCAGGATTTAATGCTGTATAAATGGAAATCATTCAAACAATTATTTGTTTGAATGAGTTCACAATACAACTCCATCTCAATGTATTCTTTGTCTTTGGTCACATCTGAACTCATTGTCTGGTATTATTCTGAATACCATTACTTTTACTTGGTTGATTATCTTTTTTGAATGATTTTTTTATTCATTTATGAAATAAAAATGAAAATTTTTCAATCCTGACCCCTCCTAGAGTAAATTTCAGGGGAGGGCCTTGCCATTTTTTTTTCTTTATGATTTGGTATGGAAGGGTATTGGCATTTTTTTTCTTTGTGATTTGGTTGGAGTTTTTTTAAATGTATATACACAATTAAAAGACATCAAATCTCCCTCTGAATATTAAAAATGCATGAATCATGCATTTAATTGCATGTTAAGAAGAAATTGTGTAATCAAAAAACACCCAAATAAATAGGTCTCAATCCTGAAGATGGTACAAACAAAAAAAAAATTTCAAAATAAAAAGAAATATGAGTGTGGAATATATAAAAGGTACTTCCTTCCCTCAAAAATCCATAGCAGCTTTTTTGAAAAATTCAATGATTTCATCTTTTCCTTTCTAGAAATATTAAAAAATTTTATCTAGTCCTTCATAGCTTCTCAATATGACATCTTTACCATCATCCTCATCTACTTCAAAAGAGCATAGTAAATAAGACTATAAGCTTACAAGTGGAAACTGTGTTCCTTGCAATCTTTGTGAAATTCTAATTACTATTGTGTTAAAAACACAGGAGTAAAGAGATTAACTTCAACTTGTGAATGTTTTAAATGGCATCATTTACAATGTGATGTCCTAAAGCTCAATCCTGATACTGAAGGCCAATTTATGTCTGCTTAGAACTATTCTAATGAGGCAGAAAGAAAGATACTGTAAGATAAAGATAGAATTCAGATTCCTTATAAAATAAAATAAGAGCTAGATCAATAAAACTATCTGCCCCATTATGTGGTCTATGTGCCGCCTTTACCTTATAGAATAAGATAAGAGCTAGATCATTAAAATGATATACCCCAGTATGTGGTCTATGTGCCACCTTTACCTAAATAAATATAAAAATGAATAATAAAACAGATTAATGAATAAATAAGATGGTTATAAATATAATTGCTAACCTATTTATCAAAACCAAATATACAAATAAAACAATTATAAATATTATTATTATTGTTGTTGTTGATCAAGAAATAAAGACAAGGGACAAATGGGAAATATGGAACCCCAATATATATGTTATTTCCTCACTCAAAAATATTGGTATGAATGAATAGCACATAAATAGAAACACCACAAAAAGGAAATGGGCATGTCTACATCTAGACATGTGTCAGAAGGAAGAGGAATAAACTACTAAATAAAGAAAGAAAATACAGCTACTAAAAATAGGTGTTCTCACAGTTAACTTCCAGTATTATCTATCATTCATATCTTCTGGATTGATATGTATGAATTCTGATAGGCCATAAGATGAAACTACTCATACTGAACAAGTGGTTATTGATGATGATGAAGATTCAACAGAAGAACATAGTCAAAGAAAAAGGATAAAGATAAATATTCCATGTGATTTTATGGTATTTTTTTGAAATATATAATATACGTCTAAGGGATCAAACTTAATTAGGTAAAATACAGTCACTAACTCATAGTAAAGATTGAGAGGATGAAGATACTATTTGAAATCATAGATTGGAATACAAGGATACTAAGAAAGAAGAAGCTATCATTGAGGTAATTGATTAAAAGCTTGAGGGATTAAAATAAAAAGTAGGCAAGCATTTATTAGAAATTAATAGGTTAGTAAGTAATAAACATATACAAAGTTTTAATGATGTACAAAAAAATTTATGAGATATATTAAAAGACTATTATAATGATACCAATGAGGAAATAAAGAAAGAAATTTAGTACCAGTAGATAATAAATCTGTTTTTTTAAAGTGAGAAAGAGTGATAGGTGGAATTTTATCATGCATTCCACCACGTTGGGACGAAGAACTGGAGGATGATTCAATAGTAGAGGGTGGTTCAGGAAATTTTTCTTTATAAAGATTGTTTCATTCATCCTTTAAGTGTGCAAGGAGATTATGTATTATCAAGCATGAAATGATCCAATCAATCATAACCTTCATTTATTTCTGGTTATAAAGAGGACTCCTCATTCCTTTTAGTAAAGTAAATGGACCTTTCAAAATTACAATTTCATTTTCAATTCTTACTCAAGACTTGGAAAGATGAGTTTTTAATAATGATTTTTTACTATTTTTATCACCATCCCCATGAGATTCTGGGATCACATATGTACCACTGGTGTAAGCAGAGTTGGAAAGAAGATATTGATGTTCATCAAAGTAATTCTCAGGGTTTTTATAAATAATAAATTTTTGAAAAACCAAAGAGTCATAATGAGCACCAGGAAAGCTAATATGAAACTCTATAAACTATTTATTTATATCACAAACCAATTGGAGAGCAATAGAATACCTGAAAAAAAAAGTAAGAGAGGATTAGTATTACATGTAAGAATATGTATGATAAAGATAAACACTGACCTCTTTTTCTGATCAAAATAATTATTTTCATCCTTTGCATGCTTTTGGCTGAAAGGGATGGTTGTTCCATCAACAAAGCCAATACATCCAGGGAATCCTTAATTTTGCATGACCTGTGGGTTTTCCAGTATAACCTCCTTAATAGGCTATATGAGGAGTTGTTAATGAATTTAAAAGATGACCTTGATTGCTCACTTGGTGGGTAAGTCAACTTTTCCATGACTTATACTGAAGTTGTTCTGAAGACAAGTTATGGCAGCACCATTCCCATTTGAACCAAATCACCAAAGTGCCACACAGATTTGTATTTCAGGGTCCCTCTGTGGGTAATGAACAGTTTTTTGACAAGAAGAATGATCATGTATCAAATCATTTATGTATTTAAAACCATGATAGGTAGCTCAGAAAATTTTCTGAAAACTGGGATCAGGTATTTCAGAAATTTTGTGAAGTGTATATTGTCGTTGATTGCAAATGTATGGGGTTTGGGAAGTAAGGTAGCGGTTCTTAAACAGGTGACTCACATAAAAAAATTAAACTCAGAATCAGAATCTGGATCATACTTGACCAAAATGACAAGGGCTAGAGGATCAGTGGTTTTTTGAAGCTGTTGAAGAAGTGAAGGAGTCATGTTAGTGTTTGGAGGAGAGTAATCAAGGGTGGGAGGAAGTAAGAGTTGGAGTATTATGTTAGGGGGGCTTAAGACTTTATGCAAATTTTACTGTGTGTGCATAAATAAGCCCTTAAGGATTAAGTGAAGAGAAGTTAAAATTATGGGAATGTGTGTACCTAATGCTGACAAATCAAGTTAAGGGGAAGAGGTACTTTAGGGGCTTGGATGTACATGACAGATGATGTGTGTAGGGAAAAACACACTTTTGAAGTATACCAGTTAATGGGATATTTAATTCAAGTTTAAATGACTTACTTGTTACCTTTTTTGAGGCTTTCTTGAATGGAATATATGGTAATGTTTGGAACCCCTTAATATATATGAAAAATAATACAAATGAGAGCCCAGTTTGTGTGAAACATTATATTGAAGGAGTATGAAGAATGTAAGTTTCCTGAATGTCTTTATCCAATTGATGGAATGAACTGGGTTTGGAAAAATTTCTCAGCTTCCTGAGTAGGTAAATTTCAAGAGAAAGGGGGAACACCAATGTTGTTGGTTGAATATTTTTCCAAAAAACACCTGAAATTACTGAATTTATTTTTTGGAACACCCAGGGCACTGAAAATATCACTGTTCTCCACAAAAGTAGCATATTTGAAAAAATATTGGATGGTACTCAATATAAAGTAAAATTTTAAATAATTAATCACATATTAAAGAATGCTTATTACCTGGAATATGGTATTTATTGAGCATAGTTGATAGCCTTCAAGACTATACCATGCACTAAAGATGAAGCAAGTAAGTATTTTTCTAGATTATAAGAATTTTCACAGAAAGAAATTGATTGTGGTTTTATTTTATTAAATTATTGATAGGGATTCATCCAACAGCCATCTCATCACTAGAGGCCAAAAAATTTAAAGGAGGTAATAAATTTTTGTTTAATATTGAAAAAATTATAATTGAGTCAAAATTAAGTGCCAATACTTACCTATAAAACACCTAAAATATATGTACAGAAATAGTTTGAATAAATATTAGTCATTCCCTGTTCAACAGAATAACTAATTATATGCAGGGAAGTCAGCTTTCCAGATAGAGGAGGAATGAATCAAATTATTTTTTTTTCCACATCAATCAGTTGAGAAACACTTACTTTTCACAAATTTAAAATTTAAATAATCCTAGAGCAAAGGTATAACTAAATTTTACCTAGCTTTTTGGTGAAAAAATTTTTGAATGAGTGAAAGAATATCAAGTTAGTTTTGTTCTTTTACTTTTTGTTAAAAATGATACATCTTTTTAGTTGAAGAATTTAAAATTATCTTAGGTTTATGCTTTTATTTACCATTTAAAATAAAAAATTACTTATTTTTATGCAAGCTCTTAAGCCCATATAAAAATATAAATATATATACAATTACAAAACTTTTTAGCTTGAAAATTATTATTTTTATTATATATCAACAAATAGAGATAAAATATATATATTTAAAGTTTTCAAATGTGAAATCCATTTCTTCATTTTCCAATAGATGAGGTAAACCTCCTAAGGCAAATCCTCACGTGTATGGCAAACAATATAATCAGTACATAGAATTTAGTGAGATAATAAATTAATTAATTACCTTAGAAAAACAAGTGGTGATTTTTTTACTGGATTGAAGTAAGAGTAAGATAAAAAATTATAAAAAAAAGAATCCATAAATATTTTATAAATGAGAATGATAATAATAAGAAATCTAGTTAAGGGGTGAAATTCAAAAAAAAAATATAGCAAAATTTAGGGGAAAAAATAAATTAAAAAATAATGAGCCAAATATTATTAAATAAATAGAAATGATTAAAAAGGAAAAAAAAATAAAGACAATAAAAATATAGTCAAAGAAAAATAATTGAAAAAAATGAAGATACTAAAAAAAATAGGAGCAGAAAAATAATGAAAATAAAAAGACATTTTTTTCCACTTTTTGGCTAAGCATAATTTTTTTGTATCTTCAATAGGGAGTATCAATGTTCTGGGATCCACAATTAGGGATCAAAAATTTATTTTGCCATGATCAGACATTATTAATTGCAGAAATTCTTATTCCCTAGCTCCTGGGATAGTGGATAGAGATGGCACATTAATGCATTATCCCATGTCTTATACCCCAATTTTTATTCCTAACTCATGATCCCAAACTCATTAGATCAATGATTTATTTGTCAGTAAATAACATGAAAGATAATTATGGATGCCATCATTATCTCTATTTTCACTCTATGCTACTTAATTTTGTTGACAAACACATAAAAAAATTTTCTATCTACACATCCCACCTGCTCACTTGGTGGCAAATTCCCACTTTCCACTAATCACTTATACCCTCTACTAACAACCTTCTCTACCAAAAAAAATGAGTCGCATCTTTACTAGGAAGAAAACTCACTCAGCTATTAATGCTATAACTTTAACTTTAGCTGCTGACTCTTATTCTGACTTGGGTTTAGAAGAAACTATAGCTTATATGTCTTTTCAATGATCTTTATGAAGAAGAGGATCCCAAACCTGCACCAGCTCTCCTCTCCCTTAAAAATCACAAAACATTTTTTTCACCAGCATACACTCTGTCATTATGCCAATCACACTCCAACATTTTGAAACACAACACTTTTAATTTTTTTTTCATACGCTCCAAATGTTCAACTTTTGAGCTTTATTCACTTGGTTTGGAGTTTTTGCATTTTGCATATTTATTTTTATTTTGAATTTATAGTGAATGACTCTTTTTTGGATGTCTCATTTGTTTTCATTCACCAGCTCAATATGAAATCACATATTTTCTGCAATCACATAATTTTTCACTGCTTCTCTTTTTCATTTATCCTCCATATCCTTTTCCTCCTCTCCTCAAACATCCCCAAAACAATGTGGTTTCATTTATTTTCACATCTCATCTCTCCAGGCAAGTCATTTTATTCACTTTTTTGATTTTGTGACTGCTAATTATAATTATTTTGGCTTTTTTTCTGTTTTTTTTTCTTTTTTGTATCTAATTTTTTTAGTGGTTATTTTCAATTTTAATGGTAAAGTTATTTTTTTCCTCTCCCTCTTTTCTTTCTTTTTTAGCTCCATCACCCAACTCTTGATCCCTCCTTGGCATGGTCATTATCCCCCTTTTCCCCAGCTTCACTTTTTTTTGGTTCCATGTTATTAAAAAACATAAATTTTACATTCTTTATGCATTTCACTTACTCCATATTCATCTTCTCCCAATTTCCAAAATCAATCTTTTCCACCCTATTTTTCCTACTTTTCAATCAAGTTAAGTTTCATCTCCTTTTTTCATGCCTATGTGATATCTCTTTCCTTCCATGAAAATTTCATATTTGAATATATGAATGTTTCTGAAGGTTCTTTTGGTCTAGAAGAAGTTTCAATGGTCAAACAGCAGTGATAGGTTTATGAAGACTCAAGATCTCAAAATGTGTACGTACTTATTTCTTTATAAGATATTACTCAAATAAGAGGTAAAAAGATTTATTATTATTATTTTCAAATCTTAGAAATATCCAGATGTAAGTACTAAGATGATAAAAAGTAGTAATAGGTTAATTTGTTGTATATAAAAAATAATTGTAAAGTAAGTAAGAAAGGAATGAAAAAAATAGACAAATTGAGAGGCCTTATATAGGCAAAAAGGAGAGAACTACAGAACCACAATTCTATATACATGAGTATGAGAGAAATAAAAATTTCACTGATAGAAATTTCCAATAATTAAAGTTGTTCTATAAATAATGTACTCATATACAGTATTTATCTGTATATGCCAATTTTAATTATAGATTATTTGATTTTATTTTAAGTTTCTGTAAATGTCAAAGTAAAATAAAAAATATATGATTTTAATATGTAGTATTTTTATGATTTGGTTTACCTTTCAGCTGTCATGAGGACACTGTCAAGGAATAAAGAATGAGGGACATTATATTTAAATAATTACTTAATTTTACTTATTTTAATTATTTAAATTATTAGAAGTAAACTACAAAGAAAGTATAATTAATTAAATAAGAGATAAAGGCGTGGCTCTATCTTGGTGAATAATTAATTATTTACTTGGCAAGTCTAGTTGCCTAGCTGACAGTATGACTCCTATCTGGATAACAGTGGACTTATTAAACTCCTCTTGTTTTCATCTCCATTACCACTTTTCCAGTTTATGTAAAATTTTGAGAATCAGAGTCGGAATTAGTGTTAGTTTTATTCAAATCTAAGGTTCTTTTAACTGAAGGGTTCTCCTAAAGACTAACTGTCATTTACCAAAAACGGATTTGAATCTGGTTCAGTGGTTTCTGAGATATTGACCTTTAAAGTTGAGCCTTTTTTTCCCAATTTGAATTTTTTTTTAATTCATGTTTTTATGCAACCAATTAGGGCTAGGTTTATTTGAATCACATGTCCTTTAACTGAAGATTTCAATGAAACCTATGTTTCTGTTAAGTCACTAGGACTATGTACTTAGTTATGTGTAAGAATGTATATAGACTGTAGTCGCGGCGTCCCCTGTTCTCCGGTTCTTTCCGGAGTTCTACAGGCTGACACCGTGCTACAGGTTATGGGCTGTACCCGCGGGCATTGAAACGTTAGCCATAGATAATTCCACCAGCGTTAGCGACACTAGGAACGCTAGTAGCTGATAGACCCCCAGCGTATGTCTAAAACAGACGAAAATTCAGACACTGGTAAAACTAGAACTCCCTGACTCACCCGCTCAATCTCTAACCGTGAGCTTCGCAGCCTCGGTATCAACCCGAATACCGAGTATCTTATTTCATCGCGCGGTACTCGCGCTAATCCCTCAGTTACACCTGCGCCAACTCTAACCCCCATTCCACAAACGCCTCCCACTCATAATCCTTCCCCCCCTCTTCACCTCAACCCTCCCCTTTGCAAAAAGTACCTTCCCCCCTGTCTCATTCCCTAATCGAAGCGATCGCTTCCCTCCCATCCACCCCCCAATTACTCCCTACTCTAAGACAGAGCGAAGCCCCTACCGCTTCTGCCTCTGCAAATTCCCCTTATCAAAACAAACCTACCCCCCTCTCTACATCTAAACCTATCACAACACATAGCGAGGCTATCAACCTCTCTCCTGACAATAATAATAGCCCTATAATCACCCCAATCGACAACATAACCCGCGCGATTGGGGAATTTTCCCTTAACTCTAACTCAATGGCAAATACAAATGCCTCACAATCCATCCCTTGCTCCACATCTCCCTTCAGGAGGAATGTGCCACCTCATCTTGCACAACAAAATCAACCCATTAGTATGATTGAGAGACAACAAACCTTAAAGAATGTTATTGATTTCACTAAATCCATTCCAACTCTTGAATGCTCTGGCTCTAATTTCTCTGAATGGCACACCAACGTCTTAGCTCTGATCAAAGATTTTATGGGCACAAGAGCATACGCACTAAATGATGGCACTGGACCCGATGATTATGAAGACAGAATTACACACCTCATTCTCCTTCACTCCATTTCTCCAAACCTGCGCCATGAAATATCTAGAGATTGGAAAGCACGACCAACTTATCTTCATATCATCAACAAATTCTCCAGATCTAACCATACCTCCAAAATGACAGCCATTTGTAATTTCATCAATCTAAAGCAAACACAATTCACATCACACAATGAATATTTAGAGGCATTCAACAAATACTTTAATGCAATTGAACGTCAAGGAATCACTTTCCATCATAGAGTATTCAAAGCACTAATGTCCCATGCCTTATTACCTTCATCCCTTAAAGATCTATATGTTGATCTCTGTGTTGCTCTAGAAAATCGTGCTGACTCAAATGCGATCACCTTTGAGGATTTCTGCCAACTCATGCCAACTTTGACTCAAAACAGGGTGGATAGAGAATCATTCCCAACAACTCCAGCGGCTTCTTTGTCATCAGAACCCATTTTTAGTGTAGCAGCTCATCCCCAACGCCAAACTGACTCCTACAGACCCCCAGGTGCTCAAAGACAATGCCACAAATGCAAATCAACAGCTCATTTCTTTTCACACTGTCCTTACAACCTTAACTCGTCCACATTTTCCGCAAGACTCTACCTCATGAGAGAACGTGCTACAACACTCACATCTGATCCAAAGGCAAAAAGCAAACCAATTTACATCCCTTATAAGAGACCACAACGCAGGCAAATTAGAGCACGAGATGTACAAATTGAAGCGGATGAAGTCACAATTTTTGAAGAAAATGTGGAAGCTCTATATGAACAGTTGGAACAAATTGATCTAAACAGTGCAGAATGGTCACTTGATGCGCTAACTGGGAATGTGGCAATATTGGACTCTGGTGCCACACATCATATCACTGGCAATGTGAGCCTTCTCAACAATTTCAGACCCCTTAAAAATCACATCCCTATCAAAGTTGCAGCTAACTGTCCTTCCTCATTTATCACTGGCATAGGGGACCTAAAAATAAAAGGAGATGGGAAAGTTGTTACTATTACAAATGTTTTTTACTGTCCAGAAGTTAGAACTACACTTATTTCTCTCTTTGATTTAGTGGACAATGGTTTTTGTTTTGATCTATGTTCTGAAGACAAAAATTTAGGGATTTATTTTAAAGATGAACTGATTATGACAGGGCAGTTGGAAAGTACGAGGAGAAGATGGATTTTAGATGTAATTAGGTCTAGTGACTGCAATCAAAATGTTTCCTCTTATCACTTTCCCTTGAATCCTTCCCTCCTGCGTACTGTTAAAAAGAATGAAATCATCAATCGACCACCTGCTGCAAAAGGTTCCCTCATGGACTGGCATAGAAGGCTTGGCCACACCAGTGAAAACACAATTCGCACTATCATCAAAACTGGAATTGGTGCTGGCTTGCCCCTATCTATGCCACCAGGTAAGATTGACTGTGAAGATTGCTTAATAGCCAAAAGTACAAGAAAAGCTTCAGCAACACAGGAATCAAGACCAGAATCAGTGATGAGCCTTATTGTTGGAGACCTGGTTGGTCCTATGGATCCCACTGTTAATGGAGCAAGATGGGCGGCAATGTTTAGAGAGAGTTCAACGTCCTATGGTGAGGTATTTTTGCTCAACTCCAAATCTGAGGCCACAACTGCTTTTGTTACCTTTTATAAAAAGCTCGAAAATGTTACTGGTAAGAAATTACAAGCATTAAGAACCGATGGGGGGGAAATGCACAGTAAACAGATGGCTCAGATTCTGGCTGACATTGGAGCTACTCACGAGATCACCTGTCCTCACCACCATGAACAAAATGGATCAGCAGAACGCTTCAACAGAACTGTTGGTGACATTGCCAGGACAATCTTACTAGCAAGTGAACTACCTGAATGTTTCTGGGGCCTTGCTTACAAATGGGCAGCCCATGTTCACAACAGGCTCCCAAATGTCAAGACTGGTGACAAAACTCCTCTGAAGCTCATGTACAATTGTGACCCAACTTACTCAAACCTCAGGATATTTGGTGAAACAGCTTTTGTCCATATCCACAAAGAAACTAGACGTAAACTGGACCAGCGAGCTTTGATCTGTAAGTGTATAGGTTATTCTCTGAACAATGCAGGTTGGATTTTCTGGCACCCAGAATCAAACTCCTTTTTTGAATCTGCTATGGCTGTTTTCCCTGGTGACCAACTTCCTTCTCACAAAGCTGCTTATCAACCACCACCATCTAAGGGATCTTTAGGTCATATCCTCAATAATATGAAGCTAGGTGATTTCAAGGATGAAGAAACTCTTATTTCTCAGGAAAAAGCGGTACATGAGACTGTTAAAAAAGGTTTGTCCCAATCATCCATTATTCCCAGAACACATCTGCAAGCTATGATCTCGCCTGACAGTCGTAAGTGGGACCAAGCTTGCAAAAGGGAACTACTAAACATGAAAGATATGGATGTATGGTATGAGGAAAAGCTCCCCCCTGGCGCCAAGCTCACCAATGCAAAATGGGTCTTCACAATCAAAAATCCTTCTTCGAGAACTCCGATTCACAAGGCACGATATGTAGCTAAAGGTTTTTTACAACAATACGGTATTGATTTTACTGACACCTTTGCCCCTACCGCTACTTTTGCTTCACAACGCATTCTCCTCACTTTAGCAGCTTATCACAAATGGCCTGTCAAATCATTTGATGTCACTGCTGCTTACCTTCACAGTCCAATTGATGAAGCAATTTGGGTAAGACCCCCTGAAGGTTACCAGCTACGTGACGGTGGCAATGCCTTACGCTTGAAGAAGGCCCTATATGGTACCAAGCAAGCAGCAAGATGCTGGTGGCTTCATATAGCTAGCAAGTTGGATGCTCTGGGGTATAAAGCTAGTCAGTATGATAAAAGTTTCTATGTTCTTAGGAAGAAGGATTGTTTGGGGGTGATATGGATACATGTTGATGATGGTATAGTTACTGGTAGTAGTGAAGCGGTGTTAAAGTGTTTGGAAGATGGTTTAGATGGTAGTTTGAAGGTGAAATGGAATGATAATATTGATGGTATAGTAGGTGTTTCTATCAAAGAAGTTCCAGAAGGTTTTGACCTACACAATTTTCAGCTCATTGACAAAATTCTACGGACTCATAACCCATCTGGATTAACCACAAGATCACCTTTACCAAACAATTTGGAAATCACCACGGCAAAAGATGAAGAGGTAGCTATAGAGACAACTAAATATCTCTCCATTTTAGGTGCTCTCAGCTATGTGGCAGTTGCAACTAGACCAGACCTGTCCTTCCCAGTCAATTTTTTGGCACTCTTCTCCTCCAAACCGAATGCCACCCACTGGATAGCTCTCAATCACCTTCTTAGATATGTTCAACACACCTCCACCCTTTGTCTTCACATCCACCCTGACCGTAACTCACCACTTGAACTACTTTCTTTCTCTGATTCCACTTGGAATAACAAAGAATTCTCAAGAGCGCAAAGTGGACACCTACCACTCCTTAACTCTTGCCCAATTGTTTGGACATCAAGGCGCCAGCTGACAGTAAGTGATTCATCGTGCACAGCCGAATATGTGGCACTTGGTGGTGGTATGAAAGACGCAATTTGGATCTCAAACCTGCTCAAAGATATCTTTCCTGATATCCCCCCTATCAAGATCTTCTGCGACAACAAAGGAGCAATTGCCAATGCAAAAGATAACCCTGGCAACAAGCGGACACGGCATGTGGATAGGTGTTTCTATATTGTTAATGAAAAACTCTTTCTGAAAAAAGCAACATTGGAATGGGTTCCCACTGCTCAAATGCGGGCTGATATACTCACAAAATCACTGGGCCCATCTCTGACAATGCTTAGAAGGAAAGATGTGTGTGTGTGGTGATGGGGTTACATTTGTTTTCTTTTCCTTTTCTCTTATTTTTCTCATTTCATTTTATTTCTTTGTCATTTTGGAGTTGGTTATGTTTTCATGGGGGGATATCAACAATATTTTCCATAACTAAGTGGGGGGGATGTTAAGTCACTAGGACTATGTACTTAGTTATGTGTAAGAATGTATATAGACTGTAGTCGCGGCGTCCCCTGTTCTCCGGTTCTTTCCGGAGTTCTACAGGCTGACACCGTGCTACACTTTCATTTCCCATAAACGGATTTTAATTTGGTTCAGTGGTTGCTGAGATATTGAACTTTAAAGTTGAGCCTTTTTTTCCAAATATCACATAATTTATTTTGTGTTTTTATATTGCATAATTAGAGAATAAAGCTTCTGAAACTCTTATCTGATGATTATCTAGGATTTTGTATCCCAAAGCTTAGGATCACTCAATTATTTCTTGGCCAATCGCTTGAAAAAATTATATAGTTGTGCATTTCAATCTAATCATAAACTGGCCAAAAAGGCTGGACTTCCCAATTGGAAAGATATGGAATGGGTTGAACTCAGTAAGGATTATATCTTTTATTCTAATGTTATCATCAGCTATGAAGGATTTCATAGCCAGAGCCATGTTTACAAAGGCAATTCTAATATGCTTACTTTTTGGCTTTTCTGTTATATTGATCCTATTACTGGAAGACCAATCCCTTCACCTGCTAAAATCAAAGGCCATGGACTATACTTTCCAGATCAGGACTAGGACTGAGATATGCGAAGCTGGACTGGAAGTTTACCTGAAGAATTATGGGGTAAATAATTTAGTAAGAATAATGGACTGAGACAAAGGAACTGAAGGAAAGGACTCTCAAGGACTGGCACTAAGACTGAGATAATTGAAGCTGGACAGTAACTTTTAGGAGAGAATAAGTAAGAGCAGAAAACAAAATAGATGTGGAAATATCTAAACAAGCAGCCGCCCTTTTATAGACTTGGTGACATGAAAAGTGGGAACTATGTGAAAAATGGATGAGAACTATTATGAGAGTTGGATTTTAGAATCGCTACGGTATTTTGTACTCTGAGACTTGAAGGAAACTTTTGTGCAAACTAATTATAGTTATCGTAGATTTACTTTATGGAAACTTATGATGATAGAACTAATAAACGAGATATAGAAGTATAACTGAGTAAGAAAAGATTTTAGTATCAAATGAGTTTATAGGTTAGGTACTAAATGAGATTCGTGTAGAGGTTCAATTCTCAACACTCTTTACGTCATGATTGAGTATGGGACATCTTCATAATTGTTTACAATGAGTTTTGAGTGAGTACTGAAAAAATTAATGAGTGACGAGAATATATCTCCGGCCACTTTACATACATACACCCTTAGCCATGTTTAGCCTCTATATTACACACCCTCCTGAATAGTTTCATTCCCGAAAAGCGAGTGATCCTAAGAAATAGATGAATGAGGTGATTTTCTGGCTGTGCTGTAGCTGTGTCTTTCCCTAGATACTTCACTTGAACACGCATGTATGTAAAGGAGCTTTGAAGCCACAGTGAACTGGTCACTTAGTGTATTTTTCTTGACCACTTTAATCAATTTCCTCAGGGTTAGAAAGAGTGATTTTATTTCCGATTTAAGTGTTGGTTTTAGAAACATGATGGTGTATGGTGGATCAGGTTCATAGCCATAGCGTGTAATCAATGGTTATATTTTCACAATACCAGCCACATGCGAATATTATGTATACATTGCTTGAATAGTTCATTGCCACATGTCTATTTCAGCGAACTTTTTACAGCTCGCCAGGAAATAAATAGCAAGCAATAATGCCCAAAAACATCTTTTTCCAGCTCTCCCGGATCTTTGAAGTTTAAGATGCATTTATTCGTTACACTATTTCTATTTGCTTCCATGATCAGCTTTTCTTTCATCAAAGTGGTGAATTCCTCCGAGGAGAGGATTATTTGCTACTCATACAGACGCAGGGTAATGACTAGTGACTTTGGTAAGGTCATAAAATTCAGTCATATATATCCTGCCATTGAACTGATTTAAAGATTATCTAGTCTGCTTGTCAAACCCACATGCATGCAAGAAATGTGATATCAAAAGTATTAATTTCCACCTTGAAATTTTTTTAACTTTTTATAAAAACATTTCATTAAAATCCTGGCATTGATATTGTTTTCCTCTTTTTTTTTTCTTTTCTTTAGCGGGAAAAAATTGCACCGCACTCAATGCGCCTCAGAAGAGCCCTCGTAAGGAAATTGTAAATTGTAGTAGCACATATCAAGTCGCCAAAAACGGGTATATATGTATGAATAATTATTTTCATGTATGTGATAGAGATTCTTTTTTTAACTTTGCTCCTGCACGCAGTCGCATGTTCAAACGAAGAGGGGGGTTGGAATTGTGAGGAGCCAGGTTCGAATCCAATTGAATCATGTGAGTTCTTGAACTGTCAATGTACTTGATCGCTCAAGTGTTGATATGATATTGTTGTTTTTCTGGAACATATGAAGCTTGCTACGATTGCAATGCTTCCATAGTCCGTTGAATAGATACAACAATACTCCTGGCATGAGAGAAACTTTTCAACCGAATGGATTTTTTAGTCAAGTAGAATTGTCAGCGCAGAACGCTATGATTGGTAGATCCTTGAATAAATATTCAGACTCATTTTGAATGTCAGATATTGGGTTTAAAATACTTTGACAAAATTCAGAGATGAGTTTAACACGAACAAACGATTAAATTGTCGATGCTGGATAAAAATTTTATGTTAGAATATTAAGGGGTACCAAAGTTAGAAATCTTCCATTTCAATATACCTCTTTTTTCCACCAAATCAACCATGATTATTTTTGTGCCATATAGTGCTCCAAAAACACCTTTTTACTGAGAATGAACATCTATTACGTGGCTTTCTTTTTGTATTGTGAAATACCTTTTAAATAATTACAAAATTCTAACTTTGATACCCCCTAATATTTGATACAGTTAGATCCGAAAACATTGAGACAAAATTGCAAAATTTTGAAATTTTTTCGACTGGTCGAAAACTAAGCTGCAGAATTTTCAAGACAACTTCATTAGGGGGTATCAAAGTTAGAAATTTGTAATTATTTAAAAGGTATTTCACAACACAAAAATAAAGCCACAAACTTGACATTAATTCTCAGTAAAAGGTTGCTTTAGGGGCACAATATGTAATATTTAAAAATAAAATCACGGTTGATTTGGTGGAAAAAAGAGTTATTTTGAAATGGAAGATCTCTAACTTTGATAGCCCCTATTTTATTTTGTGGCTCTGAATCAATTTTCTCCCTCATCTTGCCTCATTTTTCCTGCTTGCCCATTAGAGTTTGGACTTTAAAGGCTAAGGGAGTCGGTTCGAGAATCTGTATATCAATACAAGAGTCTTGTGAGAATTTCTCACAAGCCTTTTAATCTATGAGTGCGCTACCGACCTGAATATAAGGATAGCGCAACCAATACAACATTAGAGACAACAGCGTAATTATGAGATAGAGATGAAAAAGTACTTTACATAACAATAGATTAAGGCCACTTGGGATAGAAAATGACGAAAGTCACCTTATATACCCAGAAGTCTGTGCTCTATTGTTAGGGTCTGTGTGAATTATTTGTTCACGAAAATAAGCATAATAATAGGGGGTGTCAAACATTACCATTTACGCCATTCAAGCAAGCCTCAAAAAAGGTACCAAGTAAGTCATTTTAATTCGAATTACATACCCCATTAGCTGGTATACTTCAACAGCGTGCTTTTCCCTACACATGCCATCTGTTGGGTACATCCAAGCCCCTTAAGTTGATTAGTCAGCATTGGGCGCACACATGCTCATACCTTAAAATTTTTCTTCACATAATCCTTATTAGCTTATTTATACACACACACTACATGGTGTATCAAGTCTTAAGGCACCCTAACATCATACTCTAACACTAAATTCATCCCATCTCTGATTCCTGCCACCCTTAACTCACTTTGGGAAAAAGTGATGAATCAATAGCAGCATCTGGTAAAAATTACATCTTTCTCATCTGCTAGGTAATATTGATTTCCCTTATTCTGCTTTTCATCATTTTTAATTAAAATTTTATTGAAATATGATCTATTTGTGTTACTAACTTGGTAACCTCTAAGATTCTTCACCTAGTTGAGTCATATAATGATACTGTGGGCAAAACTGTGTCATTTTTGCTTTTCAAGTAATGATGCTCTGCATGGAAAACAATACATAGGCTGAATTGTGGTTGGGGTTATGGTGCTTGTCAAAGGGTCCTGTTGGTTTAGAAGGTTTTTAACAGAGGTCCAACGGCGGTGATAGGTGGATTTGAAGATCTCAAGGTCAAGGTACGTATGAATTTATCTTTTTAGTTTAATTACTCAAATAAAAGAGGTGAAAGTTTTATAATTTTTATTATAATTTATAATTTAGAATTACAATTTTTCAAGTACTAAAACAATAAGTATTATTAGTAAATATTAGATTTATTAAATGGTTTAATAAAATAATAAGTAAGTAAAGGAGGAATCTCCAAAACAATCTTAAAAGGGAGGCCTTATATAAGCAAAAGAGAGACAAAGCACAGAGGTAAAAAATACTATATACAGGAGTATGAGAGAAGAGAAAAAATAATATTCCAGAAGAATATCTTTTCAAATAATAAGATTGTTCTAGAAAGAAGGTGTTTAAAATATGTATTTACTGTATATGTCAGAAATCAATTGATTTATTTAAAAATTACTGTAAGTGTCATTTTTAAATAAGTAATTTGAATTTCTTGTATAGATTTATTTTTATGTTTAATATTAAATTTTATTTCAATATTAAATTTTTATTTTAAATTTTTATGTCTCTTAACCTATCATTGAGCACGGTGTTAAGAAAGAAAAATATAAGGGACAATTAAAATTAATTTTAATTATTTACTAATTTTACTTTTTTGTAACTAGTTAATTTATTTACAGGTAAATTTAAAGTAAATATATTATATTTAATAATAATAATAAAAAACAAAAAGGCATGGCTTCATCCTAGAAAATAATTCATTATTTACTGGGTAAGTCTAGTAGCCTAGATGACACTCCCTTGCTCTAAAAAAACAAGAATAGAAAAAATGCAATGATTTTTTCATTCTATATTTCTTTAGCAGAGTAGGAAGTTTTGATATCTCCTTCCCAGGTATCCAAGAATCATATTCAGAAGATTTATTCTTGAATCTCAATAAGTATTCTGTACCTTTTTCAGTAGTAAATATTCTGTCATTTAGAACCTTATCAATTTCTGCTGTCTCAGCAATCTCATTAGGGGTCTTATTTGGTCTTCCCCTCCTTTTGGGAAATAAATCACTATTGGATGTGTCAGGCTAAGGTCAAGTACAAGGACGTGATCTAGCTTGAATAGTCAGTTGTCTAGAAGATTTTAATGGTCCTATATGAATACTGTAGTTTTAATCCACTAAGTTGTTAAATATAATCAAATATAAAGGTCTCAGTAATATAATTCTCACTATTTTTATATATGGCTTACAATCTTTGTAGTTGGTAGAAAAATAGATTATTTAATTCAGATACTATTCAAAAGTCTTATAAAAGTACTAATTGATATGTATTGTAATTTATTTGGTTATATTGGTTGAATTGTAATGATAAAGAATGAAGAAATACAACCCAAAAACCTCCTCCTTTTATACACACTGAGTTCCCTAATGATTCCCTTGATGTACCACCCAATACACAGTTAATCACGCCTCTAAACAACTAATAGACATTCCCATCAACATTCCCAGTGACCCATGACATAATTAGAAGAGTAATAACCGCCAAAATCCTGAAATAATAAGGGAAATCCATCAAAATTAAAGGAAAAGACAAAAAGAGAGTATATGCGTATAAAACAATAATATTAAAGACTAAAGGAGACTTTTTAAGGATAATAATAGCTTAATAATCAGGGGGATTGACTGTAGAAATAATGGGGCTAATCCTGACATTATGCTACGTGAAATTCCCATTCAAAAATAACCAAAATTGACTGAGAAACCACCCAAAAACTTAAAAAAGAGCGTGAGATGTGGGGTAACTACATGCAGTTCTTGGCAGGCGCTTGCACGGGTAAATCCTTGACTAAAATTAGGCGAATTTAAGCGTGGTGATGAAATAAAGTGCCAAGAGTGAGGTTATTAATGAAATTAGTGCATATAAACAGGGTCAATGCATTATTAATTAAGCTAGGACACTAAATAAGCGCCTGTCGCCTATTTTAGTGTGTTTCCCCACAGTGGGCGTAGAATGTGGGGTAATTATAGTGTGAAAAAGCTAACTTTGCTAAAAATGAAGCTATTCACACGGGAAAAAAACAGGCAGTATGTGGCCAGTACACAGAAGCCATTTCTGGCATAAAAAACACCAAATTTGAAAAGTGTTATTTTTATGCATTTAAATAGCCAAATCAATAGTTCTAAATGAGCCCAATTGATCTGTCAAAGCGCAATTTTGATATTCTCAATTTTATAGCGCATATAGTCAACTTTTAAGTGAAATAAAGCGCATTTCTTGTTTTTTGCATAAAACAATGAATATAACAGCTTTAAGTGTACTTAAAAATTATGCAGCCTTATACTTAAGGTTCTTAAGATTACCCTAACATATCCCAACTTGATATTAAGTACATAAGACCTATAAAAGGTGGATATATGCGTGTATATAAGGTGTTATAATGGCATTTTTTGTGTATTATCATAATTTTACTTATGTATACTATTTGTGTACTCTTATTTATTATTCCCATGTATAGTTCATGTGTTTAACATAACTTATAAGTACTTTTTACTCAGTCCTGGAGATATACAGGCTGACAGGATGTGTAAGGTTTCAAAAGAGATATTGGAAAAACAGGATGTTTTCTGTAATATGGAGAATACAAGATAACTTCAACTGCATTATCACCAACCATTCTTCTGAAAACAAATGGACCTACAAATGGGTGTTTTAATCTGTTATTACCTTGAAAATTGTAGTGAAATGTAGAAATCAGTACTTCATCACCCTTTTTAGAAGTGTATTCTTTATGGGATTCGTCCCATCTCTTCTTCTCATATTCAAAGGATTTTTCAATACATTTTTGAGCATGACTTCTGCAAAGTTGTTGCATTTGAAGAAAATATTTTACACCAGGATGTAAATCCAATTTAGGTACTTTATTATTCAGAATTTGTGCAGGAGTATTTGGAACATATCCAAGCCAGAGCTCAAAAGGCATTTTCAGAGTAACAGAATGAACAGTGTTATTATAAGCAAATTCCAAGCCAGGAAGTAGAGTAACCCAATACTGAGTGAATCTCTCATTTTCTTTGTACTAAAGGCCAAAGGCAGAATACCTTCTTATCATGTCCTCAAAATTCTAAATTATTCTTTCAGTTAATGCATCAGTTTGGGAATGATGGGCAGTAGAAAGTTTCAGATCACAGCCATAAACATCCATCAGAGATATCCAGAATTTATGATTAAATTTAGTTTCAGCCTGTATATCCCCAGGACTGAGAAAAAAGTACTTATAAATTATGTTAAACACATGAACTATACATGGGAACAATAAATGAGAGTACACAAAAAGTATACATAAGTAAAATTATGATAATACACAAAAAATGCCATTATAACACCTTATATACATGCATATATCCACCTTTTATAAGTCTTATGTACTTAATATTAAGTTGGAATATGTTAGTGTAATCTTAAGAAGCTTAATTATAAGTCTACATAATTTTTAAGTATACTTAAAGCTGTTATTTTCATTGTTTTATGCAAAAAACATGAAATGCGCTTAATTTCACTTAAAAGTTGATTATATGCACTATAAATTTAAGAAGATTAAAATTGCGCTTTGACAGTTCAATTTTCTCATTTAGAACTATTGATTTGTCTACTTAAATGCATAAAAATAAAACTTTTCAAATTTGGTGTTTTTTATGGCAGAAATGGCTTCTGTGTACTGGCCACATACTGCCTGCAATTTTCCCTTGTGAATAGCTTCATTTTTAGCCAAGTTAGATTTTTCACACTATTATTACCCCACATTCTATGCTAACTGTGGGGAACCACACTAAAATAGGCGACAGGCACTTATTTAGTGTCCTAGCTTAATTAATAATGCATTGACCCTCTTTATATGCACTAATTTCATTAATAACCTCACTCTTGGAGCTTTATTTCACTACCACACTTATATTTGCCTAAAATTAGTCAAGGATTTACCCATTCATGCGCCTTCCAAGGACTGCATGTAGTTACCCCACATCTCACACCCTTTTTTGGGTTTCTAGGTGGTTTCTCAGTCAATTTTGGTCAATTTTGAATGGGAGTTTCAGGTAGTATAATGTCAGGATTAGCCCCATCATTTCTAAAGTGAGTCCCCCTTATTATTAAGCTCTTATTAAACTTAATTCTCCCTCTTTAGTCTTTTATATTGATGTATAATACGCATATACTCTCTTTTTTACTTATTCTTTAATTTTGATGGATTTTCCCTATTATTTCAGGATTTTGGAAGTAGTTACTCTTCTAATTATGTTATGGGTTACTAGGAATGCTGATGGACATGTCTGTTAGTTGGATGGAGGCATCATTAACTGTGTATTGGACTGGTAAATCAAGGGATTCATTGGGGAACTCAATGTGTATAAAAGATGAGGTTTTGGGTCTTGTTTTCTACATTCTTTATCATTCCAATTTAAACATATAACCAATACAATTACAATACATATCAATAGTACTTATAAAGTCTTTGAATAGTATCTGAATTTATTAAATCTATTTTTATACCAACTATAAAGATTGTAAGCCATATATAATTATTGAGATTAGAATTACTGAGACCCTTGTATTGAGTTATAGTTTTCTTATTGGATTTTTACTACAGCATTCATATAGGACCATTAAAACCTTCTAGACAACTGAACATTAAAGCTAGTTCACGTTTTTGTACTTGACCTCAGCCTGACAATTGGGGGCCTTTCCTCAAGAATTCTGTTGGTTATCTTCCAGTAAGTAAAAAATTTAAAAAAAAAGGCTAAAAGTAAATAAAATCCCTCTAGAAATATTTGGATAATTACAACAGGTTGGGGTCACTTATATAGTGAGTTCAGAAAAAGAAGCCATGTTATATAATAAAATTGTGATATTTAATCAACAATTTTACCACTAATTTAACATATAATTGTTATTAGTGGGTCTGTCAATAGACCAATCAAATTTGTGATCTTTGCAGATATAATTTTTTACCACTAATTTAACATAAAATTGTTCTTAGTGGGAGTCTGTCAATAGACAAATTAAATTTGTGATCTTGACAGATGATAACCAATTAAACTGATTAATTTTTCCTTTAACAGGACTTTTAATCCCTTTTTATTGGTTTGTAAAATTCATTTAATATTTAGAAAGAATCTTACTGAAAAATTTTCTTTTTTAAATATAAAAACACGGCAGCATATTGTAGACAAGTTAAATCAAGTGACCACATAAAAGCATATTTGACTTTTGGCACTTAGAAATTAACTTCATACCTATAAGTAAGCAATATAATTGTCTTCAGGTATTGATAAACACTGATAAAACTCCTTAATTGAAGTTTTCATATCTAAATTTCAATTTAAAAAAAAATAAATTCCATGTACAATATTTGTTACAAGAATGACATTGTGTGTAATAAGGAAAAACCTTATAACTTAAGACCTAGAGCTGAAAGACCTGTTTCAGGACATTTAAATGGAGGGACAGGAATCTCCCATCATAAACAACACCTTATCAATATCCTTGGAGGAAAGGGAAAGACTCTTAAAACAAGTATCAATAAAGAAAACCAAAAACAAATTACAAGAGCAAATTAACTCCCTCTCCACCCTACTTAACACCCTACCCATAAGAGTCAACAACATTGTAGACCAGATAAACAATCTGGAGAAAAGGGCAGCACAAGGTTTTGTAGAAGTCAACCAGGCTCTAGTAGATATAAAGGCTCAACCACAAACAGTGGCACCAAACAATTCCATAGAAACACCTCCAGTCCAAGAGGAGGACCAAATAATTACAGTCAGCAAACGGAAGTGGAATTGGAACGCCCAAAATTACAACAACCCTCCTCAACAGCAGGGCTCCACAAGTCACCCTTACAGGGGAAAGGCAAGGAGAGGCAGGGGAAGTGGGATAAGACTTGGTAAGTCATCCATCTTCTCATGATCAATTATATCATCCTTAAAATGAATTACTTATAGGTAATGAGATTGATAAGGAATTTTTAGATATAATTGATGAGGATCTAAAGAATTATTCATTTAATAATAATATGTTAAACTTGTCTTTAAATGAGGACAATGCAAATAGTTTTATTGATCACCAAGATAATTCTATTAATATAAAATTGGAACCAAATGAATTAAATCTTGAACCTGATGATGAGTCTTCTGAGTTAGACACGGAAAAAATTGAATATTTTTAAAAGAAAATCCAATGGAATCAGATATAATAAGTAAATTATTATTAAGAATTGAAAAATTGGAAGAGTTCTCTAAAGAGTCAAACAATAATACATAAAGTGTATTATTAACACTCACACAATCATTGAGTACAACAGCCAATAGGTTGAAAATTATTGAGAATTCAAATAATGAATTAACCAATGAAAATAAAAGATTGAACTCTGAGATTAGAAATTTAGAAAGTAAATTAGAACACTCTCAGAATATTATGGCTACCATAGAGGAACGTGTAAAATTGTCTTTTTCAAATGTAAATGATACCTTGACTCATGTACCTGTAATAAAAGACAGGTTACAAAGAGTAGAAATTGAAGTAGCAAACATTTTGAAAATACTGAGAAAGTAAAAGATAATAACTCTTATGTGGAATGAGTACCAGTTTTAATGAAACACTCAGATGATAAACAAATGATTGAACATGAACATAGTGTCATGGGCCCTGAGAATATAAAATCAGTAAAAGATGAAATAAATGATCATCTTTCTAAAGTAAATAAATTACTTAATATTCCTCAGTTTAGGGAAGCAAAAACTAGCCAAAAGAACTGGCCTAAGTTAGATCAGTACCCTTCTTTTGACAGGGATTCAAAATATGATTGGCAACAATTCACTCAAAGAATTGATAACTTAAAGTTTTCATACAAATTACCTGATGAAGAAATTACATCAAAATTAATATCTTTATTTACAGATGTGGCCTTATTATGGTTTGAATATGTATTGTGTGAGCGAATTAACTACTCCTTGAATGAATGGAAGGCACTAATTGAAAGGCAATTTGGTGGCCCGAAATTCAGAATCACTCGACAAAGATTGTATGAAAGAGCCAGATATAATACAAATGCTGGAGATAAACCCATGGTCTTTTTAATGAATTTAATACAAATCATGAAAGCTATGGATCTAAAAATGGATTATGATGAGTGGAAAGAGAAAATAATATACAAGTTGCCTATATCAGTTAGAGACATTATTGTAGCTAGAACTGCAACAATCAGAGATACCTCTGGGTTCATTAATATATGCAATGAAATATTATTAAACCACAAATATGAAACCAAGTATAATAATTACAAACAAAGTGTTGACGTATTAAAACCTACTACAAGTAAGTTACCAGTGGAGAAGAAAAAACCTTCAGCTCCCCTTGTCCCTAAAAGACAAGAAAATAACACTTGTTATAAATGTAATGAACCTTGAGTTAAGGGTCACACGTGTAAGAAAAGAATTAGTGTTATTGAAACCTCACGAAATTCTGAACCAAGTAATCATGAAGATGAGAACGTGGAATCTAGTGAGGATTGTAAAAGTAAAATTTCTTACAGTGATGATGAAAATGAGATATTTGTATTAGAACAGGATATAATGTTCCTGAATGATTCTATACCTCACACAGATACATCTTTAACTTCCATTGAAGAAGCTGAAATAATTAAAGATGTATCTCATGACACTTACAAAATAACAACTATCAGAGCACCTGATATTATATGTGGGAGAGAAATGAATGCGATTCTTGACACTGGGGCTGCAGGTAGTGTAGTTTCTATTGATACATTAATGAAACTTGACAGTAAGTATAAGGAAAAGCTAGAACCTGTACAGACAAAGAACTGGAGGGGTTTTGGTTCAGTTTTAAATCCAATTGGCAAATACAAAACTGCTGTATTCTTTAAGTATAGTAATGGATATGTAAGAGCAGTGTGTGAATTTGTTGTAATGGATAATAATAATTGCAGTGATTGGTTTATTATTGGAAATGACTTCTGGACAAAATTTGGCATTAAAATAGATCCTGCAAACAGTTGCTTCACTATAGGTGTGAATGGTAAGAGAAAATTCAAGATATGTTCTGAAAATTCAGTATATTCCATTTCTCCTAGAGAAGAATAACTGCAAGGTGGAAGAACCACCACTGAAGTGGTAGAATTGGACAATGAAATCCAAAAGGCCTCTTTCAGTCCTCAACTCTCAAAAATTGAAGAAGACAATATTTTGAGGTTGATCAAATCTTATCCTATGGCATTTGCCCATGGTTCAAATGAACTAGGATTGGTCAAAGACCATGAGATGAAAATCTCTTTAAGTTGTGACTTGGATAATATTCCTGGAAGCTTGAAAAAGAAACCTTACCCAGAATCTCCTGCAAAAAGGAAAGATATTGAAGACAATATAAAAATGTTGTTGGAAATGGGTATTGTTGAAAAAGTAGACACAACACCTAAGTATTGTTTTATTTCACCAGTATTAGTCTCTTATGAAAAATATAAGGCAAGATTATGTGGTGATTATAGAGCTCTGAATACATACACTGTAGATGATATTTACCCTATACCAAGGATAGCTTCTATCCATGCTACCTTGTAAGGAGCAAAATATATTTCCTGTCTGGATGGAAACAAAGGTTACCACCGGATTCCTGTGGAAAAGAATTCTCAAAATTACTTATTAATAACCACACATATGGGAATATATAAGTATGTGAGAATGCCATTTGGCCCAAAGAATGTGCCTTCAGTCTTCCAAAAATTGATGGATAGTGTCTTTCATCAAGAAATGGTCGAAGAATGGATTTCAGTTTATATTGATGACATCATAGTGTTTCCAAAAACATATGATGAACATTTAAATTACCTGAAGAGAGTCTTTCAAAAGATGGATAAAATTAATATGAAAATTGCATTAAAGAAATGTAAGTTTGGATTTCAATCATTGAAAGTACTTGGACATGTTGTATCTGGATTACAAATTTGTGTTGACCAGAATAAGGTGGCAGCAATTAAAAAAATTGGTATACCTAAGGATGTAAAAGATGTTCAAAGTTTTTTAGGTATGTGTGGATATTATAGAAAGTATATTAAAAACTACCAATCCATTGCAGCTCCTTTAACAACATTAATCAGGAAAAATAAGGCTTTCATTTGGAATAATGAAAGACAACACGCCTTTAATAAATAAAAGAAATGTTTAATGTCAACTCCAATATTGGGACTGCCATATTTCACCCTACCTTTTATCTTGTACACTGATGCAAGCTTCACAGGGTTGGGTGCTGCTTTACAGCAAAAACAGGTAATAAATGGAAAATTATCTGAAATAGTTATCTGTTATATATCCAGAACATTAAGAAAGACAGAATAAAGGTATGATGCTACACAACTGGAATTTTTAGCCATGGTGTGGGCCTTGGATAAACTTCATTATTATCTGGAAGACCAGAAGTTTGAGCTAATTACAGATTGCAGTGCAGTAAAATCATTGCTAAACATGAAAACACCTAATAGGCACATGTTTAGATGGCAACTAGCTGTACAAGAGTACAGAGGATAAATGACAATCACTCATAGAGCAGGAACATTGCATTCTAATGTGGACTTATTATCCAGAAGTCCTTTGCCAAATGATACTGACAACCCAGCTTATGTACCTGAAAATGAGGTTATACATATATTTGGGATTTATATAGTGGATTTAGAGGAGGATTTTATGCAAACTATATTGGAAAATTATTTATCTGATTAAGATTTGACTAAACTATCTACCATTCTAACTGATCCAACTAATGCCTCCATGAGTGCACTAATTAAAACCTTACCTCCAAAGTATAGAAATGTGTTGGAAAAAGGTAAACTATCAATTGAAGATGGATATATATATTACAGGAAAAAGCTAAGTAATGTAATAGTAATACCACCTTCTATGAAAGAGTTAATGTTGAGTAATTGTCATGATGACATCTTAGCTGGTCATTTTGATTTTAACAAAACATTAACCAGAGTTAAAAATACAGCCTGGCGGATAAACATGAAAGAAGATGTACAAAAATACATTGAAACATGTGATTCTTGTCAGAAATCTAAAAGATTAACTGGGAAGAGAGCTGTGTTGTTACAACAAATAGAGAATCCAAAAGCTCCATGGGAAATTATAAACATGGATTTTGTCACTGGCTTGCCATTAGCAGGAAAAGAAAGTTTCAATTCTTACTGGGTAATTGTGGATAGATTAACCAAAATGTGTAAATTTATTCCTACCCATAAAGAGGTATCTGCAAAAGACTTGGCATTACTATGGTGGACTCAAATGATAAATACTTCTGGGTTCCCCAAAGCCATAATCTCTGACAGAGACCCTAAATATACTTCAGAGTTCTGGACATCTTTGATGGAATTATCTGGTTGTCAATTGAAATTGTCTACAGCACACCATCCACAAACTGATGGCTTAGCTGAAAAAATGATAAAAACTCTTGAAGACATGATCAGAAGATATTGTGCCTTTGGATTAGAATACAAAGACAATGAGAAATTCACACATTACTGGGTAACATTAATTTGTGGACTTGAATTTGCTTATAACAGCACAACTCATTCTGTAACAGAGAAGAAACCATTTGAACTCTGTCTGGGATATGTACCAAATACCCCTGTAAATAATTTAAATAAATTACCAAGGTTAGATATACACCCTGGTACTAAATCCTTTATTCATATGCAACAAATGTGTAGAAAACATGCAGAAGAATGCATTCAAAAAGCATTTGAATATGAAAAGAAAAGGTGGGATAAATGTCATAAAGAATTTGAATTCAAAAAAGGAGATGAAGTCCTAATTTCAACACTACATTATAAATTACAAGGTAATGTTAAATTAAAGGATCCCTTTGTAGGACCTTTTGTAGTAAGAATGGTTGGTAATAACGCAGTGGAATTTATATTAGGGGGTATCAATGTTCAGGGATCTGCAATTAGGGATCAGGAATTTTTTTTTTCGGGATCAGAAATTATTAATTGCTGAAGATTCTTATCCAGTAGCCCCGGGGCTAGTGGATAAGGAATCCACAACAATGCATTATCCCGCCTCTTATACCCCAATTTCCATTCCTAATTCCTGATCCCAAACTCATCTCATCCATGATGGATTTGCAAGAAAGTCACATGACTCATAATTGCTGATGCCATCCTTAAGTCTTTCCTCACTCTATGCTACTTAATTTTGGTGGCGAACACCTAAGTTTTTTTCTATCTACACACCCCAACTGCACATTTGGTGGCAAATTCCCACTTCCCACATCACATAACCCTTCCACCAGCAACAATGAAACACCTCTCTACTAGGAAGCTACTTCACTCAACAATGAATGCTATTACTTTTCTTTTAGTTCTTTACTATAAATATGACTCTGATTTGGAAGATGCTTTAGCTTATATGTGTTTTCTTTCCAAAAAGCGTTACATCATCACCAGGGGGCCAAATCTTTATCATGATCCCCGATATGATCTGGCCTCCATTCTCAACATTCCTCAATTAAACTTCACCCAATTCTTTCTTCAAACTTTATCAACTCATCTCCGATCATCCTATCTTTCATAAAAATTCCCATAACAAACAGTGTAATCCTGCCATCCAACTTGCTGTTTCACTATGTCGCTTTGGCTCAAATAAAAACGGTGCTGCTGTAAGACGTTTGGATAATCTATTTAACATAGGATATGGTACCATGATATTATACACCAAGCGCTGTATGATTGCTATCCTTTCCCTCAAGTCTCAAACACTTGCTTGGCCAACTCCAGAACAGCGACTTGAATCCTCTCAAGTAATGCAAGCTGAAGGTTTCCCTGGCTGTGTAGGATTTGTTGATGGCACAACTATACCTTTGAGTCAAAAGCCTGCTCATGATGGCAACCATTATTTTGATCGCAAAAAAAAGTTTCTTCAAAATCTTCTCTGATCTCTCATCCTTCATAAACTAAATTTTTATCTTCTTTCTAGATACTCTATTGCCGTTCAACTTGTATGCAATGTCAATAAAAAATTTATTGCTTTTCATAGTGGCTACCCTGGCTCATGTCATGACTCTTCCATCTTCCGAAGAATGAGGATTTCTCAAACCCCTGACTCATACATTGATGAATCTCAGTACCTCTTTGCAGACTCAGAATATGCAAGTTGGAATTACATTATACCTGCTTTCCATGGTGCAACCTTAGAAAATGACCCCAAAACTAAATTTAATTATCACCTTTCCCAATCAAGAGTACGAATTGAACATTCTATAGGTATTTTAAAGGGACAGTTTTCTAGTCTTTGGGAGCTCAGAATCCAATTTCAAAAAAAATTGGAGATCAAAACTGCAAATCATTGGATCATGACTTGCATTGTACTCCACAATATCCTAGCTGATTTAAAGGATGAGTGGAATGATCTTTATGAAGAAGAGGATCCTGAACCATCACCGGCTCTCCCCTCCCTTGAATCACAAAACATTCATTCAACCAGCATACACTCTGTCATTATGCCTATTACTCTCCAACATTTCTCTTCACCACCCTTTTAAATTAATTTTTTACTCTCCAAATGTCCTCTTTGTGTACTTCATTCACTTGGTTTGGTATTTTGGTTTGTTGCATATTCATTTTTTTTTTTGGAATTTACGGTGAAGATCTTTTTTTTGGATGGCTCATTGGTTTTATTTCACCAGTTCAACATGAAATTGCATATTTTGTCAGTGATTTTTTTTTCATTCATCACTCATGTCCTTTTCATCCTCCCCTCAAACATCACTCAAATATTTTCGTTACTTTTATTTTCTCAACTCATCTCACCAGGTAAGTCTTTTTTTTTTTCTTTTTTCTTGTTTTTTATTTGTTAATCATGAATTTTTTTAATTTGCTTTTTTTGTTTTTGGTTTTTTTTTGGTTTTTTTTTTTTTTTTTTTTTTTTTTTTTGTAACTCCTTTTTTTTATTTTCAAGGTTAGACTAACTTTTTTTTTTCTCTTTTTTCTCTTTTTTTTTTCTCTTTTTTCTCTTTTTTTTTTCTTTTTTTTTTCTCTCCTTCACCCTCTTTAGCTGCCTCATTTCACCCCTTTTCCTCTCTCTTTACCTGCATCAAGTCATTCCTTCTCCCCTCTCTTTACCTTCCTCAAGACCCCCTTAATTCACCCTCCTTGCCTGTCCCAAATCCCCCCTTTCTACCCCTCTTTATGTGCCTCATGACCCCCCCTTCCCCTCTCTTTAGGCACCTCATCACCTCCCTTCCCCTCTCTTTAGGCGCCTCAACTCTCCCCCCTTCTCCTCTCTTTAACCATCTCAAAACCCCCCATCCCCCCTTTTAGGTCCCCTCCCCCCCTTCCACTCATTGTTTGTTAAGAAGAAGGGGAGGAGGGGACCTAAATGGGGGCGGTTTGGGGAATATAAGGAGGGGTGAAATGGGGGGGGTTTTAAGGTAACTAAGGGGGGAGTTTGGGGAGTTTTGAGACAATTAAGGAGGGGGTTTCAGGGGGATTTTGAGGCAGGAAGCAGGGGATTTGAGGGGGGTTTTGAGGAAAGGAGGGAGGGATTTTATAGGGGATTTCAGAAAAATAAAGGGGGGAAAGGGTAATTTTATGGGAGTTAAAGAGGGGTTACCTACTTTCTAAAAAACATACTAAAAAAAGTTTTTTTTTGAATTTTTTTTTTTTTTTTTTGGCAGAATTTTAGAAAAAAAAAATTTTTACATTCTGTTAAGGTCTTTCCCTGTAAATTACAAAACAAAAAAGGTTTAGATATTAATTTTTAATTTTTCTTACAAATAATTTTACTTAATTGATTTTTTTTTAATTTTATTTGTTCTGATTTTTCTTTTACAGATTTTATATATATATATTTTTTTTATATTATTATTTTGACAGGATTTTCTGTGAAGGTTTTTTATAACCAAACTTCAGGTTTTCTTTTGTATTTTTTTTAAAAAATAATTTTTACTAAAAATTTCTAAATTTTTTTTTTAAGTTTTTTTTATATTTTTTTAAAAGGATATTGCTTTAAATTTTATTTTAAAAGATATTATTACGTGAGTTTTTTTTTAAAAATATGTGTTGAATTTTTTTTTGACATTTAAATTTTTTTCAGATCAAATAAAAGTCTTCTTCTTCAGATTCACCCCTTACTTCTCTATCATCTTCATCTTTATCCTCTTTATCATCTCTATCATCTTCTTCAAAATCAACTTCAATACAATCATCTTCTAAATCATCAAAAAAAATTAATGATAATCAGTCTCATCAGTATAAAAGATATCTGAAAAAAAAATTCTTCTTCTAAATCATCCAAAAAAATTAAAGATAATCAGTCTCATCAGAAGAAAAGATATCTGAAAAAAAAGTTCATCATCTAAATGCTCAAAAAAAATTAAAGGTAATCAGTCTCATCAGAAGAAAAGATATCTTAAAAAAATTCTCTGTGAAAGTTATTTTTGTCATATCCCAAACATTCTTTTTCATAAAACTAAAGTAGATAAAAAAAATCAATATCCAAAAAAATTACCAGAAGATATCAAATATCTAACCAAATTTGGTGATGATAGAGTTGTTGAAGTTATCAGTAATACTTATAAGGCTCAAATCATTTTGGAAGTTCATTCATTTGATGGTGTAAAAGATGAATATTTTAATCAACTATCGGATCTTATCATAACTCTTTATCAAATGGCATTGGTTCAATTACCTATAAGGAATAAGAATTTGTTGGGTATTATCATGATTGGATTTGGTTGGAGACCAGGTTTTGTTAAAAGATATTCTCTTGGTATCTCTAATAATTTTTTTCCATTCTTAATATCATTTCACTTATTTCATTTATATAGACATATATTCATTGGTCAAGAATATCACTAAATCTCAAAAAGATGAAGATTTTTGCTTATGGGACACTCTACCTTCCTTTAACTCTTTTCTTGCTCTTTGAATCATAAAGCTCTGTAATAAAGCATTTGAAAAAAATCATGAACTTGCAACCAAAGTTTAAATACCAAATTGGTGTGACTCCAAATGGGAAGATATCAGCCACAAATATCTTTTATTTTCTAATGTTATTATCACTCATTCTGGATTCCACAATAGGATTCATATCGATAGGAATTATGCCAATTTTCTTACTTTTGGTATATTCTCATATATCAATCCGATAACTGGCCAACCAATACCATCTCCAGCTAAAATAAAAGGACATGGTTTATATTTTCCAGACCACCGGTGCATCATTGATTTTGGTTTGGGAAATGGTATCATCAAAACTATTTCGAATTCTTCTAAGGATAATCATCAAACGACCAAAGCTCCTCCTGGTTTGGAATCCTGTCAAGATTTAACACATTTTGGTTGCTCATTTCAAATCAGTCATAAGTTGATTCAAAGAATCAACAAGGTAAAGAAAGAAGGTAAAGTTAATCAATTTAAAAAAACTTTATCTAGATCCAAAAAGTATGGGGATTAGAGTTGTCATCAAAAATTTTATATTTTTTCATAAATTTTTAATAAATATTTTTTATATATCAATTTGCTCAAGTAATGTGATGAGCCAACCACCTTTGGTTGTATAACAGGTAATCATGATAACATTTATTTGTTTCATGTGGTTCCTCTAGCCTATACCTGTGGAAAGTCCCAAACTTTTGTTTCTAGATTTGATCTGCCTTTTGGCTTGAGGAATTGTCATTACTTTAAACTAGGGAAATTGATATATATTAGATATTTATTTAATAATTTATGTAATTATATTAAATTTAGATGACTTCCACCCCTTACTTCAATAAAATGCAGGGGGGGTATTGCCAAATTTTCAAATCTGATATGTGAAATTGATGACTTAAAAAAATTTTGGTGATACCCACTCCTTTCTTCAACAAAATACAGGGGAGAGTATTGCCAATTTTTTAAAACAGATATAGAATTTTTTTGAGTTATAAATATTTTGGTGAAAATTTTTTGGTGATACCCGTCCCTTAGTTCAATAAAATCCATGGGGGGTTTTACCAAAATTTCTTATAAGACTTGTGAAATTCTTGACATGTAAGAATTTTGGGGATACCGGTAAAATGCAGGGGGTAGTAAAGCCAAAGTTTCATATAAGACTTTCAAGATTCATGACATGAAAGAATTTTGGTGATACCCACCCCTTACTTCAAAAAAATCCAGGGGTGGGGGATTGTCAAATTTTCAAAGGAGACATGAAAATGTTATTTAAAAAAAGAATATTTAACATTAAAATATGAAAATTCAAGTAATGATTGATAGAGTAATGAAATACAGGAAATTATTGTAAATTTTATGTAAAAATAAATATGAACAGTTGAAGTGTGAGAGAAATAAAACAAACTAGTCATCAAACAATTTCTTTAAACGTTCAATTTCCTCAACAGGTTTATTAGATTTAACGCATTCTATAAAGAGATATTTCTTTTTAGAATTTTCTTCATGATCAAACTTATATTTCATCTGCTCTAATAGGTTTTGATGATCAAGTGTCTTCTCCTCTTTTTTTGATTTTTCAATACTTAGAGTCAACTCAAACTTCTTCTCCTCCAAATCTTGGGCCTGATCATCCTTCTGTAAAGAGAGCGTGTACTTTCTCTCTTTCAAATCTTTTAGCCTATCATACTTCCTTAAAGAGAGCTCGTATTTCTTCTTTTCAAAGCTTAGAGTCTCTTTATCAATTTTCACTTGTTCTAGAGTGATAATAAAATTTAACATAAAGTAGAAGAAAAGCAGAGTAAAGTAGTAAGAGGTATGGTATCACTTACCAGCTTCATGTTTCTCTAAAAATTGTTCCATAGACAAAAAAGGGGTTTGTGATGAAGTATAACTTTTTTTCTTCTTTGGGAGTGGAAATTTAGATTACTTGAAGCCCTATGCTTCTTGTTCAAGGTAATATTTTCCTCCTCATCATTGTTGCTACCTTCAGACTTAGTTGATTGAGGATCCTGGGTTTGTTTGTCAGCCTTTTAAGAAATAAGAAAAAGATAAGTAAATAAAAAAATAGAATTGATAAGATAAAAGAAAAAAGAAACAGACCTGAGTTAGATTTGGTTGGGTTAAATCACCTATAGGATCTACAGAAAAGCTATTTAGATATGTCTCATTCAAATGAGGGGAGGCTTGAGTGGAGGAAGAGGATGGGAAAAGATTTGCTTCAACATCATGTTTGGAGATAGGATCTTCTCCATCCAGCATGTTTACAGGATTAACATTGGCTCTCTCTCCAAAAATTGAATCCATATCTTTAAAGTAAGGACATAAAGATTCAAGTTTATTGTCTATAGATTTGATACCCTTAGTTATATCAATGTCAGTAACCCCAAAACCAGTGGAAGATGAAAGAGCCTTTGCCTTCTTGTATTTGGCTTTGTAATGCTTGGAGCATTCAGACATCTGTTTAGGCAAAAGATCAATCCTTCCCTTGGTCTTATTCCATAATTCATTTGCCATTAAAAGATAGCCATTAACTTTTGATGCTGGGGGCCATCCTACTTTAGTTGAATACTCAGTACCAAAACAAGAATCATAGTCAGATTTGGTTTTCAGCCATTTGATAAGAATGAGATGATCATCTTTTTTTAATTGAAAGTTCTTAGATTTCTTGGCTGAGCGGGGGAAAGAGGGGGTAGTGGGATTTGAAGAACAACTGGGTGATGGCTGCCTTTGAGAAGATCTAGGACGACAAGGCATGTTAAGATATAAATGAAGATGAAAAGGAGCAGAAACAAGCAGATGAGATGGTGAGGGGTTCTGAGAGGATATAATGGACAGGATGGGATGAGAATGTGAGTGTGCAGCAAGGTAGAAGCCATATCCAGAGAATAGTCCAAGATGTGGTTATGGCAGAAAGTAGGTCAAGATGTGGTTATTACAGAAAGTTGTCCAAGATGTGGTTATGAAAAATTAAGTAAAAAAATGCCGGATAAGAGGTGAACATTGACACGTAAAGTGTCTAATAACCCAATTATTAGCAAAAATAATTGCGGAAGATAATTGGGGTATGCAGATTATTTTCCGCAATTAATTTAATTGCAGATTGTTCAACATTGATACCCCCTATTATATGCCACATATGATAGGAAACATCAATTTTTCCCTATCTCATTATTAAAACCTTACCATGCAAATGATCCTGACTTATTTCCAAAAAGTAGGGGAAGGACTAAAAAGCAACCTGAAGAAATTGTGGAAAAATAAGAGATTAAAAAAATACTCAAGAAAAGAATCCTTACTAAGGAAAAAGGAACTGAGTATTTATTAAGATTTAAGGGGAAATCATATGAATTTGAGAAATGGATACCTGAAAAAGAAATTTCTAATTTATCCTCTCTTCTTAAAAAATTTAAACAGAAATAAATTTCTGTTCAACCAGCTGAGGGGTTAAAATACCAGTACTCATAATATTCTATCATGTTTTATTTCTTTAAAGAATAATCTTTAATGCTACAGAATTAATCTGAATACCTGAAAAATTACAAATAAATAAAGAAAATGTATGACTTATCATTTTTTTATTGTTTTTTTTGGGTGGACAAGTGTAAGCCTGCATATCCCCAGGACTGAGTAAAAAGTAGTTATAAGTTATGTTAAACACATGAACTATACATGGTAACAATAAATGAGAGTACACAAAAAGTATACATACGTAAAATTATGATAATACACAAAAAATGCCATTATAACACCTTATATACACCCATATATCCACATTTTATAAGTCTTATGTACTTAATATTAAGTTGGAATATGTTAGGGTAACTTTAAGAACCTTAATTATAAGTCTACATAATTTTTAAGTATACTTAAAGCTGTTATTTTCATTGTTTTATGCAAAAAACAAGAAATGCGCTTTATTTCACTTAAAAGTTGATTATATTTGCTATAAATTTAAGATTATTAAAAATGCGCTTTGACAGTTCAGTTTTTCTCATTTAGAACTATTGATTTGGTTACTTAAATGCATAAAAATAACACTTTTCAAATTTGGTGTTTATATGCCAGAAATGGCTTCTGTGTACTGGCCACATACTGCCTGCATTTTTCCTGTGTGAATAGCTTCATTTTTAGAAAAGTTAGCTTTTTCACACGATAATTACCCCACATTCTATTCTCACTGTGGGGAACCACACTAAAATAGGCGACAGACGCTTATTTAGTGTCCTAGATTAATTAATAATGCATTGACCCTCTGAATATGCACTAATTTCATTAATAATCTCACTCTTGGCGCCTTATTTCAATACCAAACTTAAATTCGCCTAAAATTAGTCAAGGATTTACCCGTGCAAACTCCTGCCAAGGACTGTATGTAGTTAACCCACATCTCACACCCTTTTTTGGGTTTCTAGGTGGTTTCTCAGTCAATTTTGGTCAATTTTGAATGGGAATTTCACTTAATATAATGTCAGGATTAGCCCCATAATTTATACAGTGAATACCCCTTATTATTAAGCTCTTGTTAACCTTAATTCTCCCTCTTTAGGCTTTTATATTAATGTATAATACACATATACTCTCTTTTTAACTTATTCTTTAATTTTGATGGATTTTCCCTATTATTTCAGGATTTTGGCAGTAGTTACTCTTCTAATTATGTTATGGGTCACTAGGGATGTTGATGGATATGTCTATTAGTTGGATGGAGGCGTCATTAACTATGTATTGGACTGGTAAATCATGGGATTCATTGGGGAACTCAATGTGTATAAAAGGATGAGGTTTTGGGTCTTGTTTTCTACATTCTTTATCATTAAAATTTAAACATATAACCAATAAAATTACAATACATATCAATAGTACTTATAAAGTCTTTGAATAGTATCTGAATTTATTAAATCTTTTTTTCTACCTACTATAAAGATTGTAAGCCATATATAATTAGTGAGATCAGAATTACTGAGACCCTTATATTAAGTTATAGTTTTCTTATTGGATTTGTACTACAGCATTCATGTAGGACCATTAAAATCTTCTAGACAACTGACCATTCAAGCTAGTTCACATCTTTGTACTTGACCTCAGACTGACATTTAGGGTCTGTATCAGAGATTATGGCTTTAGGAAAACCAGCAGTATTGAACATATGAGAACACCACAAGAAAGCTAATTCTTTAGTGGAAAAATCCTTGTGAGTAGGAATAAATTTACACATTTTTGCGAATCTGTCCACAATAACCCAACAAGAGTTATAACTGTCTTTACCAGCAATAGGTAATCCTGTTACAAAATCCATGTTTATTATTTGCCATGGGGCATCAGGAGGTTCAATATGTTGCATTAATCCTGCTCTTTTACCAGTTAATCTTTTTGATTTTTGGCATGAATCACAGGATTCAACATATAATTTTGTGTCCTCAGACATATTAGCCCACCAAGCAGTGTTCTTAATTCTGATCATTGTTTTGTTAAGATCAAAATGTCCAGCTAATATGTCATCATGACAAATTTTCAAGATAATTTCTTTCATAGAAGGAGGAATAACAATAACATTACTCAACTTTCTTCTATAATATAGATACCCTTCATCAATTGAAAATTTTCCTTTTTCCAAACCTTTTTGGTACTTTGGTGGAAGGGTTTTAATTAATGCTTGTATTGAAGCATGCTTTGGATCATTTAATATGGTGCATAACTTTTTCAAGTCAGTGTCCTTATCATATGAATCCAGAATAAGCTGTAATAGCTCTTCCTCCATATCAACCACATATATCCCATGTATATGAATAATTTCATCCTCAGGATCATAAGCAGGATGAGAGTCATTATTTGTTAAAGGTAGCCTAGATAAAATATCCACATTTGAGTGAACAATACCAGCCCTATGAATAATTGTCATTCTCCCTCTGTATTCTTGAACAGCCAACTTCCATCTGAACATATGTCTGTTAGGTGTTTTTAAGTTTAAAAGGGATTTAACTGCACTGCAGTCAGTGACAAGTTCAAATTTCTGGTCATCTAGGTAATAATGTAGCTTTTCTAGAGCCCACACTACGGCTAAACATTCAAGCTGAGTGGCACCATATTTCAATTCACTATTTCTCAAGGTTCTTGAAATATAAGAAATTAATACTTCTGATACTTTATCATTCATCACTTGTTTTTGATGGAGGGCAGCACCAGCACCAATAAAACTGGTATCAATGTACAAAACAAATGGTTGATTAAAGTCATGTAAAGCAAGAATTGGTGCTGACATCAAACAGCGTTTCATAGTGTCAAAAGATCTCTGTCTTTCACTATTCCAGAAAAAATCAACATCCTTTCTAGTCATTTTGGTAAGGAGTAAAGCTATGACTTTGTAATTTTTAATATACTGTCTATAGTATCCACACATTACCAAAAAACTCTGGAGCTCTCTAACCGTGGTAGGAGCCTTCACCTGCTGTATGGCTGCCACTTTATTTTGGTCAACACATATCTGTAACCCTGAAACAACATGACCCAGCACTTTTAAGGAATGAAAACTAAATTTACCTTTCTTCAAAGCAAGTGTCATATTTATTTCATCCATTTTGTGGAACACTTTACACAGGTGGTTGAGATGGTCCTCATATGTTTTTGAGAATATAATGATATCATCAATATAGACTATCAGCCATCCTTCAATTATCTCTTGAAGGAATGTGTTATCCATATTTTTTTGAAAACCTGAAGGGGCATTTATAGGGCCAAACGGCATCCTAACATACTTATAAATACCCATATGAGTAGCAATCATCAGAAAATTCTGGGAATTCTTCTCAACAGGTACCTGGTGATATCCCTTGTTACCATCCAAGCAGCTTATATATTTAGCACCTTGTAAGGTAGCATGTATAGAGCTAATTCTAGGTAAAGGATATATATCATCAACAGTATAAGTATTTAATGCTCTTTAATCACCACATAACCTGGCTTTATCTTTCTTATAAGAAATTAGGACAGGTGAGATAACACAATATTTAGGTGTCTCAACTACCTTTTCAATAATATTCATTTTCAAAAGGGTAGAGATAATATCCTCAATATCTTTTCTCTTTGTGAGAAAAGCAGGGTAAGGCTTCTTCTTCAAAATAGGTGGTATTTCAGTCAATGGAAAAGATAATGAAATTTTCATTTCTTCCTTAACTAATCCTAGTTCATGTGACCCATGAGCAAAGGCCATAGGAAAAGATTTAATCAATTTAATGATTGAATCTTTATCCTCACCAGAAAGTTGTTCTCCAAAGGAAGCATTGTCAATTTCAGACATAAGAGCATGCATTTCCTTTGTAGATATTACTTTATATTGAATCACAGAATTACATGTGTTCAATTCTGGTTTTAACAATTTTTTGGCGAGGAAATCTTAAATTTTCTCTTCCCATTCATCCCCATTGTGACGCATTGGTTTGAAGGATCTAATTTTATGCAATACTTAGTTAAAATGTCATTTCCTATAATAAACCAACTGCTTAAGTTATCATTTTTCATGACAACAAAATCACAAATAGCTCTTACAAAACCTTTGTTATCTTTAAAAAACACTTTGGATTTGTATTTACCAATGGGGGACAAAACAGAGCCATAACCTCTCCAATTTCCAGAAATGATAGGAATCAGTTTTGATTTATAGTCTTGATCCACTGAAGCAAGTGCTTTTTCAGATACTACACTTCCTCCAGCTCCAGAATCCAGAAAAACTTCAATGCTGGCTCCATTGATCAAGACTGGTGCTTTGAGAGGGGCAATAACAATTGAGCTATCCTCAATGTTCCTTATGATCTCAGCATCCTCAACTGTAGATAAATCATTATTATCAATATCAATAGTATTTAAATAACGAATATCTTCTTCCAGCATCAAGATTTCTTGTTGAGATTCATATGAAATATTGCTGGCACAATCACTTGAAGTATCATCCAGTGCTATTTTGTCATCAGCCTGCTCCTCAGTTTGTTCAAAAAGATTTATCTTCTTGTCACAAACATGGCCTTTCTTCCAAGGCTTGTTGCACTTGAAGCAAGTGTTTTTTGCATAGTTTTTAGGTGCAACAGGGGCAGAAGGTTTACCAACCTTTTCCCAGAGGTTTCTGTTGGTAAGTGGAGGGTTTCTCCAAAGAGGTTCTAGGGATGAATCTTCTAGCATCATACTTGTTTTTTAGAAGGATCTCATTACAAGTATTAATGAAGGAAGAAGGTTCTCTGGAGAACTCAGTCCTAGCCACTATCAAGTCTCTCAAAGACATTGGTAATTTATAAAGGATCCTGTCCTTCCATAACTCAAACTCCATATTTGAGTCCATTGCCCTCAAGATTTTTAAAAGTTTCATTAATAACTCAATAGGTTTATCAGTTGAAGATCTATATCTAGTTTCCTCATACTGCCTTTTTTGAGCCATCCTAAACTTGGAGCCACCAAATTGTGCTTTAATCAATTTTTCCCAATCTTCCCATGAGTAGTCATTCCTATCCAGGAGAAAAGATTCATACCACATTAGGGCTACATTGGTAAACAAAGAAATTAACTTGGACACAATTTCCTCATCTGTGAGTTTGTAAGAATTTTTTAAGTTATCAATTCTGCAAATGAATTGCTGCCAATCAGAAGAAGAATCACCATCAAATGTTGGATACTGGTCAAGTTTTGGCCAATTCTTTTTATTTGAAGGAGCCTCCTTAGTATTAGCTTGTTTCTGAGTAAGAAGCAGTTGTAACTTCTCCAATTGTGCAGTAATCTCATTGTTTAATTGTTCTGTTGAAGATCCTGGTGCATCATCAATTTTTGATGGAAACTCAGTGGTATCAACAGAAATTTCTGAATCTAATTTTACTTTAGATTAACTAGCAACAGGTAAACTTGGAGAATCCTGTACCATATGTTCCTTCAAAGAAGTTTCAGAATATTTTTGATCATTAAAAAATGAATTCAAATTTTCTTCAATGGTTGTTAGTCTGGCTTTCACTCTTGGAAGACTAGATAATCTCTCATTGATTGTTGCAAAAGATAACTGTGTTTTATTTTGAAAAGATGAATAATGATCACTCAATCTTTTCAGGCTCATCTTATCTACCTCTAGCTCCTGGCAACAAGCAGATACAGTATCTTGTAGTTTAGACAAATCATTTTTGATATTTTTCTATAAAGCAACTTTCCTTTCATGGGTTGCTTTGTAATGAAACAAATCATCAGAAACTCTCTGTAACTCACTCCTTAATGCTTGATAACCTTGTTCAGTTAACAAACTATTATATTTCTGAGTTAATTGCATGTTGTTCATGATATGATTTTGTTTAGCAAAAATATTTCTCAAATATTCATCATTAATTTTTGCTACATCTGGAGTGTTTCTCAATAAAGAAACAGAGTAACTTTCCAGATTCTCATAAAACTCAGGATCAAGTGTCTCATCAATAATAGCCATATCTGGATTTATCATTGAAGTATCAATTAAAACCAAAGGATTAGATACATCAGAATATTGAGCAATTTGTCTACTGTTCTTAGCCTCTACATGTCTCACAGTCTCATCTCCCCTTCCAGAATTACCTAAAGAAACTGAATCAGTTACAAGAAGTGGTACTTGAGATTCAATAGAGGGGCTTACCATGGCTTGGGCAGGACTTGGATGTGGTTGTTCTTTCTCCTTCTTACTCCTTGGTAGGGATGAGGAGGTGTTGGGTTGAACTTATTTTTTCTTGAAGGACCTGCCTGAGGTACTTGTTGCTGTTGCTGTTGGGACAGATAATCCCACTGGGTGTTCAGCCAATCCCACTGCCACTTTAAGACTTCAACCTTTTCTTATTGCTGGGGGGCCAGTTGTGGAAGGCTTTTTGGAGGAGGAGGTTTCTTCTTCTCTTGAAGAAATGACACTATGTTTCTTACCTTGACTTCTAGACAGTCTATTCTTAACCTCAGCTTGAGGTTTTCTGTCCTCAACTCCTTGATGTGAGTGAAGAGATTTTTTACCTGCTGGTTTAAGGGCATTGTTTTTATCTTGAAGCCTTTGGGAAGCTCTTCTGGGGGGTTGATAGAAGGCTTTTTTTCCTGGGAATTTGTCTCTACCAGAATCTCCACCTCCTCCATTTCCACATCCTGATTGGTTCAATGATTTATTAATTTGAGCTAATTTTGTAGTTAAAGGAGAACTCACAGAAGTAGCCTCATCATAATCAATCAGATCCAATTCCTCTTCACGTGCAGCAGAAACACCTTGGTCAGTCATTGTTTTAAATTTAACCTGAAGTGAGGGAAGGAACCAATAAGATGAATTAGTTTTATTTTTGCTTTTTTAAAAGAAAAATAATAATAAAAAGAATATAAACTTTTTTCAGGACAAAAATCAACTGAAAACAATAATCAATGATTTATTAATTCAAAATAATCTTATAACCAGGATTAAGAAATCAACTGAAGGAATAAAATAAAATTTTAATTAACTAATTAATTTATGATAATTATCAGGATTTAAATCAACTGAAAGATATTTAATTACCAGTACTTAATGTCGACTTAAATAATTTAATATAATTTATTTTTTTATTAATTATTAAAATTTTATTGTCAGGACAATTTGTCAACTGGAAAAAAAAAATTAATTTATCAGGACAAAGTCAACTGAAAATTATAATTAATTAAAAAAATTTATTACTTCTAGGACTAAGAAAACAAATGCTCTATCTTTGTCAACTTGGAAAATAAATAAATAAAATAAATTTCAATCTACCAGACACCTCCCCCTTTAAAATGAGCAAATTAATGCCACTTACAGAGTGCTGAGTAAAAGGAAATCCGTAGAGTATGAAGAGTGCAAAGTGACCCACAAATAGTAATCAATATAATTGCCACTAAAATATATAACTATAGTTAATATATAAGCCTAAGTTTTGGAGTGCGGTTCAATTCCCATTCGCAGCAAAAAATAAGTCATGTGATAGATGATGTTCGTCGTTTTCGTCGTCCACTCGTCCTTATAGGTACCTCAATGGCGATGGTCCCATGGTCTCCAGTCCTCAAGATAACAATGTGCCATCAACGAATTGGGAAGGCCCCCAACTGTCAGTGGTCCCCTTGGTCTAGAAGATAAATCTTGAGGTCCTACAAGGTTTTAAGTGGATTTATTGGGCTCAAAAAACACTGTACGTATTTTCTTTAATCTTTTGATTAATTTACTCAAATAATAAGAGGTGATTTCAAATACTAGTATAATTTATATCTTAGAATTATGTGGATGTAAGTATTAATGTTATAAAATATAATAATAAGAGTTTTAATTTATATATTGTAAGTTTGGTAAATATGTAAGTAATTAATGAAAAGTACAAAAAGAGAGGGCCTTTTATAGGCAAAGATGTGAGAAATAAAGACACAGAGTTAGAACCACCTTATACAAGGGTGTGAGAAAAAGAAACTAAATAAAGAGTGTATGTGAAATAATAAAAGATATACTAAATAGTGCATAAATAAAAGGTATCATTTTATTTGAAATAAAACTTAGAATCCCTTGGTCCGTCACATTTAGTACAAAATATTTGATTTAAAATGGTGATTCAACAAAATCTAAATAAAGAAATTTGAAAAGTTTCTTCTTTTTATATTTTTTTTATATTTTTAATACTATTTTTATTCCCTCTCATCTGTATTATTGAACACGGTGTTAGGGAGTAAAAATGTGTGTGACAATTACTTATTTTTATTAATTATTTACATTACTTATTGTACTTAGCTAGTTGGTTGTAAGTAATACATAAGTAGTTAGTAAATAATTAATTATTAATAAGGATTAAAAGGTGTGGCTTCATCTCAGTAAGATAATTAATTATTTTACTGGGTAAGTCTAGTAGCCTGGCTGACATACTTACTCATCATATTTTAAATATTATATTATATTTTATTATTTCTTGTGGCGCTCCAGTCCCCTTAAATACTAAATAAAATTATAAGGTTGTTTTAAGAATTTTTAATAGTCAGTTTGTTGATATTTGAGCAGAGAGAAAAATAAAAGACTTACTAGTATAACCAGTTCACCCCTCGTCATATTTTTGTCTACCAAAATAGCTACAGTATTGTCCCATCATCCTTTATTCTTCTTCCTCCTTTTCTTCTTCTTCTTCTTCTTCTTCTTCTTCTATATTTCAACTTCTTCTAGACGACAGGCCAACAAATTTGATAAAAAAACCTTCTTGTAATGGTAGATTTTTAAGTTTGACACACCCTATTATATATATATATATAAACCCATCGTTTTAACTTGATTTTTTTTCAAACCAGTACTTTCTTGAATTACATAATGTATAATATCTAATTTAAGTAATAAATACCTAATTCTAATTCTATATCCATCTCTCTATATTTATTTTTTATTTCTATATGTATACTCACCTACAAAATCAAATCCAGATAAATGACTGTTTTAAATCCCACACACCACCGTGAGTATTGCAGTTAATATATATATATATTTATATATGTGTGTATACTAAATAAACTCCCTTTGACTTAATATGAACCAAAAAAGAGAAAAAAAAAACCAATATAATTAATCTCCTTCTTCTCTTCCGCCAAACCACCACCTACTTCCTTCCTTTCCTTGCACCACCCCTCCCCGTCCCCCTCTCCCCCTCCAAAAAAAAGACAAAAAAATCATTAAAAAAAATTGATAAAAAAATGAATTAAAAGGTTCAAATGGCCACATCAAATTCAGCTCCAGTCTTCCTTTTGACTTCTTCGAGCGTTACACCAGGTTGTAACTCAATCAATCTCAATCGATTGTTTCGTTTATCTTTCCTTTCTGTTTTCATTTGATTTGAATCATCTTGATCTTGATTTTTTAAGTCAATTTCAAAAACAGCCTATCCTCAAGAAAAAAAAAACAAAACAAAAACAAAACAAAAAATAACAAAAATATACATATTAATAATAAGAAAAACAAAACACGAAGACGAAGACGACAATAATAATAATAATAATAATAATAAAGAAATGAAATGAAAACCTTACCAAATCAGTAATAATCATGCTCACACATTCAACACCAGTCAAAGGTAAATCACACGTTTCCAAAATTTTCGATTTCCCAAACTTATCCACATGATCCATCACAATCATGACTTTAGTTTTCATAGGATTGGATATTAAATCCATTGCACCTCCCATTCCTTTTATACTTTGATGAGGTACCATATAATTGGCTAAATCACCTTGACTGGAAACTTGCATGGCTCCTAAAATTGATACATTTACGTGACCTCCACGGATCATGGTGAAAGATTCAACTGAATCAAATGTGGATGAACCTGGTAATAAAGTGATCGTCTCTTTGCCTGCATTTATGATATCAAAATCAACTTGATTTTCAGTAGGATAAGGACCCATTCCTATTTCGTATTCATAACATAAGTGCATCAGCGAAACCAATCAACCAACAACCAAACAACCAAACAAAAATAAATAAATAAATAAGCAAACAAAAAATCACGAAATTTAAGACTAGCTCATACAAGGTAGAAAAAAAAATCTTACCCAAAATCCCGTTCTCACTTTGCATATGAACTTTGATACCAGGTTCGATGAAATTAGGAATGAGCATAGGCATTCCAACACCTAAATTGACATACATTCCATCTTTCAACTCTTTGGCAGCTCTTTTGACAATCAAATCACGTCTTAGCTGTGCGGGAGATTGTTGGGTTGGATTTGAAGAAGAAGAGGAGGAGGAGGAGGAGGGATCGGTTTTGGAGTCACGTCGCAGAATAATTTTTTCTGCTGTTTTTTGATGGGTTGCTTGAACGATTTTATCAACACTAACCAATCAAAAAAGAATCATGTCAATTCCCCTTTTTAATTAAAAAAATAAAAAAAACATACTAGATACCAGGTAAATGAACATGATTAGGATCAATAGAACCAATTGGAACAATTTCTTCAGCTTCAACAATGGTTACTCTAGCATTTTTAGCCATCACAGCACCAAAGTTTTGAGCAGCATAACGGAAAACACAATTTCCATCCAGATCGGCTTTCCAAACATGAACCAAAGCGTAATCTGCTTTGATAGCATGTTCTAATAAATATGGACGACCGTCAAAGATCTTGACTTGACGAGGAACACCAGGTATTTCGACCTAGTAGATGATGAGAATAGAGAGGTGAAATCAATATATGTATGTAGATACATGGTTGATGTTCTGAGAGCATTGAGAGTGATTAATAAATATATATATATGTGTGTGTGTGTTTATACTTTTCCAGGAGATGAAATGCTATATTTGATAGGAATGTGACCAGTCTGGACAAAAGTGCCGTAACCTAAATTGAGAAGGTAAAAATAACATAAGATATATAATATAATATAATAAAGAAATGATACAACACACCAGTGGGTGTATAAAAAGCAGGTATTCCAGCTGCACCAGCCCGACAACGCTCAGCAATAGTTCCCTGGGGAACCAGCTCGAGAGCAATATGGCCGTTGAGATAAAGAAGCTCAAAATGTTTATTAGCGCCCAAATAAGAAGCGATGACTTTAGCGACTTTACCGGCAGAGACGAGAGGTGCCAGACCACGAGAGTGCAGACCGACATTATTGGAGACGAGGGTGAGGGCATGGGGTGTGTTGGCCTGGGCGACGAGGGCGTTGATGAGAGTGTCAGGAGTGCCGCAGAGTCCAAAGCCTAGGAGTGGTAATAATAATAATAGTAGTAGCAGTAATAATCATAATCATAATAATAATAATCATAATCATAATCATAATCATAATAATAATAATAATAATAATAATAATAATAATAATCATAATCATAATCATAATAATAATAATCATAATAATAATAATAATCATAATAATAATAATAATAATAATAATAATAATAATAATAATAATAATAATAATAATAATAATAATAATAATAATAATAATAATAATAATAATAATAATAATAATAATAATAATAATAATAATAATAATAATGATAATAATAATAATAATAATAATAATAATAATAATAATAATAATAATAATAATAATAATAATAAAAGTCAGAACTTGTGGAATGACATCTCTCTCCCTCTCTTTTTATTTCTCCCTCTTGGCTTTTTGATTGAATAATTCTCACTCTCCCTCTTTAACAAAACAAAAAAAATAAAAAAACACTCTCACCACCCACCTGCAGATAAAACCGTGGCAGAACATTCAATCTGTTCCACTGCATACTTCGGTTCTGTTAACTTAACGCTATCCAATCTAGCGCTGTAGCTCCTATTCCATCTATTGCTGTAACTCCAACTCCATCTGTTGATGCTATACAAACGGCGTAAAGACATCTCTCTTTCTTACCCACAATCACTGTCACACACTCTGTCACACACGCGCGCGCTCTCACGAGGAAGAAGACTCGGGAAGGTTTAATCATCTCAAACTTCCTCACAATGAATATGACTTTTGGCTTTATATTCAATAATCAACAACCTCTCACAACACAGCCACAAGCACTCGCATATATTGAACTCCCTCCCTTTTCTGTGTATTGGTGACGCTACTATTAAATTTTATTTCATGCTAGATTTTATTTTGACTTGAGTGTGCACATCAGAACCTGCCTCTACTGATATATACTTTCTTTCCACTGAGAAGGTAAATTAATATTTTTTATAGATTGTAGTAACATGTTCTACTTCAAACTATAAGGCTTTCACTCTTTGATTTGAAAGCGTATATGATCTAACTTTACCCATTACTTAGTTGGTGATTATAAAAAGATACCCTAAAAATTAAATTAGCCATGAAGATAAAAAAACTGGTTTAGCTAAAGCAGAACCTGAAACTCTTTAAATAAAATAAAATAAAATAAAAAAGTATATTATTCCTACCGTGGACCTCCAATACATCTTAAAAAATAATTTATTTTATATTTACAATTGGGGGGAGGTAGATCACTAATAAAAAAATAAATAAAAACAAAAAAGAAAGAAAGAAAAAAAAAATTACTTACACTTTTCCCTACTCTTTCGCACATAGTTTATATCCGTCTTTTAGGAGAACTGATCTTTCAATTTAGCCTTTTCACCTCGTTTCACTATTATCTCCCCAAGATGATGAACTCCTGTGCGTGTGTAAAAGTTAAGCTTGTTACTCTTATGGACATCCTTGTTGCTTGAAATTGTTATCTTCATAATCTTTGGATTATTGATTCGATAGATGTGATATTCTACATATATTCACCTGGAAAAAATTTTGTCACCTGCTAAAAACGTGTCCTCTCCCCAATTGAACTACCACAGTCCATAGTTCAGTCTGGGATGGGAACCTGCAAGCAGATGCCCGCTTTTTTTTTTCTGGTTACTCCACTCCATCTTAATATACCGGATTATTGATTTTCACTTTAGGTAAATTCTTTTTTTTTCAGGTGCTCCAGAAACAAGATTGAATAACCTTCAATTACAAAGCTCTTCCTTGTTAAAAAAAACTCTTTTTTTAAAATAAAAAATAAAGTTTTAAGAGAATGGGTTTGAGTTTGATTACAGAAAAGACTTGATAATTCAATCACAAAGAAGATCCATCCTTCTTAGAAGGAGTTTCGATCATTTTCCCACTGTGTGTTTGTGTGTGTGTGTGTGTGTGTGTGTGTGTGTGTGTGTGTGCGCAATGTCATTCATCTACTTTTTATTTTTATTTTTATTTTTATTATTATTATTATTACCAACTCAAAGACCCCGTCATCAAAAGTAATAAACTAATTTTCTCTCCTTTTTTTTTTTCCTCTTGAATAGTCATGCCCAAAAAGAAACAGTTCCATATCCTTTCAAATAAATGCATCATGACATCTATGGCTTGAGGAAATGATCATTTACCTATCTCATATTCAACAAGAGTATGAACCCCCCCCCCCCCCTCCGCCTCAAGTATGAAATGAATTTTTAATAAACCTGTGGAGCTTCACTATCAGAAAGACTTAACAGAAAATTGATACAGCCAAGTCACAAAAGCTTGTGGAATTTCTGATGAAAAAATCAAATTTTCTCCCACAAAAAAATGATTTGTCTATTCAAAACAAAGTACCCCTGACCTATCCCTGACCCTTCATGGATCTTGACTCCAACAACCACAATGTGAAAATACACACATCACCACCCGTGCCCACTGAAAACGTGTCTCTTCCCCCTCTCTCAAGATCTATTTGCTGTCACTTCCCCCCCACCCCTCTCCCCTCTCTCCCTTTTCTTTCCCTTACCTCCTCTTCCCTTTAACCATGCCACCTCCAATCTTCCCTCTCCCCCTCCTCCAGGTCCCACCAAGTACCCAGCCACCAAAAAATGCCAATATTCCTCTCCATCCATGTACCCCCCCCCCCCCCCCCTGTCTCAAGACTCCATGGATGAAGCCAGGGACAGTCACCTAGAACTCTTCTTCTCCTCTGGTAGCCCAGCCAACTCTGAAGGAAGCGTTACACCTATCCCCTCCCCCCAGAATCAACCCAGTGCCACTTCCCTCCAGACCCTCAACACCCTCTCAAGAAATCTCTCTGATGCCTCAATTCATAACCCTCAAAACCCTTTTTCTGGGTTTGGCCTCTCCTCTGTCCCCCAAATCCCACTCCCCTCCTCATTGGACCTGAATTCCCCAGCTGCCCACATTGTCCAATTAGTGGGCATGGATTGTGCCACAAACCCACAAACTTTGGTCTCATGTCTCAATAACATTCTTGGAAAGATCAGGGACCCTCCTAGGAAAGTTTCCCATATAACGGTTCACACTGCTACTATTTCAGACATTTGAGCCTTGGCATCTGCTCTCTCCCCCCTTGCCTCCCACTCTGCCTTCCAACAGGAACCCTCCTCTGTCACCTCCCCTACATCTGACAATTCCATCAACAAAAAGCTTGATGAAATTCTCTCACACCTCCCTCCCAAAGGCTCCCCTCCCCCCCCCCTCCCTCAGCCTCTCCCTCTTGGCCTACCTTTGCTCAAGCTGCCTCTGCTGGCTTCTCCCCCCAAAGCACTAAACCAACTACAGCTCCCCCTCTTCCCAAGCCTCCCATCATTTACCATCAAACAAAGGGACCCTGCAACCCCAGTTCTCAAGGATTTTCCTAATCCTAAACTCCTCTCATTCATTAACAATTGCATTGCCACCAAAAAAAAAACCAACACTGAAGACAATCTCCCCCTCAAGGTCAAAGGTGTCATCTGCCATCACTCTAATGACCTAAAGATAATCACTTCCTCAAAGGAAGACCACCTCACACTCATCAACACGTGGCAAGAACAGATCCCCCAAGGAATGATCTACAAGCCTTCAACCTTCCCAGTTGTGGCCCATGACATTCCAACTTACTACAACTTCAATGATCAAGCCTGCATCAATGCTTTAATTGAAGATAACCCAGAAACCCTCAAATAACTTTCCCAAATTTCATGGCTTGGACACCAAGAGGCTAGGGCAGGAAAAAACCACTCTTTGGCTGTCCTTCATTTATATGACCAAACCCACACTGACTCACTCGTTTCTTCCTACCCTCTTCACCGTCTTATTGTTGAAGGTCAGGTCTGACGCACAGAAGCAGTCAACTGCAAGAGAAGCACCTGTTTTCAGTGCTGGAGCAAAGGTCATTTATCAATTCATTGCTCCCTTCCTCCTAGATGTTCTAACTGTGCTGGCCACCACAACACCAAATCCTGAAAATCTCAAAAAATCTCAACCCCAGTTTGTTTCTGGTGTGTGGACGTGCTCCCCCATGACCATCCCCTGAAAAACTCCACAACCTCTCTCTTTACCCTCCTTGAGGATCCTTCTTTGGCGCCTCCCATTTTCCACCTCCCCCACATGCCATCCTGCTCCTACCATAAATCTCAATGTCCAACAACAACCTTCAGTTTACCATAAACACAAAACCCTTTTCTTTCTTTCAGCTAAACTGTCACCGATCCCACTACATATTTTATTTTATTTTCAATGATTCTAAAATTAACTCACATGATGTATTAGTTTTCCAGGAACCATTCCTGTCTCCTGACTGCCACACCCCTGCTCTTGCCAAGGATTGGCATCTTATCATGCCTCTACATTCCCCCCCTCTGCCTCTCCCCTCCTAATGCTCTCAAGAAGTTAAGAGGTAAATTTGACCCGGCCTACATGTATAAAATGCCGGTTGGACTCCCCCAGAGCCCACGCCGCTGCATTCATACAATGCCGCTCTGGTCACTCTCCCCTTAAACATTACCTCTTCAGATTCAATGCCTCACCCTCCCCTAACTATCCGCTATGCACTTTTCCCTTAAAAGACACTCCAGAACATGTCCTCCTCTCCTGCCCCGCCCACAAGTATCAAAGATGGGCTCTCCAGAAAGCTGCACGTCAACATAAAATCCCTTTTACCACATTTAGCCTTCTCTCTCCCTCTCCCATTACCCCATTAATAGCTGCTTTTCTAGTCCAATCTGGTAGATTCCCAAAAAATGTCCCCCTTGCCCATTAGACTCCATCAATTTGTCTCTTTCTTTATTGCCCATCTGCCACTAAAATATTTCGCCCATCTTGTACTTACTATCTAATTGAACTCAACCCTACATGCCCCGCGTTGGGTGAGATTGTATGATATTAAAAAAACAAAAAACAAAAACCCTGACCCTTTTGAAGAGGCAAATCATTTTTTAGTCAGAATTAATTTAACTTTTTCTTCAAAATTTCCACAAGCGTTTATGACTTGGCTGTAAAGCGAATTAAGCAAAAAGGATATATATATATATATTCAGGGGTAATATACTCAACTCGTTAAATATTTGATGTTTGGTATGGATTCATAAAAATAATTAAAAATAAAAAGTAAAAAAAAGAATGAATGTTTAAGAAACGGTATTGATGAATTTCTGTTATGGTTTTACCATACTATGTACTTAGCTAGTCTCTCGTCAGTATATAGTTTGGTCTTCGAGTACATAGGGACCTTTCCCTGGTTCTGCAAGGCATCATTCTCTACAAATTCTTGCTAGAAACAATTTTAGATTCCAATAGGAGGAGAGAAAAATAAACGGAAACAAGAATATATCAAAAAATGTGTAAGAGTTTTCAACTCCTAAAGTATCGCGGTTGGACTAAGAAAAATAAATATAAAAAAAAGATTAAATGTCAATGTCAACTTTGTATTTCAGCTTTAATTTCGATGTATGATATTTAGCTAGACAGGGAGAAAAAAAAAAAAAAAGTGTACATATATAGGGTATTCTTTTTAGTTTTATTCCGGGCACGGATTTTTTTTGGCACCGCTTTCAATTCTTTTTTTTTTTTTTTTTTTTTTTTTTTTTTTCTTTCTAAATTTTTTGTACTATGTATGTACTGTACTACCTTTCTCAATACTGCCGAAAACCTTGTAAATAGTTTGTTGATTATTTTTTTTGCAACGCAGCTATGAAAGTTCTATTTTGAGTGATAAGTCAAGTAATGATGACGTTGCTCACGCACCATGGCTATCTTTGGTTGACCATGAGCACACAAAGCTGGCACCTTGCGCAGCTGAAAATTCTCTAGCTGCACTCTCAGCTTCACTCAATGTTTCATAGAGTCTGGTTTCAGGAATGGTAAGCGACATGGTGATTTTTCAAAATAAAGAAATCAAGGAGTGATGTCCCAGTAAAGAGATGGAAAGATAAGTAAGAAGTGTCATCATTACTTGACTTGTCACTTAAAGCTGGAATTTCATGGTAGTTTTGCAAAAATCAACAAACTATTTACAAGGTTACGACAGCACTGAGGGAGGGGGGGGGGTAGTTATGTATGTACTACAAAAAATGTAGAATAAAAAAAATTTAATTGAATTGAAAGTGGTGCAAAAGTCTGTGCCCGGAATAAAACTCAAAGGAAAACTATGTGAGCCTAAGTACTGCTCACCATTTATTATTATTATTTAACCAAGTGACCAGTCATTTCATTTTCTTTCACCTCAGCCTCCAATAAATAAATAAATATATTGGTGACTTGACCACTTATATTAAACTGAGACTCATGAATTTGGAAAGTTTCAGATCCATCAATGTATTACTGACTTGTTTGGACTTGATATTTTTAGTTTTGAAAGTTTATAGACACACAATATAATTTAGTAAGAGATTCGGATCATGATTAAAGGACTTCGACTTGGAAAGTACAGAGATACTGAGGAAGGAATAGATTAGTAAGATGAAAACATCAAGAGGACAAATAACAGATATGGTGACTATGGTGAAAATATATGGATGATATTGGTCACCTTATCAAGTCTGATGAGACCAACACGAGAGATTTGAGCCCCAACAGATGTAGAAAAGAAAAAAGATAAATGTGTTGGGGTAGAAATTAGGAGACATCAACGGCGGAAAGTAGAAAAGTAAAGTAAATCTATAGAAGATCAGAGTAAGTAGCCTGAGAGTAAAAAGAAACGAGTTTTAAAATTCAAGTAATGAATAAAAGATGAGTGTTAAGGTTTACTAACTAACAAATCTAAGATGAGATAATAAAGAATAGAATATACTGTATAACGTATCTAACGAATGAATGGGCGCTAAGGTTGAAACTCAAAAAGTTTTGTTTTATCTTTTTATTTTGTTCAATTGTTTAAAATCTAATGATGTTTTTGTCCTGCTTTTTCTGACTCTCTCTCTCTCTCTCTCTAAACACGGTTTACCAACTGTAACAACAGAGCATCGCACATCTATTATAGCTATTATTCTAGGGACATTATAAGTGTTATGTACCGGCTACTATGTACTTAGTTATCTATAGAAGTATATAAACTTTAGTCGCGGCGTCTCCTGTTCTTTGGTTCATTCCGGGGTTCTCACTACAGCACATATTTGTTTCCCCACGGGGCGCAACAATCACCCAACAGTCGTGCAACAGTTACAAAACAATTGTTTTTTGCACTTTAGACCCACCTAACACCTTTAAGTGCCAAAAAAAATTGTTACTTAACTGTTGCGCCCCAAGACAAAACAAACATTTATTGTAGTGTCTACAGGATGACAACATGCTACAGGTTATGGGCTGTACCCATGGGCATTGAAACATTAGCCATAAATAAATCCTGAACGTTAGTAGCCAAAAAGACCCCCAGCCCATATCTGATAAAGACTTACCTACCTCCTGTGCTGGTAAAACAAAAAATATCACTTGCTCCATTTCAAACCAAGAGCTTTGTAGCCCTGGAATCAATCCACTTAATCTTTCTGACCCTGACCTTGGGTTACCATCTAATCACACACAGAGCACTTGCACATCATCATCTATAATTCCTGCCCCAACTCTTAGCCCCATCCCGGCAACACTCTTCCCCTCATGCATTAACCCACCCAACCTTACACCTACATTTATCCCTTCAACCCCAACCAAACACTAACCAAAGTATCTGCAAAACCAAGCTGATCCAAATCCCACCCCAAAAACTCCTCGGATTCTGTATTTGGCCTCCACCCCCATTGACAATATCACCTGCACCATCAAGGACTTAACACTTGACACATTTTCAAGTGCAATACATCAGACCTCCCCTCTCCAAGACAATATTATGTCTAAGGCACCCCCCCCCCTCACTGACACTCAATCAGGGTCAATTGGTCTGGCCTTTACATGGCCCTGACCCTATCAAAAGGGCTGGGCCTAATACTCTTTACCATTCCACTCCACCCCCTCATCAGCCTATCAGTATGATTGAGTGTCAACATACCCTGAAAAATGAAATTAAGTTTACTAAGTCTATACCAAACCTTGATGCAAATGGGAGCAATTAATCTGAATGGCACAGCAATGTCATGGTACTAATAAAGGACTTTGTTGCCACTAGAGCATATGCCATTAATGACAAAAATGGCCCTGATGAATTTGAAGATAGGTTCACCCATCTAATTCTAGTGCATTCCATTTCCCCTTCCCTGTGCCATGTAATTTTAACAAATTGGAAAGCTTTCCAAACCTATCTCCATATAAATAAGAAATTCATCAGATAAAATCACACATCACTCATGACTGCAATCTGCAACTTCATCAATTTAAAACAGACTCAATTTACATCTCACAGTGACTACTTGGAAGCTTTCAAAAAACATTTTGAGTCCATTAAAAGAAAAGGTATTGTGTTTGACAACAAGGTTTTCAAAGCTCTTATGTCACATGCTCTTCTACCATTGTCATTGAAAGACCTGTATGTTGATCTGTGTGTTGCTCTGGATAATTTTCTTGACTTGAAATGTGTCACTTTTGAGGATTTTTTGTCAAATTGTTCCAGGCTTGGTCCAGAACAGGGCAGATAGGGAAACTATCTCATCAATTTGTACTGCTTCTTTCATGGCAGAACCAGCCTTCAATGCAGCCACTAAGCCTCAATGCCAAACAGATTCTTACAGACCTGCTCACACTCAAAGACAATGTCATTAATACAAATCAATTTCTATCTCTGTTTCTCACTGCCCATACAATCCTTACTCATCAAGATATTTTCCCAGGCACTACATCATGAGGGAACAAGCTATGACTTATGCATCTGATCCAACTGTGAGAAAAAAAGCTAGTCTACATTCCTTTCAAAAGGCAACAATCCAGACCAATGAGGAATAGAAATGATCAAGTTGAAGAAGATGAAGTAACTATTTTTGATAAAAATACAGAAGCCTTATATAAACAAGTTGAACTTATTGATATGAAAAGTTTAGAGTGGTCACCTGAAGCTGTTGCAGGGAATTTGGCAATCTTGGATACTAGAGCAACTCATCATGTCACTTTAAATGTGAGCCTTCTCAGCTATTTCAAACTTCTTAAGAATCAAATACCAATCAAAGTTTCAACTAACTGTCCTTCTTTATTCATCGCTGGTATAGAAGACCTGAAAATAAAGAGGGATGTAAAAATTGTCACTATTACCAATGGGTTTTACTGTTCAGATGTCAATACTACTTTTATTTCTTTTTTTGAACTAGTGGATTGTGATTTCTATTTTGGTTTATGCTCTGAAAACAAGAATTTAGAAATATAATTTCAAGAAGATTTAATTATGATAGGGCAAGTAGAAAATACTAGGAGACAGTGGATTATGGATGTTATTAGTGTTAGTAACCGCAATCTTAATAATGTTTCCCCTTACCATTATTCCTTGAATCCTTATATCTTATGTACTGTAAAAAAGAATGATCCTGTCAACCACCCTCCTACTGTAAAATCTACCCTCATGGATTGGCTCAGAAGACTTGGGCATACCAGTGAATACACATCCAGAAATATCATCAAATATAAAGTTGGTACTGGCTTTCACCTTTCTATGTCACCAGGTAAAATTGACTGTGAGGATTTTCTGATAGCAAAGAGTACCAGGAAACCATCAGCTACATGTGAATCTAGAGCTAATTCCATGATGAGCCTTATTGTTGGAGACCTGATTGGCCCTATGGATCCTACCATTCATGGTTTAATATGGGCAGCTATGTTCAGAAAAAGTTCAACTTCTTATGGTGAGGTGTTTCTGCTTCATTCCAAATCTGAAGCTACCTCTTCTTTTCTTATCTTTCATAATGAGATTAAGGATGTCACTGATAAGAAGTTTCAAGCATTTAAACCTGATGGGGGAGAAATGCACATCATGAAGATGGCTCAAATCTTGTCTGAAATTGGAGCAAATCACAAACTTACATGTTCTAACCACCATGAAAAAATGTATCAGCTGCATTTTTCAACAGAGCAGTTGGAAATATTTCAAGGCCCATTCTAATGGAAAATGATCCACATGAATCCTTCTGGTGCCTAGCATATAGAAGGGCAGCACATGTTCATAATTGATTTCCCAATGTTAACACTAATAGAAAAACTCCTCTGAAGCTCATGTACAATTGTGACACAACTTACTTAAAACTCACAATTTTTGGTGAAATGGCTTTTGTTAATATCCATAAAGAAACTCAGTGAGAACTGGACTAAAATGCCTTGGTTTGTAAATTTGTAGGTTATTCTTTAAATAATACAGATTGAATTTTTTGGAACCCAGAATCAAATTCCTTTTATGAATCTTCTATGGATGTTTTTGATGGTAACCATCTTCCTGCTCACAAAGCTGCTTTTCAACTACCACCCTCAAAAAGTTATCTTGATCATATCCTCAACACTATGAAGCTAGATAATTTCAATAATGAAGAAACCCTCATTTCTCAAGAGAAATTTGTACAAGAAACTGCAGAGAAAGGTCTCTAACAATGATCTGTTATTCCCAAAACTCATTTTCAAGATTTTCTCTCATCTGAAAGCTGAAACTGGGACCAAGCATGCAAAAAGGAACTGTCAAACATAAAAGATATGGATATGTGGTATGAGGAAAAACTTCCTCCTGGTTCCAAATTAACCAGTGAAAAATAGGTCTTCACCATCAAAAATCCTTCCTCAAAATCTCCAACCTACAAAGCACAATATGTAGCCAAAGGCTTCTTGCAACAATATGGTATTGATTTTACTGAAAATGCTGCTCCAACTTCCGCTTTTCTTTCACAATGCATTCTTCTCACATTAGCTTCTTATCAAAAATGACCTTTTAAATATTTTGATGTCACTTCTGCTTACCTTCACAGCCCAATTGATGAACAAATTTAAGTCTTCCCTCCTGAAGGTTACCAGCTGCATGACATTGGAAATGCACTATTTTTGAAGAAGGCCCTCTATGGCACAAAACAAGAAGAAAGATGCTGGTGGCTTTATATAGCCAGAAAGCTGTATGCTCTGGGATATACAGTAATTCAGTATGATGAGATTTTCTATTTTATTAGGAAAAAGGGATGTTTGGATGTGATTTGGATTCATGTTGATGATGGTATTATGACTGGAAGTAGTGAAGAAGTTTTGAAGGGATTGGAGGTTGGTTTGGAAATGGAATGAAAAAATGGATAGTATTTTAGGTATTGCTATCAAAGTGGTTTCATAAGGTTTTTATCTGCACAATTTTCAACTCATTGACAAGATTCTGAAAGCTCATAACTCCTCTGAATTTACAACAAGGTCCCACCTACTAACTAAACTGATTATTACCATGGCCAAGGATGATGAGGTAGCTATTGATAGAATTAAATATCTCTCTATTCTAGGTGCTCTCAGTTATGTTTAAGTGGAAACTAGGACAGATCTGTCTTTCCCTGTGAATAATTTAGTACCATTCTCCTCCAAGCCTATTTCCACTCACTGAATTGCATTTAACCATCTGCTCTGATATATTCAATACACATCCAAACTTTGGTTTCATATTCATCCTGACCACTATTTCCCACTAAAACCCCTAAAATATTCTGATTCCATTTGGAACAAAAAATAACTCTCAAGAGCTCAAAGTAGACATCTACTTCTCCTCAATTCTTGTCCTATTATGTGGAAATCAAGACTCCAATTGACAGCCAGTGACTAATCATGCACTGTTGAAAATGTGGCCCTTGATACAGGTATGAAGGATGCAATTTAGATATCAAATCTTCTCAGAGACATATTCCATGATATTCCCCCAATTAAAATCTTCTGTGATAACAAAGGTGCAATAGCAAATGCAAAAGACAATCCTGGAAACAAGAGAACACAGCATGTGGATAGGCGTTTCTAAATAGTAAATGAACAGCTCTTCCTGAAAAAGGAAACTTTAGAGTTAGTCCTTACAGCTCAAATGCTTACAGATATTCTCACTAAGTCACTCAGACCATTTCTAAAAATTCTTAGAAGGAAGGATGTCTGTGCGTGGAAAAGGGGTTATTCTTTCATTTTATCTATTTTAAATTTTATTATCCATTTTTCTTTGGAGTTTGTTAATTGGATGGGGGAATATTTTCTCATAAATAAGTGGAAGGTATGTTATGTACTGGCTACTATGTACTTAGTTATGTATAGAAGTACATAAACTGAAGTTGTGAAATCTCCTGTTCTCCTGTTCTTTCTGGAGCTCTACAGGCTGACACCCTGCTTGTCAGCCAGGCTATACTGAGAGTCATGTAGAATCTTATGTTAAAATGCAATATGAGACAAATTGAATTTAAATATATACAAATTAAATATTATATTAAAATAAAATTATATAAAAATATTTTTTAAAAATAAATTGTTATATGAATTTTATTATTATTATATATAATGTATATGCATTTAAATAGAATATAAAAATATATTCTATAAAAAGGTTAAAATATTTTTATGTACTTAACGATTATAAATAAATAATTATTTAATTACAAATTATTATAAGTAATAAAATCAACTTATAATGTAATTAGTTAATTATTTAAGTATATATTTTAAGTCATAAAAATAAATTACTTTACAATAAAATGTTATTGAGCACTCTTTGTACTCAAAATGGGGTTAATAAATCAATAAATAAATAAATTAAAAAAAGTAAACATTTAACTTAATTATTTTAATAACATAGTGATTTTATTAAAATACTTACTTGTTTAAATTTCAATAATTATTATACAAATACAAGTATTTAATTTACTGAATCAATATTGTTTTAAACTTTATTAACTAGGTATAAAAATTTTTACATCACAAATAGTATAATATTCTTGTTTCACTAAAAATTCAATTTAATACAATGTAACATGTTTTGTAATTACTATAGTTAAATTTTACTGTTGTTTACCAAATAAGTATCCTAGTTAAACTATTACATTGTTAAAGGGCTTAAAGGGTGGATAAACTGGGTTTCTTTTGTTCTGTTTTAGTAAATAGTTACATAGCAACCCTTAATTTCCTTGTTACACTGAATTTAATTTGTTTACTTTCTTTTATTTAGTATATACACTTAGTGATGTCACAGAGGGCCTCATTTGTCCATCTAAAGGCTTTTTTCAGCCAGGTTATACCAGGAGCCCAATAAATGACATGTTAATTTATTGGACCTGAAAGAGGGCGTAAAAAATGCATTTTATGTATATAAATTAATATTTTATTGCATAATAAAATTATATAAGTATCTTATTAAATATAAGTGTTTTATTAATTTTATTGTTATATAAATTATTTATACATTTAAATTAAGCATAATATATTTTATATTCTACAAAGAATGGCACATTTTTATGTAATTAATAATTATAAATTAATAATTAATTAATTACAAACATATATTAAAATTATATGTGTGAAATTGACTTATAATGTAATTAAATTAATTAATTAAATTTATATATTAAATAAAACTTTTCATATATTATTAAACAATAATATTGGGCACTTTTTTGACCCTTAATTGTGTCAGAAAAATTATTAAATAAATTATAAAACTTATTTAATACCATAGTATTAAAGTCCTCACTTTAAATTAGAAATATCATTAAATTAATTATATGTTTCATTTAAAGTAGTCATTGAATTAATTACATAGTTAAAACAATTAATTAATATTACTTTATACTTGATTGAATTGATTACATGGATTTTTGGTGTGAAAATAATTCTATTTGTTTTAATTAAACCCTTTACATGTCACTATAATGTCTGTTTTGGATTATTTTACTCACTGTTCTCATGTTTCAGACTTACTTGGTTACTAGTTATTTTAACTAATTGTTTTGGGGACTTATGGAGGGAAAATTAGTTACTTACTCATGGGTTTAGTTGATTGTCTCATGTTTTTCTCTCAGTCTCCATGTTTTAGTTCTATTCTTTTTAATTTCTTGTTTCATTTTATTCCTCTTTTGTAATTAATATATTGTGATGCTTCAGAGGGTCCTTTGCCTATAAAAGGCTTTGGATTATCCACTGTAGCTGCATCAATATTTACACTCAACTAAAATATAATTTTTAATCTATTACATTTATTTTATTTTTATTAACATCTTTAAAAGTAAATAAATATTCTACAGTTTCCTTAAGTCTATCAATAATAAGAAGTGTTTACCGTTATGGTAAGGTAAACTCTTACAGTCGCCTTGCTGTATGCAGGCAGAATCCGGAGGAGATGTGTGGATTTAGCTGAAAACCCCGTCCTTCCAATAAAAATAACAAAATGGGAATTCTAAATCGCTAAGCTAACCAATCTACTTGAATCTGATTGAGGAAAATAATGAAACTCTAAAATATTTAACGCTTATTGAGATTAAAAGAAAGTGGCTGTTGAGAAAGAAATACTGATAACAACAATTAAGGTGTACCAGTGAAAGATCTGAAAAGATTGACTTTTATGTTTTTATAATATTTTAATTTTTATGAGACAGCAATAATCAAGTCCCAGCGATGAAGACCTTTCTAAAGATACCCTGTATGAAGTGTTATTTAAACTGTTGAATTGTATTTCTAAGATGTTATGTAAAAAATAATAATGTTATAAGGGTATTACAAGTTATTTTAATTTGTTGAGTAATAAAAAATGAGACCGTGGTGGTCAATGATTAAGCTGTATGATGTGTCCCCCTTTCAATTTCGAGTTTGAGAGTCGCTTAAGTATTCCTAGTCACGTGCCTAAGTTTTCCCCTCCAGAGCTCTTCCAGAGTCAATCCGGAGCCCGTACGGAGTCGAAACGGAGTCCGTCCGGACTTCCGGACTCAATTTAGAACCTTAAAACTATAATAAAAAATCTAGAAAAATTACACATAATAGAGCTACTTCCCCTTTACATACCAAACTAATTTTCGTAGTCTGCGCAGCTCTAATTACCCCGTGAAAATTCATCTAAGTTAAGTAATTTTTGAAAACGTAAATATTTCTATAAAACTTTAAAATTCATTTAAAAATATAAGTAAAATAGTAAAAATTCTGGGAAAATTTCCCAAGGTTCTTGAGTGACTCGACTTAATACTTATAAATTTTTCAGACCGTAAAAATAAGTTTTCTCCGTAAAATAAATTGTTTTCGTGTAGGCATTCGCTCGTGACCAATTTCTTCATATTTAAAACTCAAATAAATTAAATAAAACCCTTTTTATAAAAAAAATAATAACGCCAAACTTGCATGCCGTGATAACTCCATTTACATACTTAGGTGCCGTACTAAACTTTAGGCTACCACATCCTCCCTCCAATCGAGAATGTCCCCATTCTTAAAACTTTGCATAAGTGGTTGAACACAATATTCATCTTTAACCTTCAACCACCATCTTCTTTAATCAACTATAAAATTCATCTTCATCAATATGTCTTCCAAAGAACTTGTCGCTCCATGTGAACTCTGCGCTCGATACCAGGTACCTTGTTTAATGTCCAACCCTAATCTTCCTGGCAGAACAGCTTGCGACTTATGCCGTGTGAAAAAAGTCAAATGCAACCGGCCAATAGTTCCTTCTAAAACAAACGTATATTTAGGACCAGCAGCTCTCCCTGATCCCTCAACTTCTAAAAAGCGATCCAAAATTCCTGTCTTCTTAAAACGAATAAGATCAAAAACAGCTTCAAAAGTTCAATCTTCATCAACGGATCCCGGCCTAATTTTGCCTTCACAAGATCCTAATCCTATAACGCCAGTACCCCCAACTAACTTTGCTGAGACTATGTTTCCTGGCTCTAAATGTAAGACCCTATTTATCTTACTAAAAAAAACTTTTAATCAAAATTGACTAAACCTATGACTTAATAACATATTTGAACTTTTAGCTGTCGAAATAACCAACACTGATGATGTTGGTAGAGTGAAGACGGACTATATCAATCATTATCCAAATTTTCATCGCTATCTTTTTCTTGACTTTACTAATGAGTTGAAACGAAAAATGCTGGCCTATTTTCAAGAAACTCCAGCTAATAACCATGAAGACCTCATGAAAAGAAGAATTTTAATGCAAAGCTTTGATAATGATGTTGAACAATTTCAAAGAAATTATCTTTTCTAACAGTATAACTTGATAAAATTTTGTTTTTGCTTGGTCTTCTTAAACTTTCAACATAAATGATGTTTTCTTTCTTCTCTGGCTTGATATAACATAAAATAAAATAAATCTTGTGATGATTCCACTACTGAGAGCAAGGTTTGAATCCCTTCAGACTCCCATATACCAGTCTTCCTTCTTGTCACAGCATTGAGAGAGTGGATCTTCCTATGAGCCGAATACTCCTGATTCCAACCTCATAGGGCCCCCCACTGAGCCGAATTCTATGATTCCAATCTCGCCATAAGGTCCTCCAAGCTTCACACCAAAAAAAATGGCCTAACTATGAGGCACTAAAAAAATCATTCCCTAAAATCCAACTACCATCCTAACTTCTGATTCCTTCATCACAATTTTCAAACTTTGCTATACAGCAAACCCATAAAATACTTTTGCCAGGCTTCCAATAATAATTTTAACTTTAGACCATGTTAAAGCGCCACAAATTTCACCTAATTAACCATTATGCTTTCTTTAGCATCATCACCACCTAAAGTTTTAACCTCCTAAAGCTTTCAGCACCCAATTCCAGAAATAATTGAATAACCAGTTTAGAGTCTTAGTGGACAGTGATAAATTAAAAGATTGAATTGAGTTATCCAAACAAGATTGACATTCCAGTTTAAAGTCTTAGTGGACCAAACATATAATCAATTGCCAGTTTATGGTCTTGGTGGACCAAAGATCGTTTAAGTGCATAAATATCTTGATATATTCCTAAGTAAGGCCTAGGCTTGACCAAAGATTGAGTAAATTTGATAATCCAGTTTAATGTCATAGTGGACCAAACATTTGATCGACAAGTAATCCAGTATAAGGCCATAGTGGTCCAATGAATGTTGAATTATCCTGCAGATATTAATTTTCCAGTTTAAAGTCATAGTGGACTAAACAATGAATGAACTACCAGTTTAAAGTCATGGTGGACCAAACATTTAATCGATAAGAAATCCAGTTTAAGGTCATGGTGGACCCAACACTTGATAATAGTCCAGTTTAAGGTCTTGGTGGACCTAACAACTTCTCTATCCTTGAACCCAGATTCTGCCACCAGCTTTCTTCATCCTAGTTTCAAGTTTTCTTCTTCAAAAAAAAATATCCTAACAAGATGAAACCTTCTGACTTCATTGCTTCAGCTGATCAATCTTGCAAATACTGTGCCTTCACCCATAGGGAATGTATCTTCTCTTTTAACTGGCAAAAGCACACTTATAACAGGGCCTGTTTAGCCTGCTATGAGAAGAAAAGAAAATGTTCTGGCTTGAACTGTGGTTCTTTCCCCATCACTGCTACTAGCTTCGCCGCCTTCTGCAAACCTCTTCCTTCTTCTTCACCTTCTACTCCACCACCTATTCCATCAACCTCTAAAGATCCCATCCCTTTTTCTCCATCAGCCTATTTAAATCTTTCTCCATCACCTAATCCTCTGGGTCCTTCTCTCCAATCTAGACTTGCTGCTACTCCCCCAAGAACTCTTGCTGCTCCCAAGGCCATGCTTCAACCTTCTAACAATTCTTCTCCTTCTTCCAACATCTTGAAGCACAAAAGGTCCTATAATAGCCAGCAGTCTTCATCTTCTCTTGTATCATCCAAAAGGCCCAGAACATCTACTTCAAACACCAAATCCAACACCAGTCCTCCTCATCTATCAAAAATAAAAAATCCTTTCCTAAACATAAAAAATCCCACTCCATTACCAAGTAAGCCATTTATCTATGATCATGATAGTGTTGACACAGGTTAGTTGTCTCTTTTTATTTTCTTAATCTTCAGGTTTTAATTTGCTGATATTTTAATTTGATAAGCGTCCACCGGTTCTCCAATTTCATATTCTGCTTATGAACTACCAGAACCTAATCCAAGCTTCCCTAGAGTTCCAATTCACCTAGTGTCTGAAAAGCTTTTTGCCAATTTTAATAACCTTATCGCTTATTTCCAACGATACCCGCCCTCTGATAGATCAGAATCTTGGATGAGAGAGCAACTGTTAAGAGACCTTTTCAAAATAGCCAACTGGCTTCAACACTATCGTGACCGTGAAATAAGATTCGAATCCCAGGAAATCGATCAAGGTCCTTCTAAATTTTCTAATTTCGATTCTTCAAAAGATAACAACCCTTGATGGTGTTCTTCCTGGTATGTAGCTTTCTTGAATAATGTTTGAAAAATAAAATATAAACATCTAAACTACCTAAAACTAAAATACCTTTTATTATTTTTATTATTATTTTTTTTATTTTTTTATTTTTTTATTTTTTATTTTTTTATTTTTTATTTTTTATTTTTTGTTATTTTTTTATTTTTTTATTTTTTATTTTTATTTTATTTTTATTTTTTTAATTTTTAATTTTTAATTTTTTTTTTATTTTTTATTTTTTTTATTTTTATTTTTAATTTATTTTATTTTATTTTTTCTTTTTTTTTTATTTTTATTTTTATTTAGTTATTTTATTATTATTTTTATGTTTTTTTTTTTTTACCATTTAAAATAAAAGATTTTTTTAAAAAAAAAATAGTTTTGAAATAAAAGTTAAAATTTAATTTTCAAAGGAAGATAAACGAATGTCAAAAGAAGGATAAAAAAGTAATGAAAAAAATTTCAAAATAAAATTTTAAAAGATGCCCCCCGGCCATTTGATGAGCCGTACCCTCGACATCATACCCACATCCAAGTGCAACTTGATGTGGTTACACAATTTTAAGAAATTGAAAAGAAAATAAAATAAATGAAAGTTTTTAGCAGATAATTTTTTATAATGATGATCACTGGGTGGGCTCCCTCCAATTTATAAAAATGATTAGAGACCACCAGTGAGCATCACCTTTACAATAATTCATAATATATATTAAAGAAAAGAAATCACAATCTAAAAAAAAAATCAAAAACAAAATAAGAAAATCTTGAATCCGGCGTTGAGAGCGGTGTCTCTTGATTCGTTCCAGTTTATAGTCTTAGTGGACTTCCTAAAATTAAAAGACAAAGCCAGGATTCAACTAGAAACAGGGAAAATTTTGGAAACGAACATTATGGGGTAATTGTGTATAGAGCAGCCAGCCCATCAATTACCCCCACACTTGCCAATATTAAATTAAGAAGGTTCCCCTGTGAACACTTCTTCCAATAAATTTTAAAAAAATTTTCCAACACTATCTTCACCCATATTTTAAGAATTTTAAGTTTTTGAAAATTTCAAAGATGGTCTTCTTGAATTTCGTTAAGTTTCATCATAGTTTCGTCGCCCATATGCAGTGTAACGATAGTAAAGTATTTTTTTATAAAAATAAGAAGATAGTTTATCCTCGTTGCAGAGGTATAAATTTAATAAAAGTCATTAAAATTGTAGTTTATCCTCATTTCGGAGTTGATAAAATTTAAGAAATTTCATAGTTTATCCTCATTGCGGAGGATCCATAAATTTTCATTGATATCATAGTTTATCCTCATTGCGGAGGAATCCGTAAAATTTCATCAATATCATAGTTTATCCTCATTGCGGAGGAATTCATAAAGTTTCATTGATATCATAGTTTATCCTCATTGCGGAGGATCCATAAATTTTCGTAGACATCATAGTTTATCCTCATTGCGGAGGATCCATAAATTTAAGAAGTTTCATAGTTTATCCTCATTGCGGAGGAAGACTTCGGCACTCCTGGTGCCTCTAGGATAGAACCGTTTCACTTGATCAGCCGCTACCCTCTTCTTCAATACTACTCCATCCAACTCTTCTAGCACATATGAACCGCCGGAAACTTGCTCCTTGATTTTATACGGTCCATTCCACCTATCTGCAAACATCTTTCCCCACTGACTTTCCAAACTCCTATTATACACCAGGACCATATCACCTGGGTTCAAAGGTTTCCTTAATCGATGTGCCAACCGCTCATCCCAATATCTGACTGATTGATTTCGGATCTTCATCATCCGCGAATATGCCTTTTCTAAATATTCTTCTTTCTTTTCTAGCTGCATCATTCTTGCACACAATAATTCTTCAGTAGTTTTGACCGTGTCCCAGTCAACTCCAAGATATGATTCAGCTTCTAAATCAACCGGTAAAACTGCTTTCTGTCCAAAAACAAGTTCATAAGGTGAGAATCCGGTCGTCCTTTTGGCAGTGATTCGATCAGCAAATAAAACTAAAGGTAAATAGTGCCTCCATTTTTCGGCACTTGTCCCACACATTTTAACTAAAGCATCCTTAATAACTTGATGCCCTCTTTCAACCATGCCTTCAGCTTCAGGATAATATGGGGTTGCTACCCTAACCTTTGATCCAACTTTCAATACGGCCTCTTTAAACTCTGTCCCAAATTCAGGACCTCCATCTACCGTTACCAACTTCATCACCCCATACCTATATACCCAATTATTCAAAAAAAATTCTGCCACATTTTTGGCAGTTAAATTAATAAGAGGCGCTGCCTCTACCCAACCAGATAAATCATCTCTGGCCACAATTAAATATTTATACCGTCCCTCTTTTATATGAACGGCATCTAAACTAACTCTTCCAAAGAGCGTATATTCACCGGTCGCGCGTCCAGGTTCTTTCGGCCTTAAATAACTTCGTCTTTGACATTCTTCGCATGACTGAACCCACTGTTTAACAGCCATCTTCATGCCAGGCCACCAAAATCGATCAGAAATTCTTCTAAATGTTTCTCCAACGCCTCTATGCCCGAGATCTTCATGCAGTGATTTCAAAAACTAATTCTTGCCCCTTCTGTTGAGTTATAACTACTTGAGGATTTGGATACCTCCTCCTCATTAAACGTCGACCAGATAGGTAAAACGTAGATGACTTCCTCTTGATAGCCACCCATTCATCGTCTTCACAATCTTCTGGCCTCTCTAAAGTCAACAAATATTTGACTAACAAAAAATAAAAACCAGTCTGACCCCAGACTTCATCTTGAAAATCGATTAATATAACATCAATAGGGACTTCTCTATCACCAATATCACCTGCACATGAATGAGCCAATAATCGTTGACCCCTAAATAAATTTTTAATCGAGCTATGTCGACCTTTTTCTTCTGAACCTTTGGATCCTTCAAAAACCGTATTTGAAAATACCTCTTTCTCTTTATCCACCTTTTTATTTAAATTCTCTAATTCTCCAACATATACACCATTCCTTAATTTACTACTATCCCACACTACCAATCCATTTTCCTCTACATACACCACATCTTCTTCTACCTCCTCTCTGCCGAATTTATCTACACCTTTTCCAACACCTTTATTAACATAAAAACTATTTTCCAGTTTATCCTCTTGGTGGAGGTCATCAACACCATAATCTAAACACAATAGTCCTGCCAGTTTAACCTCATGGGGGAGGTATGGAAAGTCTTCAGCTCCTTTAGTGCTGGCTTTGATAATAGGTATATCTTCATCGAACTCTTCTGAGTCTGAATCTTCTTCAGTGGGTGGTCTCCTTGATAAACCATCTGGCATAGTAAAAGTTTTACCAGGCTTATGAACTAAATCGAATGAAAAATGTTGAATAAAAGCTACCCATCTCGTCATGGGTGCGTTCGGTAAACTTGGGGAATTAATCATCTGGATTAACGATTTCGCATCCACTTGCAACTCAAAATGTTGCCCCCACAAAATATGCTGAAGTTTCTTCAGTATTTTTGCCACACCACATAATTCCAATTCTGGTTGAGAATATCTTGATTCGACCTCAGTAAATACTACAGATTCATACCTAACTGGCCTGATGTAACCAGCTTTATCCATCTGAGACAAAACCGCCCCAGCTGCAACCTGACTTGAATCAACCGCTAAATAAATTCTGCCAGCTTCTTTTCCATAATCCAACTTGTGCAGGACTAAATCCTTCCCCACAACCTCCTTCAACTTCACAAACGCCTTCTCACACTCTTCATCCCACTCCCAGTCTGCATCCTTTCTTGTTAACCGTCTCAATGGAGCTGCCAATGAAGAAAAGTCCTTGATAAACATTCTAACATATACGCAAACGCCTAAAAACCCTCTAACTTCAGTTGTATTCTTGGGTCTTGGCCAGGACTGAATTTTGTTAACTTTCTTCTTGGACATAATCCTACCCTCTCTACATACCACATGGCCTAATATTTCTAAGGCTGGCACACAACATGAGAATTTTGAACCTGAAATAGTTAAACCAGCCTCTTCAATTCGAAACAAGATTCTTTCTAAAGTAATTGCAAACTCCCAAATGAATTTGCGTATCCCGGGATTCTCTTCCAACACCTGGTTATCATAGTCGGTTGTTGGTCCCTTAATTCCTCCATCATCTATAAAGATTCCAGCATATTGTGGAATTTCATCTTGAAGGATCCAAGCCATCTGAGCTTGATAAACTGCAACCGAATTTGTTGCTCCTTGAGGTAATCTTGTTAACTGTAAACGTCCAAGTGGCGTATCGAATGTAGTGAGAGGCCTTGAGTCCGGATGTAACTCTCTCTCATCATATCCACCCATAATATCTCCCAAACCATAGCACACTCTCCCTGCAAACGCTTCAACAAACTCCTCAGCACTAGGTGGTATCCCAGCATCCTTTATTGTAACCCTATTTAATTCCCTAAGATCATGAACAACTCTAAGCTTGCCATTTGGTTTCTTGATACAAAATACCGGACTAGAATAACTTGACGTTGATTGCTCATAAAGTCCAGTGCGTATCCGTTCTCTGACAACTTCGATATAAGCTTCTTTTAATGCAGCTGGAATAGGAATCGGTTTCTGCTGCCACGGTTCATGACATACCACAGGAATCTTGTAAGGCTCCCCATAGGAATGCTTCAACACACCCCTCTCCTCTTCTTCAAAAGCAATGGCCTTCTCTCGCTTGACCATCACATCCAACAACAACTTCTTCTCTTCTCCAGAAAACCAACCATCAGGTCCAAAATTAACAACACCCAGTCTCTCAAAAGTGATTCTTGACGTCTCAGAAAATTCAGGCGGATTCTTTACCAAGGGACTTTCATAAGGATCTCTTGATAACCTTGGTCTTCTCAAAGGTGGATTTAATTCAGCAGGTAGCGGTTCATTAATAGGTCGAACTTTATTTGCTACTTTCTTATATTTGGCTGCGTCCACATCTAAATTAACTTGAGGTAAAACATCGCCATTGAAACTTTCATCAAATGAATCTTCTTCATCGCCAGAATCAGAATAAGAAAAATTAGAAAAATATTTTATTTCATTTTTAAATTTTACCCTTTTCTCCTTTCCCTCGTCTAATTTATAAACAGATTTTCCAACACCTTTGCTTCCCTTATCCAACAGTAAATCACCCGTAAAGAAAGTTGGCAGTTTAACCTCTTGCTGGAGAACCGGAATTGAATTTTCACAAAAATTATTTTTTTGGGTTTTAATTATACTGAGATTTTTTATCGGATTTTGATGTGATTTTTGCAGTTTACCCTCTTGCTGGAGGCCCATAATAGAAGGAGATAATTGCAGTTTAACCTCTTGCTGGAGGTCATAAAACATACCCTTCCAATTTTTATCCAACCTAATTAGGCCCATTTTGCCTTTTTTACCATTTTTAAATTTAATAGAAAAACAGGGTAAATCCAATAAACATATAGAAAAGTCCAAAACGTATTTGCACTCCAAAGTAATATTAACAGAAAATAATTGAGAATCCACTTGAATTATCTCCAAGTGAGCTGACCTATTGCAATCCGGGATCTCATCCTGAGGAGAGATTACAACATTAGAGCGATCAGCCCCTGCTACCCCAAAAAATGAGGGCATTCATCCCTTTCCAACAAACATAATTCACCAGAAGCCGTCCGTTTTATATGCTGCTTCTTGGTGCAAACACAACACTGGCACAGAGTAGTAATCCCTGGCCGTGTTTCCCAACCTTCATCTCCAGGAGGCGCTAACCGCATATGTAACCTCCGCATATCTTCACCAGTGATCTCCAAACTAATCCCCATGCCAGATTGATACCCTATCCTGGCCTCAAAATCCATCAAAAAAGGACCCCCAAGAACAGTTTTGACTGCTCCTCTGGCCACATAAAAGTGAACCTTACCAACAGATCCACCAATGCCTAACCTGACATGCTCAGCTGTACCCATCAGCTCTGTTGCATGCCCTCCAATACCTCTGAGGTTTCCCCCAGTTCCACTTTTAATTGGCAAGCCTATACTCGTCGCTTGCTCCAATGAAATTAAATTAATTTGAGACCCTGAATCGACCAAGGCCTTTACTTCTTTACCATTTAGAGTTACCACCAGGTAACCCAGGGGAGCGGAAAAATGTGTATCTACATCTTCCCCAAACTTTTCAGCATTTTCACAAATATATTCCACCTCTCCAGTGGAAACCCGACGCCTCGTCAAATGCTTCTTTTGCTTTTCAGCAAGCGCCGGACTAATCGTAAATAACTCCCCCAAAGATAAGGGAATCTGAAGTTGATTCACCCTATTCAAAACTGCGTCCATCGCATTAGCTTGACCAGAAACTACTGGCCGCTCATACTGGACCTTTGATTTAACAACCTTGGCCCTGGGTACCTCTTGAGGTCCAACCGAGCCATCTTCACCCCCCATTATAACATCTTCACTTTCTATAACCCTAACTCCGTCACCAGCTTCTTGCACTAATCCTGATCCATCGCTAGTCCTTCTTACTCCCTCCATTGGGATGGGACCGCTAAAACTTGGTCTGGGTAGAGACGCCAACGGTACGTCCTCCTCAGAATCCGAATCATCCTCTGGCATAGGCTCACCATTTAAATCAAACTAGCCATAACTAGGGGGCCCCATATCAGCAATCCCCTTCTGCATTTTATATAATTCGTCCTTAGAGTAAGGGTTCAATTTGTTGGCGGCAGTTTGAGCACTAGAATTCTTGTCCTTAGAGTAAGGGTTCACTTTGTTATTGGCCTTGCCAGGATTAGCCCTCAATTGGCTCTGAATGCTACTCTTTGCCTTAGTAGCAGCTGCTCTTCTAGCAGCATTAACATCGTATTCGCCAGCCATACAGCTACCCTCCACCTGGGCAACCGTCGCCAGCTCTAAACCTCCGAAAGAAGTAGAAAATGTGGCTTTACTGACCTCTTTCTCCTTACACTTGTCAGCTTTACCACCATTACCATTACCATTTTTGCCACTCTTGGCATTAACATCTTCATCCGTCACCTCTTCAAATCTGGCTCTCCTTTCAGCCGTTAAACTTCTTCTGACCAAATCAGAAGGAGACTGTCCATCACTGGGCTTGATGAACGAACCATCGGGAAATTTATAAACTTTACCATCGAATAAAACTCGCCCAGCATCCATATCCTTATCAAGAGCAAAACAAACTGTTGCTCTATGACCCCTCCTATTACAATAGGAGCACACCTTTGGCTCATCGTAGCCACCTCTATATCCATTACTACCACCATTCCCACCATTTCTCCCATTTCCTGGGAAGCGGTTACCGTTGTTATTGCCATTATAATTTCGACGTTCATAACCTCTAGACTGATAGGAAGTCGACGTCGACGAAGAAGCAATTGGGGCCTTGTTGGCCTTCTGAGTCTCTTGAACAAATATTTTTAATTGTTTCGTTAAATCGGCCAAGTGATCGACCATCTTATTATCTACATTGCCCTCAACTTTAGCAGCAGGTAATCCCATTTGTGCCTTCTTGGCCTCCTGGGCTTTGACCATAATATCGTTGTTTTCGGCCAAAACCTCGCTAACCTTGCTAACATATTGAGTGCAAGACTCTTGATATTTGTCCAACGCCAATAACTTGAGATGGGCCTGAATGTTCTCTTTGATAACCTCCAGAGCCGGCAGTTTCTGCTCACCATTAGGCAGTTCCTTCATCAAATCTTTTCTTGAAAGATCCTTCAAGACGTCCATTCGAATATCCCTGCTGCATGCTGTCCAAAACAAATCTTTTGCTTGGTTCTCATGCACTAACTCGTCCACCAGTATGAGATATTCCACCACTTCATCAAACTGAACACAGAGCTTTTTGAAGTCAGCCATAGAAGAAACTCCACCTTTTGCTTGCCAGTCTCCAACAATTTTATTGAGGTCCATCATAGTAAACCTAACACCCCATCTATCAACCATAGCTTTAGAAAGCTTAACCCAATCCTTGTCCTTGAATGCCTGCATAGCAATAACCTCTTTTTCCACCTCCCTATCGGCAATAAAAAATCTAACTTGCTTCACCATATCCACATGGGAAGCACCATCAACAGCAGCAGCAGCTTCATACCTGCTAATGAACCATTTAACCTCCTCCCCATCAAACTTTGGGCCATCCCAAGAAACAATTCTAACTGAGGGAGTAAGAGGGTTAGAAGATCCAGAAGCAACAGCAGAAGAAGACATCCCAATAAGTAATGAAAAGCGTTAACAATCGATAAAATAACAAGCCTCTTGCAGGCCAATAACAAAAATCCAATTAGAGTTCCAGAAAATAAGCCTCTTGCAGGCTAATAACGTTCTTGATCCAAGTAAGTCTTTAAAGAAAGCTAGAGAAATCGTACCCCACGTTGGGCGCCAACTATGGTAAGGTAAACTCTTACAGTCGCCTTGCTGTAAGCAGAATCCGGAGGAGATGTGTGGATTTAGCTGAAAACCCCGTCCTTCCAATAAAAATAACAAAATGGGAATTCTAAATCGCTAAGCTAACCAATCTACTTGAATCTGATTGAGGAAAATAATGAAACTCTAAAATATTTAACGCTTATTGAGATTAAAAGAAAGTGGCTGTTGAGAAAGAAATACTGATAACAACAATTAAGGTGTACCAGTGAAAGATCTGAAAAGATTGACTTTTATGTTTTTATAATATTTTAATTTTTATGAGACAGCAATAATCAAGTCCCAGCGATGAAGACCTTTCTAAAGATACCCTGTATGAAGTGTTATTTAAACTGTTGAATTGTATTTCTAAGATGTTATGTAAAAAATAATAATGTTATAAGGGTATTACAAGTTATTTTAATTTGTTGAGTAATAAAAAATGAGACCGTGGTGGTCAATGATTAAGCTGTATGATGTGTCCCCCTTTCAATTTCGAGTTTGAGAGTCGCTTAAGTATTCCTAGTCACGTGCCTAAGTTTTCCCCTCCAGAGCTCTTCCAGAGTCAATCCGGAGCTGGAACGGAGTCCGTACGGAGTCCGTACGGAGTCAAAGCGGAGTCCGTACGGAGTCCGTACGGAGTCGAAACGGAGTCCGTCCGGACTTCCGGACTCAATTTAGAACCTTAAAACTATAATAAAAAATCTAGAAAAATTACACATAATAGAGCTACTTCCCCTTTACATACCAAACTAATTTTCGTAGTCTGCGCAGCTCTAATTACCCCGTGAAAATTCATCAAAGTTAAGTAATTTTTGAAAACGTAAATATTTCTATAAAACTTTAAAATTCATTTAAAAATATAAGAAAAATAGTAAAAATTCTGGGAAAATTTCCCAAGGTTCTTGAGTGACTCGACTTAATACTTATAAATTTTTCAGACCGTAAAAATAAGTTTTCTCCGTAAAATAAATTGTTTTCGTGTAGGCATTCGCTCGTGACCAATTTCTTCATATTTAAAACTCAAATAAATTAAATAAAACCCTTTTTATAAAAAAAATAATAACGCCAAACTTGCATGCCGTGATAACTCCATTTACATACTTAGGTGCCGTACTAAACTTTAGGCTACCACACCGTGCATTGAAAATAACTAATCATTAAATAATTATATTAAAAATTTATTAAACCTCACCATTGTATAAAGTCCCTATAGTCTAATCGTTGCCTCTCTTTTAAAATAGTTATATCACTTTATTGTTTTATTCAATTCCCTTTATATTATCTCTTTTCATCCTATCCGTTTCTTCTTCTTTTCCTCCTTCTTCTAGACAACTGGCTGATAATTGGTGGCCTTTCCAAATGACAATGACGACTATGATACTTGCCACAAACGACATAGCGCACAGACCACCCAAACCAAAAAAGAAAATTTTGCCACGACCGTGTTTTGAACTTGGGTTTGATCATTTAGGTTTATATTAAATTAATTCATATATTATTTTGAAGTGATTTCATGATCACTATAGTAAATTCACCTTTGCACCTCTCACTCATACTATTATATTTTTACTGCAATAACAGTGTTTGTGGCTTAATTACTGATTCACTGAGTGTAAGTGTTCATTATATTTAATTTTTTATTATTATTTTTCCTAGTTGACCATAATAGAGTAACACTCTTAGTCCTAGAAGACAATTAAATTTTAATAAATTATTTAATTAATTTTATTAAATATATTTTGTTTATTGGTTGACCATAATAGTACTCAGTACTTAGTCCCAATATTGCCAATATATTATTTTTTGGTATTATTATTTTGGTTGACTTATAAAACCTTTGTTGGTTGGTCCCATCTTAATTATTGTTATTTATTAATAAACAATTGTAATTTCATTTATTTGTATTAAATTTTTTGTTAATTAATTGATTTTTGATAAAAATTTAAATTTTTTTTTGTTTTGTTAAAAATTCAATAAAGTATAATTTATTTTGAAAATAACAATTTGAATAATTAAAATAATTTTGATTCTTTTTTCACTGTTCAAATATCTAGTAGTTTGGCTAACAGCATGGATAAATTACATGTGGATGAAATTGAAGTGGATGTTGACACTGAATCTGTAGGTTTTTCTAAATTAACTTACAAAAATTATTCAGCTGACAAAAAACCTTCAGGATGTGGAAATGGCAGGAGAAGTGGCAAACACCCCTCACCAAACACCTCTGAAAGAAGTAAAACCTCTAATAAATCAGGACAATCCACTCAAAGGTATAAAAATAAAAAAAGATACCACTAACTCAACAAGTAAACAATCTGTCCAGTCACATCAAATAACTGAAGGAAGAAAGCATGAAGTACAAGGAAAGGGTAGACACACTCTTGAAGCAGATGCAGGAGTTATTAAATCCCAAACAGGCTCAACCTCCTCATTTCCCAGCCTCCCAGCCTCAGCCTCAACCTCAGCCCAATCAGGCACCCAGCTCCTTCACCCAAAATCAAAGCACTCTGCAGGTGGAGCAGTGGAAATGGGATTATTTGATGAACCATTACCAACAGAATGTTCAGCAACCAACATCTCAACACCCTGGACCATCCAGGACACCAACATACCATCCATTTCCTCAGCCCCATCCTTATCAGGGAGGCAAGAGAAAGAAAGCACAGGGGAAGTTTCCTCCCTTGCCATGGTAAGTAATTTGTTTGATAAAAATGTTGGTATGTATAATAACAAATCTTCTTCAGGTAATATTGTGGATCCTGGTTAAAGAATAGTTAAAGCCTTGAAAAGACAACATCCTTTAATGAGTAGCCCCAATGATGTTATTAGCAAATTATCATTTGATGAACCTTTACATTTGACTTCTACTTCTTTAATTAACCCTTCTCTTGCAATTAAGAATGATTCTGTTTCACCTGAAGTCTATACTTTAATTGAGAAAACTTCTGAAGAAATATTGAAAGATACACTTGATTTTAATGTTGTGAAAGACAAACATTTGAGAGATGTGTTAGTACATGAGAGTGATGGATTAAATAATTTGAATTTACATTGCAAAGTAAGTTCTTCTGTTCAAGACACTGCTTATTTCAAATTGAAAGACACTTTAAATAATGTCCTTGCTCAACAAAAGTCTATTAAATCTGATCACAGATCACTTTCAGATAAATATAGTCATCTACACAAAATTATTGATGATATAAAAGATGAAAAAACTTCTTTGAAGAATGACAATATGCTTCTGAAAAGTGAATTAAGAAAGTTGAAAATTGATTCTCAGAATTTGAGTAATAAATTGTCGGTCAGTCGTCTAGAAGAGGTAGGAAAAATAGGAGAAAAAGGAGGAGAGAAGGAGGAGGACAAGGGAAAATAAAGAAATAAACCAAAAAAATATATATTTAATTTATTTGAGAGGGAAACAACGGTGAGCAATTTTGAGAGGTGACAAAAACTTAGATTTTATTAACAGTAATATTATTAAGTGTAAGGGTTCTGCGCGGCAAATAATTTTAATTACTATCAGACTTAAAGCAACCTTTGATTTGTTGTATAGAATTTAAATTAGATTTGTATTACTAATAAAAAAATATAAACGTAATAAATTGGTTATTTAATTTGTTGAGTGTGTAATAAGTGATGAGGCTACAGGGGATTATCCAAGGCCCTTTTATAGGCAATGGGTCCTCTGAAGCGCTACTACCTTTGTAAATACAATGATTAGAATGGAATAAAACAAATATATCAAAAGAGTAAATGAAACATAACAATATAGAGAAAAACATGAAACAAATAATTAAAACCCCAATTAAGAATCCAATTTCCCCGCCATTAATTCCCAAATCAGTAAGTGACAATAGTGAATAACTAAACAAGATTTGAAACATAGGAACTATGAGAAATATAATTCCAAACAGATGGTACATTCTGATTAAAGGACATTTTAAGTGAAACAAAAAATAATTTGACGCAACAAAACAAGCAATTAATCTCAATTTAGTCCAAATTAATTTATTTGTTTTTTCTAACACAATTAAGGGTCAAAAGAAGCGTCCTTAATTATTGTTTAGTATCATATGAGAGGTATTATTTAATATATAAATTTAAGTAATTAATTTAAATATATTAGGGGGTATCAATGTTCAGGGATCCGCAATTAGGGATCAGGAATTTTTTTTCCCGGGATCAGACATTATTAATTGTGGAAGATTCTTATCCACTAGCCCCAGGGCTAGTGGATAAGAAATCCACGATAATGCATTATCCCGCCTCTTATACCCCAATTTCCATTCCTAATTCCTGATCCCAAACTCATCTCATCCATGATGGATTTTTAAGAAAGTCACATGACTTATAATTGCTGATGCCATCCTTAAGTATTTCCTCACTCTATGCTACTTAATTTTGGTGGCAAACACTTAAGTTTTTTTTCTATCTACACACCCCAACTGCACATTTGGCGGTGAATTCCCACTTCCCTCATCACATAACCCTTCCACCGGCAACAATGAAACACCTCTCTACTAGGAAGCTACTTCACTCAACAATGAATGCTATTACTTTTCTTTTAGTTCTTTACTATAAATCTGACTCTGATTTGGAAGATGCTTTAGCTTATATGTTTTTTCTTTCCAAAAAGCGTTACATCATCACCAGGGGGCCAAATCTTTATCATGATCCCCGATATGATCTGGCCTCCATTCTCAACATTCCTCATTTAAACTTCACACAACTTTTTAGAACTTCTCCCGATTTCTCTTCAAACTTTATCAACTCATATCCGATCATCCTATCTTCCATAACAATTCTCATAACAAACAGCGTAATCCTGCCATCCAACTTGCTGTTGCTCTATGTCGCTTTGGCTCAAATGGAAATGGTGCTGCCGTAAGACGTTTGGATAATCTCTTTAACATAGGATATGGTACCGTGATATTATACACCAAGCTCTGTATGATTGCTATCCTTTCCCTCAAGTCTCAAACTCTTGCTTGGCCAACTCCAGAACAGCAACTTGAATCCTCTCAAGTAATGCAAGCTGAAGGTTTCCCTGGCTGTATAGGTTTTGTTGATGGCACAACCATCCCTTTGAGTCAAAAGCCAGCTCATGATGGAAACCATTATTTTGATCGCAAAAAAAGGTTTCTTCAAAATCTTCTCCAAGTTCTCATCTTTCACAATCTAACTTTTAATCTTCTTTCTAGATACTCTATTGCCGTTCAACTTGTATGCAATGTCAATAAAAAATTTATTGCTTTTCACAGTGGCTGCCCTGGATCATGTCATGACTCTTCCGTCTTCCAAAGAATGAGGATTTCTCAATCCCCTGAATCATACTTTGACGAATCTCAGTACCTCCTTGCAGACTCAGCATATGCAAGTGGAAAGTACATTATACCTGCTTTCCGTGGTGCAACTTCAGAAAATGACCCCAAAACTAAATTTAATTATCACCTTGCACAATCAAGAGTACAAATTGAACATGCTATAGGTATTTTAAAGGGACGATTTTCTAGTCTTCGGGAGCTCAGAATCCAATTTCAAAAAAAATTGGAGATCAAAACTGCAAATCATTGGATCTTGACTTGCGTAATACTCCACAATATTCTAGCTGATTTAAAGGATGAGTGGAATGATCTTTATGAAGAAGATGATCCTGAACCACCACTGGCACTCCCCTCCCTTGATTCACAAATCATTCAATCAACCGGCATACGCCCCATTATAATGCCAATTACTCTTCAACATTTCTCTTCACCCTTTTAATTTTTAATTTTTATGTTTTCATACTTTCCAAATGTCCTCTTTGTGTACTTTAATCACTTGGTTTTGTATTTTGGTTTGTTGCATATTCATTTTTTTTTTGAATTTACGGTGAATATCTTTTTTTTGGATGGCTCATTGGTTTTCTTTCACCAGCTCAACATGAAATCGCATATTTTCTGAAATTGCATATTTTGTCAGTGATTTTTTTTCTCATTCATCCCTCATATCCTTTTCCTATTCTCCTCCAACATCCCTCAAACAATTTGGTTTCATTCATTTTGTCATCTCATCTCTCCAGGTAAGTCATTTTATTCTTTTTTTTTGATTTTTTGATTACTAATTATAATTTTTTTTGTTTTTTTCTGTTTATTTTATTTTTTTTATCTAAATTTTTTTTGTAAGTGGTTATTTTGGATTTCAATGGTATAATTAACCTTTTTTTTCTCTCCCTCTTTACTTTATTTTTTAGCTCCATCACCCTACTCTTCATCCCTCCTTGGCATTGTCATTATCCCCCCTTTCCCTTATTTCACTTTTTTTTGGCTCCATTTCATTGAAACACATACATTGCACATTCTTTATGCATTTCACTTACTCCATATTCAATTTCCCCACAATTCCAACATCAACCTTTCTCACTCTATTTTTCCTACTTTTCAATCAAGGTAAGTTTCATCTCCTTTTTTTCATGCCTATATGATATCTCATTCCTTTTATGAAAACTTCATACTTAAATATATGTATGACTCTTATCTGGATAACAGTGAACTTATAAAACTCCTTTTGATCTCATCTTCATTACCACTTTTCAAGTTTTTGTAAAATTTTGAAAATCAGACTCGGAATTAGGGTTAGGTTTATTCAAATCTAATGTTCTTTTTACTGAAGATTCTCCTGAAGGCTACCTTTCATTTCCTGCAAACAGATTTGAATTTGATTCAGTGGTTGCTGAGATATTGACCGTTAAAGTTGAGCCTTTTTTTTCCCAATTTAAATTTTTATTTCATTTTTTTATGTAACAAATTAAGGTTAGGTTTATTTAAATCACATGTCCTTTAACTGAAGATTCTACTAAAGCATATCTTTCATTTCCCACAAACAGGTTTGAATTAGGTTCAGTGGTTGCTGAGATTTTGACCTTTGAAGTTGAGCCTTTTTTCCAAATTTCACTTGTCTTATTTCACATTTTTATATTGCATATTTAGAGGATAAGGATTCTGAAACTCTTATATGATTATTATCTAGGCATTTCAATCATATAGGCATATATTCGTTGGTCAAGAATATCACTAAAGCTCAAAAAGATGAAGATTTTCGCTTATGGGACACTCTACCCTACTTTAATTCTTTTCTTGCTCTTCGACTCAAAAAGCTCTGTAATAAGGCATTTGAAAAAAATCATGAACTTGCAACCAAAGTTGGAATACCGAATTGGTGTGACTCCGAATGGGAAGATATCAGCCACGAATATCTTTTATTTTCTAATGTTATTATCACTCATTCTGGATTCCACAATAGGATTCATATCGATAGGAATGATGCCAATTTTCTTATATTTGGAATATTCTCATATATCAATCTGATAACTGGCCACCCAATACCATCTCCAGCTAAAATCAAAGGACATGGTTTATATTTTCCAGACCACCGGTGCATCATTGATTTTGGTTTGGGAAATGGTATCATCGAAACTATTTGGAATTCTTCTAAGGATAATCATCAAACGACCAAAGCTCCTCCTGGTTTGAAATCCTGTCAAGATTTCACTCATTTCGGTTGCTCATTTCAAATCAGTAATAAGTTGATACAAAGAATCAATAAGGTAAAGAAAGAAGGTAAAGTTATTCAATTTAAAAAAACTTTATCTAGATCCAAAAAGTATGGGGATTAGAGTTGTCATCGAAAATTTTATATTTTTTCATAAATTTTTAATAAATATTTTTTATATATCAATTTTCTCAAATAATGTGATGAGACATCGACCTTGTGTTGTATAACAGGTAATCATGATAACATTTATTTGTTTCATGGGGTTCCTCTTTCCTATACCTGTAGAAAGTCCCAAACTTATGTTTCTCGACTTGGTCTGCATTTTGGCTTGAGGGATTGTCATTACTTTAAACTAGGGAAATTGATATATATTAGATATTTATTTAATAATTTATGTAATTATATTAAATTTAGATGACTTCCACCCCTTACTTCAATAAAATGCAGGGGGGGGTATTGCCAAATTTTCAAATCTGACATGTGAAATTGATGACTTAGAAAAATTTTGGTGATATCCACCCCTTGCTTCAATAAAATGCAGGGGAGAGTATTGCCAATTTTTTTAAACAGATATAGAATTTTTTTGACTTGTAAATATTTTTGTGATACCCGTCCCTTACTTCAATAAAATCCATGGGGGGTTGTGCCAAAATTTTTTATAAGACTTGTGAAATTCTTGACATGTAAGAATTTTTAGGATACCGGTAAAATGAAGGGGGTAGTAAAGCCAAATTTTCATATAAAACTTTCAAGATTCATGACATGAAAGAATTTTTGTGATACCCACCCATTACTTCAAAAAAATCCAGGGGTGGGGGATTGTCAAATTTTCAAAGGAGACTTGAAAATTTTATTTAAAAAAAGAATATTTAACAATAAAATACAATATTTCAAGAAATACAGAAAATAATTGTAAAATTTATGTACAAATAAATATGAACACATGAAGTGTGAAAGAAATAAAAGAAACTAGTCAACAAAAAATTTCATTAAATGTTCTATTTCTTCAACAGATTTGTTTGCTTTAATGCATTGGATCAAGAAATCTTTCTTTTTAGAACTTTCTTGGAGATCATGCTTATACTTCATCTGTTCCATTAAGTTTTGATGCTCAAGTGTTTTTTCCTTATTTTTGGATTTTTCAATACTAAGAGTTAACTCAAACTTCTTCTCCTCCAAATCTTGGGCCCTACCATCCTTCTGTAAAGAGAGCTCAAACTTCTTCTCCTCCAAATCTTGGATCCGATCATCCTTCCGTAAGGAGAGCTCATACTTCCTCTCTTCCAAATCTTGTACTCTGTCATCCCTCCTTAAAGAGAGCTTGTATTTCTTCTTTTCAAAGCTCAGTGTCTCTTTAGCAATTTCCACTTGTTCTAGAGTGAGAATAAAAATTAACAAAAAGTAGAAGAAAAGCAGAGTAAAGTAATAAGAGGTATGATATCACTTACCAGCATCACGTTTCTCTAAAAACTGTTCCATCGAAGAAAAAGGTGTTTGTGATGAAGTATCACTTTTTCGTCTTCTTTGGGAGAGGAAATTTAGACTAGTTGAAGCCCTTCTCTTTTTGTTCAACGTAGCATTTTCCTCCTCATCATTGTCACTAGCTTCAGACTCAGTTGATTGAGGATCCTGGGTTTGTTCATCAGCCTTTTAAGAAATAAGAAAAAGATAAGTAAATAAAAAAATAGAATTGATAAGATAAAAGAAACAGACCTGAGTTAGATTGGGTTGGGTTAAATCGCCAATAGGATCAATAGCAAAGCTATCTAGATTCGTAGAATTTAGAAGAGGGGAGGCTTGAGTGGAGGAAGAGGATGGGAAAAGATTTGCTTCGACATCATGTTCGGAGATAGGATCTTCTCCATCCAACATGTTTACAGGATTAACATCGGCTCGCTCTCCAAAAAATGCATCCATCTCTTTAAAGTAAGGACATAAAGAATCAAGTTTATTGTCTATGGATTTTATACCCTTAGTTATATCAATGTCAGTAACCCCAAAAACAGTGGAAGATGAAAGAGCCTTTGCCTTCTTGTATTTTGCTCGATAATGCTTGAAGCGTTCAGACATCTGTTTAGGCAAAAGATAAATCCTTCCCTTGGTCTTATTGCGTAATTCATTTGCCATTAGAAGATAGCCATTAACTTTTGATGTGGGGGGCCGTCCTACTTTAGTGGCATACTCAGTACCAAAACAAGAATCATAGTTAGATTTGGTTTTCAGCCAGTTGATAAGAATGAGATGTTCATCTTTTTTTAATTGAACAGTCTTTGATTTCTTGGCTGAGCGGGGGAAAGAGGAAGTAGTGGGAATTGAAGAACAACTGGGTGATGGCTGCCTTTGAGAAGATCTAGGATGACGAGGCATGTTATTATAAATGAAGATGAAAAGGAGCAGAAACAAGCAGATGAGATAGCGAGATGAAAAGGAGAAGAATCAAATAGATGAAATGGGGAGAAATTCTGAGAGGATAGAATGAACAGGATGGGATGAGAATGGAAGTGCGCAGCAAGGTAGAAGGCTGGGATATCCAGAAAGTTGTCCAAGATGTGGTTATGGAAAATTGAGTAAAAAAATGTCGGATAAGAGGTGAACATTGACACGTAAAGTGTCTAATAACCCAATTATTAGCAAAAATAATTGCGGAAGATAATTGGGGTATGCAGATTATTTTCCGCAATTAATTTAATTGCGGATCGGTCAACATTGATACCCCCTATTATAAATCAATTTTACACTTGTAATTATAATATATGTTTTTTAATTAATTAAATATAAATTTATAATTATTAAATACATAAAAATGCGCCATTATTTGTAGAATATATTATATTATGCTCAATTTAATTGTATATAAAAATATATAACCAATAAATTTAATGTAACACTTGTATATAATAAAATTCTTATATAATTTCATTATGCAATAAAATATTAAGTTATATTCATTAAATACAAGTCTTACCCACTCTTTAAGATTTTATAATTTATATATCATTTACTGGACTCCTGGAATAGCCTGGCTGACATAAATGCTCTATAGATGAGGACAGAAATGTTCTATCTATTTCTAGGTTTAATGATCAACTATCTTATATTCCTGATTTGAGAAATAAATTGTCTGATCTTGAGAAACTATTTTCTGCATTAAAGGCTGTCCAGGCTACTCATTATCATGAGTTAAAAAATATTGCTCAACCTGCTGTTAATCATAAAAATAAACAGCCTGAACAGAGTAGTTCTTCTCTCCCTTGTAATGTACCAATTTTGCCAGCTGAAATTTATTTTGAAAAATCTGTTACATCAAACAGAAATAATTTAAATGCTCACAATGAGCCAGCTACCTCTGTAAATAATGAAATATCTGAACACATTTCAAGACTTCAAGAATTGATAACCTTGAATAATTCAAGCCATAGGATGGACAATCCCAGTAGCCAGAAAAATTAGCCTAAGTTGGACCAATATCCTACCTTTGATGGTGATTCTTCATCTGATTGGCAACACTTTATCCCAAGAATTGATAATTTAAAGATATCTTATAAACTACCTGATAAGTAAATTGTTTCTAAGCCTATTTCTTTATTTTCCAATGTAGCCTTGATTAGGTATGAATCTTTTCTATTAGATAACAACCATTATACATGGAATGATTGGAAATCCTTGATTGAGAATCAGTTTGGTGGTTCAAAACTCAGGTTGACTCAGCAAAGACTGTATGAGAATACTATATATGTATCCTCCTCTGTTGAAAAACAAATTGTATTTCTTATGAAAGTAACAAAAGTCCTAAGAGCAGTTGATCCAAAGATGGATTATGATATTTGGAAAGATAAAATCTTGTATAAATTACCAAATTCTCTTAGAGATTTAATTGTAGCTATAACTGAGCATTTGAGGGAACATTATTCTTTCATTAATATCTTTAATGAGGTACTGCTCAACCATAGATATGAACTAAAGAATTACCTTGGTAAATCTTACCATGATTAAAATAAACCCTCTACAAAGCCCCCAGATAAATCTGGTAAACCCTCTGCCCCAGTTGAACCTAAAAAATATGCAACAAATACTTGTTATAAATGTAACAAATCATGGCAAAAGGGTCATGTGTGTGACAAGAAAATTCATATTGTTGAACAAAATGAAGACACTGATGAGGCTGAAATTGATGACAATAATTCTTCTAGCAACTGTGAAAGTAATATCTCCTATGACAATGAATCTGTTAAAGATGTTTTAATGTTGGAAAAGGATGTCCATTATTTAGATAATATATCTGAAGAATGTGTATTGGATTTATCTTCAGTAGAAAATGCTGAAATAATTCAAGATACTACTAACAATTCTATAGCCATATCCCTTTGAAAGCACCTGTTATCATTAATGGTAAAAATGTTGATGTAGTTCTTGACTCTGGTGCTGGAGGAAGTGTAGTGCCTGAAAGAGCTTTAGCTTCAGTAGATAAGCATTATTTGAGTAAATTATTACCTATAACTTCTGAAAAATGGAGAGGGTATGGCTCTACCTTGTGTCCTATTGGCAAATAAAAAGCCTCTGTATTCTTCAAATATAATGGTGGTTTTGTCAGAGCTATTTGTGAATATTTTCTCATGAAAAATGATAATTTAAGCAATTGGTTAATTATAGGTAATGATATTTTAACCATGTTTGGTGTGAAATTGGACCCAGCTAATAATTGCTTCACCTTGGGATTGAATGGCAAAAAAAAAATTCAAATTTTTCTCCCCTAGAAAACCTTCTGGGAATCTGTTAAAGTCTTTTAACTCACTGATCTAGTGTAAAGGCAGACCAACAATTGAAATGGATAATTTATTAGATGAAATAAATACTGCTTCTTTTGGTGATCAGTTAACTAGTGAACAGAAGGATTCTATAATTGCCTCAATTACCTCTTCCCCAATGGCTTTTGCTCATGGTTCTCATGTCTTAGGAAGTGTTCAGGAAGAAATGAAAATTACCTTATCCTGTAACTTGAGTGATATTCCTCCTAGTCTAAAGAAAAAACCATATCCTGCTTCTCCAACAAAAAGAAAGGATATTGAAGATAATATTGACACATTATTGAAAATGAATATCATTGAGAAAGTGGATGTCACCCCCAAATATTGTGTCATCTCCCCAGTCTTGATTTCTTATGAAAAGGATAAAGCTAGATTATGTGGAGATTACAGAACATTAAACACTTATACTGTTGATGATTGTCAGCCTAAATATCCTTAGGACTGAGTATTTCTTATGCTTAAAATAAGATAACCTTAACTAGATTAAGCTTATATCTTAAAAATAAGGTTAAAATAATAATATATATTATTTTATTATATATATATATAATTATTATTCTATTATATAATTTATAATAGTTTAAATAGCTTATCCATGGCCTAATAATACTTATTAAGGTGGTAATGGAGTCATAATATACTTATCTTAAGTGATATGAAGTAATTATTGACATACATAAGCTTATATGTATACATAAATCTCATATTCAGTGAAATATGCAGTATATTATGTATATTTAGGTATATAAGTGGGTTTTAGCCCCTTAATAGCCTATAACCTTTGTTTTTTCTGCTTATTTTAGGTAATATGGACGAAATCAGTGGACTCACAACGCCTACAGAAGCATAGACACCTATATCAGGCGCATACACCCAGTGTGGACAACTAAAATTACTTCCTTGGATGGTTATTCACGGATTTATGAGTTGGAAGGATGTTTCTGGGTTAATGTGGATGCTTGGGGATATTATTGGGGGCTTGGACACTTTATTTGTTTCCTTTATATGCTTTTAGTTTCATTAAATCTCTTTTTGATTATTTATTTTACCTGTTTCTTTATGGTATCCGCTTTTATCTGGGTTTTCTATTTATGGTATGGATCTGTGTTATTATTAATAGTGATGGAGGGTCCTTACTGGAGGTCTGGGTGTTGAAACTGCTTGAAGTGGACGCCATGGGGAGGTGATGAGCCCTCACAGGGCTGTAATTGCCGGGGATAGCAGTGACATCATCTGGATTGAAGGTCTGTGCACTCCAGTGGATTTGGGTATGAGTAAGGAGGGATTTTGACGTTTTATTATCATCATTCAATTACTACAATTCAAACCAACACTACAATAAAATTATTAGCATTCAGAAATATATTTTAAAGCCACTATAAATTGATATTATCGTTATATAAGCTATAACTATATTTTATTCTTCTATTTTCCACCACTAGCACGCATTTAAATCCAAGTATTGTGAGTTTTATTTGAGTATAACTATTCTATTAGTCTTCCCCTGAGGTTTAATCACTAAATCATTTATCAATAAGTAGTAGGACCATAAAATAACACTATTATATCATACTTATATACTAGACTATACTGACAATTGGGGGTCTTTCCTTATATTTTACTTATTATTTAGTATAAGCCTTGGGACGTGATTTTTACCTTAGTACAGCTCAAAATTAACCAAATATTTGGGTCTGCTGCATATTAGTGGGTCATCATAACTCATTGATTGCGGAAAAGAACCCTTAAAATAATTGTACTAATTTTTATCATAAAAATTAGATATTTACAGTAGTAACTGTACCCAATATAAACCCAATTTCACTTGGTATTTGGACACCAATATAACACCCAATTAAATTAGTATTTGGCTAAAGCTTGGTAAGCTAATTATTCACCCTTATAGAGGTCTAGTTAAACTTATTATTATATTTTTAACAGATTTTTTCGAATTTTTCTTACATTTTATTTAAATAAATAAAGATATAAATTCAGGGTAAGCTCCATTGCTTTTTTATTAGTAATATAATTGCTAATATTATTTGTCTACTAATTCCATAGAGTTTTTTCCTTTTGTAGACGTAAAATATTGTCATTCTGAACAATATGAGTGCTCCCCAGGACAGTGTAAGTGAAAAGCCTGCTTATAATACCAGGTCTAAAGCTAACAAAAACTTTCCAGGACATCACCATGGAGGGACAACAGTACCCCCAGCCAGAAAGCATGAGTATAGAGGAAAAGGACGCCCTCTTAAAAAAGATAACTATAAAAAAGACGTCTCCTCCTCTTCAGGATCAACTGTCCCACCTGGCCAAACAGGTTCTGAAGTTGGAGGAATCAAAATCTCTCATGTTCAAAGAATTAGAGCAGTTGCAAAACAATTGCAAGGTAGGGTTTCAGCAGATGAATCAGGCAATGGCAGAATTAAAGGGAGGCCAGCCCAGTCAATCAAATCAGCAACCCCCTACCCAAGGAGGATCAACTCACTCCCAGGAGAAAATCCTGGTAGACAAATGGAAATGGGACTGGTTTCACCAACAGTGGACAAGCCACAGTTGCAACAGGGATCCACCCCCTCATCTGACTTCCTCAGCTCACCCTTACAAGGGAAAAAAGCGCCAAAAATCAGGACTGGAAACCATCCCTTGGTAAGTAAATTACCCTCTCAGATTGGACATAATACTGATAATTACAATATAGGTAATTCTATTGATGTTAAATCTGTACAAAAAATAGAGGAGGATTTAAGAAATTTAGGTTTTAGAGTAGATACACCTGACTTGTCTTTTGTCCACTATAACAGTACTATATACAATGATAATACAGTTAATCCTCAGTTGCAACCACCTACTAGTGAGATGAGAAGTTCACAGGAGAGTGAGAGAATTGAAAAGGAGGACATAGAATATTTTAACAATAATCCAACTGTCCATAGAATTGTTTCATCATTGTGGAATAGAATGACTGATTGTGAGGAACAGACAGTTAAGCTCACTAGTGATACAATTTCATCCTTGACATTGAACATTTCTCAATTAGCAACACGTAATAAAGAATTAGAGAAAGAACATTTGTCTCTAACTCTTAAATATGATTCATTGAGTAATAAATATAATGACCTTTCAAACAAATTTTGTGAGTTAGAAAAATTATATGAAACACATTTATTAAAAACTGAATCAAGAACAAAGTTATCTTTTGCCCAGACAAATCAAAGTGTCTCTGAGTTGCTACAAAGATTAACTAAAGTTTAGATTGAAACTGCCAATCTACTAATGAACCAGGATAATCATAAGTATAATCAATATAATAATAATCCTTTCATTGGCAAAATTGAATCTCATTCCTTCCCTGTACCACCACAATTAAAACCATTTGGTGGTAGTGTCAAATCTGAAAATGTAAGTCACAAATCCATGCAGGAAGAAATACAAGACCATTTATCAAAAGTGAATGAGTTGTTGAATTTACCTAAGATTAGTGTGATAAAATCCAATCAGAAGAACTGGCCTAAGATAGATCAGTACCCAACTTATGATGGGGAAGCCAGCTCTGATTGGCAACATTTTATTCAAAGAATTGACAACTTGAAATTCTCATATAAGTTACCAGATGAAAGAATAACATCAAAATTAATTTCTTTATTTAAGGATGTTGCTTTATTATGGTTTGAAGCTGTCTTAAGTGAGGGTAGAGACTACTCTTGGGCTGAATGGAAACAACTTATTGAAAAACAATTTGGAGGTTCTAAATTCAGGCTTACTCAGCAGAGACTTTATGAGAAGACTAGGTATAATCCGTTGAATGGTGACAAACCTATGGTATTTTTAATGAATTTAAACAAAATATTAAAAGCCATTGAGCCTCATATGGATTTTAACTTATGGAAAGATAAGATAATATACAAATTACCTATATCTGTCAGAGACATTGTTGTAGCTAGAACATTAAATGTTACTGAATATTCTGACTTTATTAATATTTGCAATGAAATATTATTAAACCATAAGTATGAATCAAGGTATTCCACTTATAAGCAAAATGTTGAACCTGTAAAAACTCAGAATTCAAAAACACTTCAGGAGAAGCAGAAAAAACCTACTGCACCTGTAGTACCTAAAAAGTATGAAACAAATACTTGTTATAAGTGTAACAAACCTTGGGTCAAAGGTCACAAATGTGAGAAAAACATAAATATTGTTGAAAATCAACGTGAATCTGAAACTGAAACTGAAAAAAGTAAAGAATCAAGTGATTATGACAGCAATATCTCATATAGTGATGAAAATGAAGTCTGTATGTTGGAAGATGATTTGTCCATCTTTGAAAATCCAATATTAAATATGGACTCAAATGAATCTTTAATGAATTTTGAGGATGCTGAAATCATTAAGGATATACAAGCTGATAACTTTAGAATGACACCTATCACGGTTCCAGCTATCATTTCTGGTGAAAATGTTAATATAGTATTGGACACAGGAGCTGCTGGTTCAGTTGTTTCCACTAATACATTACAGAAAATTGATAGTGAATATAAGTTTAAGCTTGAACCACTTCAAAATAAAAATTGGAGAGGTTTTGGATCAGTAATACACCCCATTGGTAAATACAAAGCTGCTGTTTTCTTTAAACACCAACATGGTTATGTAAGGGTAACTTGTGACTTTGTAGTAATGGATAATACTAATTGTAGTAACTGTTTTATCATTGGAAATGATATTCTGACTAAATTTGGTGTAAAATTAGACCCTGCTAATAACAATTTTACAATTGGCATGAATGGTAAAAGGAAATTTAAAATAAATTCTTTTAACACAGTCTTAAACATTGAGTCAGTAAGAAATTCCCCGTCTAAAGGAAGAGAATCCAATGAGATGGAACTTCTGGAAACAGAAATTTCAAAAGCATCATTTGGCACTCAGATAAGTAAAGCTGAGAAAGATAATATTTTGGAATTGATTAAAGCTTTTCCAATGGCTTTTGCACATGGTACAAATGAACTTGGCCTTGTAAAAGATCATGAAATGAAGATTAGTTTAACCTGTGATATGGATAATATTCCTGCTAGTCTTAAAAAGAAACCATACCCCGCTTCACCAATGAAGAGAAAAGACATAGAGGATAATATTAAGATGTTATTAAAAATGAACATTCTTGAGAAGGTTGAAACTACACCAAAATATTGTGTAATATCACCAGTGCTAATTTCTTATGAACAAGATAAAGCAAGACTGTGCGGTGATTGTAGAGCATTAAATACATTTACAGTAGATGATATTTATCCCTTGCCAAGGATTGCCTCTATACATGCTACCCTTAAAGGTGCTAAATATATAAGTTGCCTAGATGGAAATAAAGGGAACCATCAAATTCCTGTTGAAAAGAATTCACAGAACTTTTTGTTGATAACAACACACATGGGAATTTATAAATATGTCAGAATGCCCTTTGGACCAAAAAATGCTCCATCAGTATTTCAGAAGTTAATGGATATAACATTCCATAATGAAATGATTGAGGGATGGTTAATGGTATACATTGATGACATCATAGTGTTCTCTAAAACTTTTGATGAACACTTAATCCATTTAAGGAAAGTATTTCAGAAAATGGATGAAATAAAAATGACCCTTGCATTGAAAAAATGTAAATTTGGGTTTGAATCTTTAAAAGTGCTTGGTCATATTGAATCTGGCTTACAAATATGTGTAGACCAAAATAAAGTGGCTGCAATAAAAAATATTGGCATTCCTCAAAATGTGAAGGATGTACAATCTTTTCTTGGAATGTGTGGTTATTATAGACAATATATTAATAACTACCAATCAATTGCTGCACCACTGACCACACTGATAAAGAAATCAGAAGCTTTCATTTGGAATAATGAAAGACAACAAGCTTTCAATAAGTTGAAGGAATGTTTAATGACAGCTCCTATCTTGGGATTACCAGATTTCCAACTACCTTTTGTATTATATACAGATGCAAGTTTTATTGGACTGGGTGCTGCTTTACATCAAAAACAACTTATTGAAGGTAAAATGTCAGAAGTAGTAATCTGCTATATTTCACGTACTCTGAGAAGTGGTGAATTGAAATATGGTGCTACTCAACTTGAATGTTTGGCAGTAGTATGGGCTCTTGAAAAGCTACATTATTACCTTGAAGACCAAAAATTTGAGTTAATAACTGACTTTAGTGAAGTTAAGTCACTCTTAAACATGAAAACTCCTAATAGACACATGTTTAGATGGCAATTAGCTGTACAAGAATACAGAGGCCAGATGACTATTACACATAGAGCAGGAACCTTGCACTCTAATGTAGATCTGTTATCTAGAGTACCTCTGCCTAATAATGATGATAATCCTGCTTATGTTCCTGAGTCAGAGATTATTAACATTTATGGCATTTATATTGTAGATCTTGAGGATGAATTTATGCAATCAATTCTTGATAATTATAATTCAGATCCTGACTTAAGTAAATTAACTACAATATTAAATGATCCATCTAATGCTTCAATGAATGTTTTAATAAAAACATTACCAATTAGGTATAAAGAGGCATTAGAGAAAGGAAAATTTTCCATTGAGGATGGTTTTATATATTACAGGAAAAAATTAAGTAATGTAATTGTAATTCCCCCTTCAATGAAGGAGTTAATGTTAAGTATATGTCATGATGATATATTAGCAGGTCATTTTGACTACCATAAAACATTAACCAGAGTAAAAAACACAGCTTGGTGGATTAACATGTCTGAGGATGTTCAGAAATATGTTGAAACATGTGATTCTTGTCAAAAATCTAAAAGATTAACAGGAAAAAGAGCTGGTTTATTACAACAAATTGAGCAACCAAAAGCTCCATGGGAAATCATTAACATGGACTTTGTAACAGGTTTTCCAATAGCAGGGCATAAGAGTTATAACTCCTGCTGGGTAATTGTAGATAGATTTACAAAGATGTGTAAATTTATTCCTACCCACAAAGAGGTTTCTGAAAAGGACTTAGCTTTTTTATGGTGGACACAAATGTTAAATACAGCAGGTTTCCCCAAAGCAATAGTTTCTGACAGAGATCCTAAATTTACTTCTGAGTTCTGGACGTCACTTATGGATGTTTCAGGGTGTCAATTAAAACTTTCTACAGCACACCATCCACAAACTGATGGGCTAGCAGAGAGTATGATACAAACCTTAGAAGATATGATAAGAAGATAATGTGCTTTTGGTCTTAATTTTAAAGACAATGACAAATTCACGCATGATTGGGTAACCCTTATCCCAGGTTTAGAATTTGCATATAATAGTACAGTACATTCTGTCACTGGCAAAAAGCCATTTGAGTTATGGTTGGGTTATGTACCTAATACCCCTGCTAAAACTCTTAATAAGTTACCTAGATTGGATATTCATCCAGGTACTAAATCTTTTCTTCAGATGAAGGAATTATGCAGAAAACATGCTCAAGAATGTATAAATATGGCTTTTGAGTATGAAAAGAAAAGATGGGATAAAGCCCATAAAGAACAAATGTTCAAAGAGGGTGATGAAGTCCTTATTTCAGCGCTACATTTCAATTTAAATAGTAATGTTAAATTGAAGGATACATTCATTGGACCATTTGTAGTTAAAAAGATTGTTGGTAATAATGCTGTTGAGGTTATTCTATATGCACCATATGATAGAAAACATCCAGTATTTCCTATTTCTCTTATAAAATCATACCATTCTAATGATACTGCTCTATTTCCAAGAAGATCAGGAAGGCATAAACAGCAACCTGAAGAAATAGTGGAAAAGGCAGAAATTGAAAAGATACTTAAAAAGAGACACCTTACTAAAGAAAAGGGAGTTGAGTATCTATTAAGATTTAAAAATAAATCAAGTGAATATGACCAGTGGATTCCAGAAAATGAAATCTCTGATCTTAAAAATCTCTTGAAAAAATTTAAATCTAAATAATACTGTTCATTCAGTATATGTATTATAAAAATTATTTTTTTATTTTATTATTTCACTCCTTAGTTTTAATTAAAATGTCTTAACATTTTTTTTATTGTTTTTTTTTTGGGGTGAGGGAGTGTCAGCCTGAATATCCTTAGGACTGAGTATTTCTTATGCTTAAAATAAGATAACCTTAAGTAGATTAAGCTTATATCTTAAAAATAAGGTTAAAATAATAATATATATTATTTTATTATATATATATATAATTATTATTCTATTATATAATTTATAATAGTTTAAATAGCTTATCCATGGCCTAATAATACTTATTAAGATGGTAATGGAGTCATAATAAACTTATCTTAAGTGATATGAAGTAATTATTGACATACATAAGCTTATATGTATACATAAATCTCATATTCAGTGAAATATGCAGTATATTATGTATATTTAGGTATATAAGTGGGTTTTAGCCCCTTAATAGCCTATAACCTTTGTTTTTCTGCTTATTTTAGGTCATATGGACAAAATCAGTGGACTCACAACGCCTACAGAAGCATAGACACCTATATCAGGCGCATACACCCAGTTTGGACAACTAAAATTACTTCCTTGGATGGTCATTCACGGATTTATGGGTTGGAAGGATGTTTCTGGGTTAATGTGGATGCTTGGGGATGTTATTGGGGGCTTGGACACTTTATTTGTTTCCTTTATATGCTTTTAGTTTCATTAAATCTCTTTTTGATTATTTATTTTACCTGTTTCTTTATGGTATCCGCTTTTATCTGGGTTTTCTATTTATGGTATGGATCTGTGTTATTATTAATAGTGATATAGGGTCCTTACTGGAGGTCTGGGTGTTGAAACTGCTTGAAGTGGACGCCATGGGGAGGTGATGAGCCCTCACAGGGCTGTAATTGCCGGGGATAGCAGTGACATCATCTGGATTGAAGGTCTGTGCACTCCAGTGGATTTGGGTATAAGTAAGGAGGGATTTTGACGGTTTATTATCATCATTCAATTACTACAATTCAAACCAACACTACAATACAATTATTAGCATTCAGAAATATATTATAAAGCCACTATAAATTGATATTATCGTTATATAAGCTATAACTATATTTTATTCTTCTATTTTCCACCACTAGCACGCATTTAAATCCAAGTATTGTGAGTTTTATTTGAGTATAACTATTCTATTAGTCTTCCCCTGAGGTTTAATCACTAAATCATTAATCAATAAGTAGTGGGACCATAAAATAACACTATTATATCATACTTATATACTAGACTATACTGACAATGATATTTATCCTTTACCCAGAATTAATTCAATACATGCTACCTTGCGAGGTGCAAAATTTATTAGTTGTCTGGATGGTAATAAAGGGTGTCATCAAGTTCCAGTTGAGAAAAATTCTCAGAATTTTTTGCTTATTGCTACTCATTTGGGAATATATAAGTATGTTAGAATGCCATTTGGCCCTAAAAATTCCCCTTCCGTTTTCCAGAAAGTCATGGATAACACTTTCCATCAGGAAATATTTGAAGGATGGCTCATGGTGTATATTGATGAAATCATAGTTTTTTTCTAAAACTTTTGATGAGAATATGATTCACTTGAATAGAGTTTTTCAAAAAATGGATGAATTCAATATGACTGTTGGTCAGTTGTCTAGAAGAAGGTAAGAAAAATAGGAGAAAAGGAGGAGAGGAGGAGGAGGACAAGGGAAAATAAAAGAAATAAATTACAATAATATATTTAATTTATTTAAGAGGGAAACAAAGGTGAGCAACTTTGAGAGATGACAAAAACTTAGAATTTATTAATAATAATACTATTTAATGTAAGGGTTCTGCGCGGCAAACACTTTTAATTACTATCAGACTTAAAGCAACCTTTAATTTGTTATATAGACTTTTAATTAGAATTGTATTACTAATAAAAAAAATATAAACGTAGTAAAATAGTATTTAGTTTGTTGAGTGTATAATAAGTGATGATGCTACAGGGGATTATCCAAAGCCCTTTTATAGGCAATGGGTCCTCTGAAGCGCCACTATGTTTGTAAATACAATAGTTAGAATGGAATAAAACAACTATATCAAAGAGTAAATGAAACATAACAATGTAGAGAAAAACATGAAACAAATAATTAAAACCCCAATTAAGAATCCAATTTCCCCGCCATTAATTCCCAAATCAGTAAGTAAAAATAGTGAATAACTAAACAAGATTGGAACATAGGAACTATGAGAAAAATAATTCCAAACAGATGGTACAGTCTGATTTAAGGATATTTTTAAGTGAAACAAAAAAATACTTTGACGCAACAAAACATGTAATTAATCTCAATTTAGTATAAATTAATTAATTGGTTTTTTCTGACACAATTAAGGGTCAAAAGAAGCGTCATTAATTATTATTTAGTATTATATGAAAGGTGTTATTTAATATATAAATTTAAATAATTAATTTAAATATATTATAAGTCAATTTTACACTTATAATTATAATAAATGTTTTTCAATTAATTAAATATAAATTTATAATTATTAAATACATAAAAATGCGCCATTATTTGTAGAATATATTATATTATGTTCAATTTAACTGTATATAAAAATTTATATAACCAATAAATTTAATGTAACACTTGTATATAATAAAATACTTATATAATTTTATTATGCAATAAAATATTAAGTTATATTCATTAAATACAATTCTTACCCACTCTTTCAGGTTTTATAAGTTACATATCATTTACTGGACTCCTGGAATAGCCTGGCTGACAATGACCTTGTCCTTGAAAAAGTGCAAATTTGGCTTTCAATCTTTAAAAGTCCTTGGCCATGTTGTGTCAGGCCTACAAATTTGTGTGGACCACAACAAAGTTTCTGCAATTCAAAATGTTAAGGCACCAACTTCTGTAAGAGAAATCCAAAGTTTTTTGGGTATGTGTGGCTATTATAGACAATATATTAAAAATTATCAGGTCATAGCCTTGCCTCTTACCAAACTAACTAGGAAAGATGTTGCATTCATCTGGAATATTGACTTTCAAAAAGCTTTTAATGCTTTAAAATGTTGCTTAATGACAGCCCCTATCTTAGCTCTTCCAGATTTCAACAAACCTTTTGTCCTGTATATAGATGCTAGCTTTTTTGGTCTGGGTGCTGCCCTTCACCAGAAAAAAATTATTAATGATAAATCCTCAGAGGTTGTAATTTGTTATATTTAAAGAACCTTGAGAAATTGTGAATTGAAATATGGTGCCACTCAATTAGAGTGCTTAGAAGTTGTTTAGGCTCATGAGAAGCTTCATTAATACCTAGATGACCAAAAGTTTGAATTGGTAACTGACTGTAGTGCTGTGAAGTCCCTCTTAAACCTGAAAACACCTAATAGACATATGTTCAGGTGGCAACTTTCTGTTCAAGAATACAGAGGAAGAATGACAATTATCCATAGGGCTGGAAATGTTCACTCCAATGTTTATACGCTGTCCAGATTGCCTCTGCCAAATAATGACTCCAATCCTGCTTATGTACCTGAAGATGATACTGTTCATATCCATGGTATATTTATAGTTGATATGGAAGAAGAGTTATTACAATTAATACTGGATTTATATGATAAGGATTTTGATTTAAATAAATTAGTTACTATCTTAAATGATCCTAAGAATGCTTCAATTCAAGCATTGATTAAAACTCTTCCTGCAAAGTATCAAAATGCTTTGATTAAAGGAAAGTTTTCTATTGAAGATGGTTATATATATTATAGAAGAAAGCTTACTAATGTAATTTTACTTCCTCCTTCTATAAAATAAACTATCCTCAAAGTTTGTCATGATTATATATTAGCTGGTCATTTTGAGCTTGAAAAGACATTAATTAGAATCAAAAACACTGCTTGGTGGGCTAATATGTCTGAAGATACAAAATTATATGTTGAATCTTGTGATTCCTGCCAGAAATATAAAAGGTTAAAAGGTAAAAGAGCAGGTTTATTACAACATATTGAAGCACCTGATGCTCCTTGGAAAATCATTAATATGGATTTTGTCACTGGTCTTCCTGTAGCAGGTAAAGACAGTTATAACTATTGTTGAGTAATAGTAGATAGATTCACAAAAATGTGCAAATTTATTCCCACCCACAAAGATGTATCCACAAAAGAATTAACCTTCTTATGGTGGTCTTACATGTTTAATATTATTGGATTTCCAAAAGCTATTATCTCTGATAGAGATCCAAAATTTACTTCTGAGTTTTGGACCTCTTTGATGGATATTTGTGGCTGAGAGTTAAAGTTGTCTACAGCTCACCATCCTCAGACTGATGGTATATCTGAAAGAATGATTCAAACTCTGGAAGATATGATTAGAAGTTATTGTGCCTTTGAAATAGAATATAAAGATAATGACAGATTTACTCATGACTGGGTCACTCTATTGCCTGGTCTTGAATTTGCATATAATAGCACTGTTCATTCTGTCACTGAGAAAAAGCCTTTTGAGCTTTGGTTAGGTTATGTCCCAAACACTTCTGCTCAAATTCTCAATAATAAATTACCTAAGTTGGAACTACACCCTGGTGTAAAATCTTTTATGCAAATGCAACAGCTATGCAGAAAACATGCTCAAAGCTGTATTGACAAAGCATTTGAATATGAAAGGAAAAGATGGGATAAATCCCATAAAGAATACACATTTAACAAGGGTGATGAAGTGTTGATATCTACTGTCCATTTCAATCTACAAGGTAACAACAAATTAAAAGATCCTTTTGTAGGACAATTTGTTGTTAAAAGAATGGTTGGATATAATGCAGTAGAAGTTGTATTGTATTCTCCATATGATAGGAAACATCCTGTTTTTCCCATTTCTTTGCTTAAGCCTTATACTTCCAACAGTGACTTATTTCCCAGAAGAAAGGGAAGACCTAAGAAAAACCCTCAGGAAGTCACAGAAACTGCAGAAATTGATAAAATTCTCAATGATAGAATTATCACTTCTGAAAGAGGTACTGAATATTTATTAAGATATAAGAACAAATAATCTGAACATGATGCATGGATACCTGGAAAGGAGATTTCAAATATTCCTACTCTGTTAAAATAGTACAAAAAGAAAAAATCTTAGCATTTTTTTATTTTTTTTAGAGTGAGGGAGTGTCAGCCAGGCTATACCAGAAGCACAGTAAATGATATTTTAATGTATTGGAACTGAAAGAGGGCGTAAAAAATGCATTTTATGTATATAAATTAATATTTTATTGCATAATAAAATTATATAAGTATCTTATTAAATATAAGTGTTATATTAATTTTATTATTATATAAATTATTTATACATTTAAATTAAGCATAATATATTTTATATTCTACAAATAATGGTGAATATTTATGTATTTAATAATTATAAATTAATAATTAATTAATTACAAACATATGTTAAAATTATATGTGTGAAATTGACTTATAATGTAATTAAATTAATTAAATAAATTTATATATTAAATAAAACTTTTGATACATTATTAAACTGTCAGCCTGTATATCTCCAGAACTGAGTAAAAAGTAATGTTAAACACATGAACTATACATGGGAATAATAAATAAGAGTACACAAATAGTATACATAAGTAAAATTATGATAATACACAAAAAATGCCATTATAACACCTTATATACACGCATATATCCACCTTTTATAGGTCTTATGTACTTAATATTAAGTTGGAATATGTTAGGGTAATCTTAAGAACCTTAAGTATAAGGCTACATAATTTTTAAGTACACTTAAAGCTGTTATATTCATTGTTTTATGCAAAAAACAAGAAATGCGCTTTATTTCACTTAAAAGTTGACTATATGCGCTATAAAATTGTGAATATCAAAATTGCACTTTGACAGATCAATTGGGCTCATTTAGAACTATTGATTTGGCTATTTAAATGCATAAAAATAACACTTTTCAAATTTGGTGTTTTTTATGCCAGAAATGGCTTCTGTGTACTGGCCACATACTGCCTGCTTTTTTCCCGTGTGAATAGCTTCATTTTTAGCAAAGTTAGCTTTTTCACACTATAATTACCCCACATTCTACGCCCACTGTGGGGAAACACACTAAAATAGGCGACAGGCGCTTATTTAGTGTCCTAGCTTAATTAATAATGCATTGACCTTGTTTATATGCACTAATTTCATTAATAACCTCACTCTTGGCACTTTATTTCATCACCACGCTTAAATTCGCCTAATTTTAGTCAAGGATTTACCCGTGCAAGCGCCTGCCAAGAACTGCATGTAGTTACCCCACATCTCACGCTCTTTTTTAAGTTTTTGGGTGGTTTCTCAGTCAATTTTGGTTATTTTTGAATGGGAATTTCACGTAGTATAATGTCAGGATTAGCCCCATTATTTCTACAGTTAATCCCCCTTATTATTAAGCTATTATTAACCTTAAAAAGTCTCCTTTAGTCTTTAATATTATTGTTTTATACGCATATACTCTCTTTTTGTCTTTTTCTTTAATTTTGATGGATTTCCCTTATTATTACAGGATTTTGGCGGTTGTTATTCTTCTAATTATGTCATGGGTTACTGGGAATGTTGATGGGCATGTCTATTAGTTGTTTAGAGGTGTCATTAACTTTGTATTGGGTGGTACATCAAGGGAATCATTGGGGGACTCAGTGTGTATAAAAGGAGGAGGTTTTTGGGTTGTATTTATTCATTCTTTATCATTACAATTTAACCAATATAACCAAACCAATTACAATACATATCAATTAGTACTTTTATAAGACTTTTGAATAGTATCTGAATTTATATAATCTATTTTTCTACCAACTATAAAGATTGTAAGCCATATATAAGAATAGTGAGAATTATATTACTGAGACCTCTATATTTGATTATATTTTACAACTTAGTGGATTAAAACTACAGTATTCATATAGGACCATTAAAATCTTCTAGACAACTGACTATTCAAGCTAGTTCACGTCCTTGTACTTGACCTTAGCCTGACAATTGGGGACCTTTCCTCAAGAATTCTGTTATAATCCTGTAAGTGAAAATTTTCAAAAGAAGGTGCACGTAAATAATATCCCTATAGAAATATTTGGATAATTACAACAGGTTGGGGTCACTTATTTAGTTATTTCAGAAAAAGAAGCCCTGTTATATAATAAAATTGTGATATTGAATCATCAATTTTACCACTAATTTAACATATAATTGTTCTTAGTGGGAGTCTGTCAATAGACCAATTAAATTTGTGATCTTTGCAGATAATAACCAATTAAACTGATTAATTGTTTTCTTTTTACAGGACTCTTAATCCCTTTTTATTGGTTTGTAAAATTCATTTAATATTTAGAAAGAATCTTACTAACAAATTTTCTTTTTTAAATATAAATACACGGCTACATATTGTAGACCAGTTAAATCAAGTGACCACATAAAAGCATATTTGACTTTTGGCACTTAAAAATTCACTTAATACCAATAAGTAAGCAATAAAATTGTCTTCAGTGGTAATAAAATATACTGATTAAACTCCTTTTTGAAGTTTTTCAAATCTAAACTTTCAATTCTCTAAAATTCCACATAAAAATGTGTGACAACAATGACATTGTAAGTAATAAGGCAAAACCTTATAACTTAAGAACTAGAGCTGAAAGACCTGTTACAGGACATCCAAATGGAGGGTCAAGAATCACCAGTAACAATAAACAACACCCCACCAATGTCCATGGAGGAAAAGGAAAAGCTCTTAAAACAAATGTCAATAAAGAAGTCCAAAAACACCTTACAAGAGCAAATTCACTCCCTCTCAACCCTACTGAATACACTAACAATAAGAGTAAACAATATGTTAGACCAGATCAACAATCTGGAGAAAAGGGCGGCACAGGGCTTTATAGAAGTCAACCAGGCTCTAGTGGATATAAGGTCTCATCAACAACCAGTGGCACCAAATACCACAGCAACACCTCCAGTCCCAGAAGAGGACCAAAAGATAACTGTAAGAAAATGGAAGTGGGATTGGTATGCCCAAAACTACAACAGTCCTCCTCAACAGGGATCCAGCAGTCACCCTTACAGGGGAAAGCCAAGGAGAGGCAGGGGAAATGGAATAAGACCGTGGTAAGTCATCCATCTTCTCAAGATCAATTATATAATCCTAACAATGAATTACTTATAGGTAAAGAAATTGATAGAGAGTTATTGGATATAATTGATAAGGATTTAAAAAATTATTCATTTGAAAATAACATGTTAGACTTGTCATTACATGAGGACAATGTACATAGTTTTATTGATCACCAGGAAAATACTATTAATATAAAAATGGAATCAAATGAAGAAAAAATTGACCCTGATGATGAATCTTCTGAATTGGAAACAGACAAAATTGAATATTTTCTGAAAGAAAATCCAATGGAATCAAAAATAATTAGTAAATTATTATTGAGAATTGAAAAATTGGAAGAATTCTCTAGAGAGTCCAACAATAATACAGAAAGTGTATTATTAAACATCACACAATCATTGAGTACAACAGCCAATAAGTTAAAAATTATTGAGAATTCAAATAATGAATTGATCAATGAAAACAAAAGATTAAATTCTGAGATTAAAAATTTAGAAAGTAAATTAGAACACTCTCAGAATATTATGGCTACCATAGAGGAACGTGTAAAATTGTCTTTTTCAAATGTAAATGATACCTTGACTCATGTACCTGTAATAAAAGACAGGTTACAAAGAGTAGAAATTGAAGTAGCAAACATTTTGAAAATACTGAGAAATTAAAAGATAATAACTCTTATGTGGAATGAGTACCAGTTTTTATGAAACACTCTGATGATAAACCAATGATGGAACATGAACATAGTGTCATGGGCTCTGAGAATATAAAATCAGTAAAAGATGAAATTAATGATCATCTTTCTAAAGTGAGTGAATTACTCAATATTCCTCAGGTTAGGGAAGCTAAAACTAGCCAAAAGAACTGGCCTAAGTTAGATCAGTACCCTTCTTTTGACGGGGATTCAAAATCTGATTGGCAACAATTCATACAAAGAATTGATAACTTAAAATTTTCATATAAATTACCTGATGAAGAAATTACTTCAAAGTTAATATCTTTATTTACAGATGTGGCCTTATTATGGTTTGAATCTGTATTGAGTGAGGGAATTAATTACTCCTGGAATGAATGAAAGGCACTAATTGAAAGGCAATTTGGTGGCCCAAAATTTAGAATCACTCAACAAAGACTGTATGAAAGGGCCAGATATAATCCAAATGCTGGAGATAAACCCATGGTCTTCTTAATGAATTTAATAAAAATCATGAGAGCTATGGATCCAAAAATGGATTATGAAGAGTGGAAAGAAAAAATAATATACAAGTTGCCTATATCAGTTAGAGACATTATTGTAGCTAGAACTGAGACTGTCAGAGACACCTCTGGATTCATTAATATATGCAATGAGATATTATTAAACCACAAGTATGAAACCAAGTATAGTAATTACAGACAAAGTGTTGACATGGTAAAACCTACTACAAGTAAGTTACCAGTGGAAAAGAAAAAACCTTCAGCTCCCCTTGTCCCTAAGAGAAAAGAAAATAACACTTGTTACAAATGTAATGAACCTTGGGTTAAAGGTCACACGTGTAAGAAAAGAATAAATGTTATTGAAACCTCCCAGAATTCTGAACCTAGTAATCATGAAGATGAGAATGTGGAATCCAGTGAGGATTGCAAGAGTAACATATCTTACAGTGATGATGAAAATGAGATATTTGTATTAGAACAGGATATAATGTTCCTGAATGATGCTATACCTCATACAGACACATCTTTAACTTCCATAGAGGAAGCTGAAATAATTAAAGATGTATCTCATGACACTTACAAAATAACACCTATCAGAGCACCTATTATCATATGTGGAAAAGAAATGAATGCCATTCTTGACACTGGGGCTGCAGGTAGTGTAGTTTCACTTAATGCATTAATGAAACTTGATAGTAAGTACCAGGAAAAACTAGAACCTGTTCAGACAAAGAACTGGAGGGGTTTTGGTTCAGTATTAAATCCAATTGGCAAATACAAAACTGCTGTGTTCTTTAAATATAATAATGGATATGTTAGAGCAGTTTGTGAATTTGTAGTAATGGATAATAATAATTGTAGTGATTGGTTTATTATTGGCAATGATTTATTGACAAAATTTGGCATTAAACTAGATCCTGCAAACAGTTGTTTCACCATAGGGGTGAATGGTAAAAGGAAATTCAAAATATGTTCTGAAAATTCAGTATATGCCATTTCTCCTAGAGAAGAACAACTGCAAGGTGGAAGAACCACCAATGAAGTGGGTGAATTGGAAAATGAAATCCAAAAGGCCTCTTTCAGTCCTCAACTCTCAAAAATTGAACAAGAAGACATTTTGAGATTGATTAAATCATATCCTATGGCATTTGCTCATGGATCAAATGAACTAGGATTGGTCAAAGACCATGAGATGAAAATCTCTCTAAGCTGTGATCTGGATAATATTCCTGGCAGCTTAAAAAAGAAACCTTACCCAGCATCTCCTGAAAAAAGGAAAGATATTGAAGACAATATAAAATTGTTATTGGAAATGGGTATTGTTGAAAAAGTGGACACAACACCTAAGTATTGTGTCATTTCACCAGTATTAATCTCTTATGAAAAAGATAAGGCAAGATTATGCGGTGATTATAGAGCTCTGAATACATATACAGTAGATGATATTTACCCTCTACCAAGGATAGCTTCTATCCATGCTACCTTACAAGGAGCAAAATATATTTCCTGTCTGGATGGGAACAAGGGTTACCACCAGATTCCTGTGGAAAGAAATTCTCAAAATTACTTATTAATAACCACACATATGGGTATATATAAGTATGTGAGAATTCCATTTGGCCCAAAGAATGCCCCTTCAGTCTTCCAAAAATTGATGGATAGTGTTTTTCATCAGGAAATGGTTGAAGGATGGCTATTGGTCTATATTGATGACATCATAGTGTTTTCAAAAACATATGATGAACATTTAAATCACCTGAAAAGAGTCTTTCAAAAAATGGATGAAATCAATATTACTATTGCATTAAAGAAATGTAAGTTTGGATTTCAATCCTTGAAAGTACTTGGACATGTTGTATCTGGATTACAAATTTGTGTTGACCAGAATAAAGTGGCAGCAATTAATACATTGGGATACCTAAAAATGTAAAAGAGGTTCAGAGTTTTTTGGGTATGTGTGGATATTATAGACAATATATTAAAAATTACCAATCCATTGCAGCCCCTTTAACAACATTAATCAGGAAGAATGAAGCTTTCATTTGGAATAATGAAAGACAACATGCCTTTAATAAATTAAAGGAATGTTTAATGTCAGCTCCAATATTGGGACTGCCAGATTTCACCCTACCTTTTATCTTGTACACTGATGCAAGTTTCATAGGTTTGGGTGCTGCTTTACAGCAAAAACAGATAATAAATGGAAAATTATCTGAAGTAGTTATCTGTTATATATCCAGAACCTTAAGAAAAACAGAATTAAGGTATGGTGCCACACAGCTAGAATGTTTAGCCGTGGTGTGGGCTTTGGAGAAACTTCATTACTATCTGGAAGACCAGAAGTTTGAACTTATAACAGATTGCAGTGCAGTAAAATCATTACTAAACATGAAAACACCTAATAGGCACATGTTTAGATGGCAACTAGCTGTACAAGAGTACAGAGGAAGAATGACAATCACTCACAGAGCAGGAACATTGCATTCAAATGTGGATTTATTATCCAGAAGTCCTTTGCCAAATGATGCTGACAACCCAGCTTATGTGCCTGAAAATGAGGTTATACATATATTTGGGATTTATATAGTGGATTTAGAAGAAGAGTTTATGCAAACTATATTGGAAAATTATTCATCTGATACAGATTTGTCTAAACTATCTACCATTCTTAATGATCCAACAAATGCCTCCATGAGTGCATTAATTAAAACCTTGCCTCCAAAGTATAAAAATGCGTTGGAAAAAGGTAAATTATCAATTGAAGATGGATATATATATTACAGGAAAAAGTTAAGCAATGTAATAGTAATACCACCTTCTATGAAAGAGTTAATGTTGATACTTGTCATGATGACATCTTAGCTGGTCATTTTGACTTTAACAAAACATTAACCAGAGTTAAAAATACAGCCTGGTGGATAAACATGAAAGAGGATGTACAAAAATACATTGAAACATGTGACTCTTGTCAGAAATCTAAAAGATTAACTGGGAAGAGAGCTGGGTTGTTACAAAAAATAGAGCAGCCAAAAGCTCCATGGGAAATTATAAACATGGATTTTGTAACTGGCTTGCCATTAGCAGGAAAAGAAAGTTTCAATTCTTGCTGGGTAATAGTGGATAGATTAACAAAAATGTGTAAGTTTATCCCTACCCATAAAGAGGTATCTGCAAAAGACTTGGCATTACTATGGTGGACTCAGATGATGAATACTGCTGGGTTCCCCAAAGCCATAATCTCTGACAGAGACCCTAAATTTACTTCAGAGTTCTGGAAATCTTTGATGGAAGTATCAGGTTGTCAATTAAAATTGTCTACAGCTCACCATCCACAAACTGATGGGCTGGCTGAGAGGATGATACAAACTCTAGAAGACACGATCAGAAGATATTGTGCCTTTGGATTAGAATACAAAGACAATGAGAAATTCACACATGACTGGGTAACATTAATTCCTGGCCTTGAATTTGCTTATAACAGCACAACTCATTCTGTAACAGAGAAGAAACCATTTGAACTCTGGCTGGGATATGTACCAAATACCCCAGTAAATCATTTAAATAAACAACCAAGGTTGGATATACACCCTGGCACTAAATCCTTTATTCATATGCAACAAATGTGTAGAAAGCATGCAGAAGAATGCATCCAAAAAGCATTTGAATATGAAAAGAAAAGGTGGGACAAATCTCATAAAGAATTTGAATTTAAAAAGGGAGATGAAGTCCTCATATCAACACTACATTTTAACTTACAAGGTAATGTTAAATTAAAGGATCCCTTTGTAGGACCTTTTGTAGTAAATAAAATGGTTGGGAATAATGCAGTGGAAGTCATATTATATGCTCCATATGACAGGAAACATCCAGTTTTCCCTATCTCATTATTGAAACCTTACCATGCGAATGATCCTGACTTATTTCCTAAAAGAAGGGGAAGGCCTAAAAAGCAACCTGAAGAAATTGTGGAGAAAGAAGAGATTGAAAAAATACTCAAGAAAAGAATCCTTACTAAAGAAAAAGGAACTGAGTATTTACTAAGATTTAAAGGGAAATCAAATGAATTTGATAAATGGATACCTGAAAAAGAAATTTCTAATTTATCCACCCTTCTTAAAAAATTTAAACAGAAATAAATTTCTGTTCAACCAGCTGAGGGGTTAAAAAACCAGTACTCATAATATTTTATTATGTTTTATTTCTTTAAAGTTGAATCTTTAATGCTACAGATTTATTCTGAATACCTGAAAATTACAAATTAATAAAATAAAATGTATAACTTATCATTTTTTTTATTGTTTTTTTTGGGTGGGCGAGTTTCAGCCTGTATATCTCCAGAACTGAGTAAAAAGTAATGTTAAACACATGAACTATACATGGGAATAATAAATAAGAGTACACAAATAGTATACATAAGTAAAATTATGATAATACACAAAAAATGCCATTATAACACCTTATATACACGCATATATCCACCTTTTATAGGTCTTCTGTACTTAATATTAAGTTGGAATATGTTAGGGTAATCTTAAGAACCTTAAGTATAAGGCTACATAATTTTTAAGTACACTTAAAGCTGTTATATTCATTGTTTTATGCAAAAAACAAGAAATGCGCTTTATTTCACTTAAAAGTTGACTATATGCGCTATAAAATTGAGAATATCAAAATTGCGCTTTGACAGATCAATTGGGCTCATTTAGAACTATTGATTTGGCTATTTAAATGCATAAAAATAACACTTTTCAAATTTGGTGTTTTTTATGCCAGAAATGGCTTCTGTGTACTGGCCACATACTGCCTGCTTTTTTCCCATGTGAATAGCTTCATTTTTAGCAAAGTTAGCTTTTTCACACTATAATTACCCCACATTCTACGCCCACTGTGGGGAAACACACTAAAATAGGCGACAGGCGCTTATTTAGTGTCCTAGCTTAATTAATAATGCATTGACCTTGTTTGTATGCACTAATTTCATTAATAACCTCACTCTTGGCACTTTATTTCATCACCACGCTTAAATTCGCCTAATTTTAGTCAAGGATTTACCCGTGCAAGCGCCTGCCAAGAACTGCATGTAGTTACCCCACATCTCACGCTCTTTTTTAAGTTTTTGGGTGGTTTCTCAGTCAATTTTGGTTATTTTTGAATGGGAATTTCACGTAGTATAATGTCAGGATTAGCCCCATTATTTCTACAGTTAATCCCCCTTATTATTAAGCTATTATTAACCTTAAAAAGTCTCCTTTAGTCTTTAATATTATTGTTTTATACGCATATACTCTCTTTTTGTCTTTTTCTTTAATTTTGATGGATTTCCTTTATTATTACAGGATTTTGGCGGTTGTTATTCTTCTAATTATGTCATGGGTTACTGGGAATGTTGATGGGCATGTCTATTAGTTGTTTAGAGGCGTCATTAACTTTGTATTGGGTGGTACATCAAGGGAATCATTGGGGGACTCAGTGTGTATAAAAGGAGGAGGTTTTTGGGTTGTATTTATTCATTCTTTATCATTACAATTTAACCAATATAACCAAACCAATTACAATACATATCAATTAGTACTTTTATAAGACTTTTGAATAGTATCTGAATTTATATAATCTATTTTTCTACCAACTATAAAGATTGTAAGCCATATATAAGAATAGTGAGAATTATATTACTGAGACCTCTATATTTGATTATATTTTACAACTTAGTGGATTAAAAATACAGTATTCATATAGGAACATTAAAATCTTCTAGACAACTGACTATTCAAGCTAGTTCACGTCCTTGTACTTGACCTTAGCCTGACATAAACAATAATATTGGGCGCTTTTTTGACCCTTAATTGTGTCAGAAAAATTATTTAATAAATTATAACACTTATTTAATAACATAGTATTAAAATCCTCACTTTAAATTAGAAATATCATTAAATTAATTATATGTTTCATTTAAACTAGTCATTGAATTAATTACATAGTTAAAACAATTAATTAAAATTGCTTTATACTTGATTGAATTGATTACATGGATTTTTGGTGTGAAAATAATTCTATTTGTTTTAATTAAACCCTTTACATGTCACTATAATGTCTGTTTTGGATTATTTTACTCACTGTTCTCATGTTTCAGACTTACTTGGTTACTAGTTATTTTAACTAATTGTTTTGGGGACTTATGGAGGGAAAATTAGTTACTTACTCATGGGTTTAGTTGATTGTCTCATGTTTTTCTCTCAGTCTCCATGTTTTAGTTCTATTCTTTATAATTTCTTGTTTCATTTTATTCCTCTTTTGTAATTACTATATTGTTATGCTTCAGAGGGTCCTTTGCCTATAAAACGCTTTGGATTATCCACTGTAGCTGCATCACTATTTACACTCAACTAAAATATAATTTTTAATCTATTACATTTATTTTATTTTTATTAAAATCTTTAAAAGTAAATAAATATTCTACAGTTGCCTTAAGTCTATCAATAATAAGAAGTGTCTACCGCGCATTGAAAATAACTACTCATTAAATAATTATATTAAAAATTTATTAAACCTCATCGTTGTATAAAGTCCCTATAGTCTAATCATTGCCTCTCTTTTAAAATAGTTATATCACTTTATTGTTTTATTCAATTCCCTTTATATTATCTCTTTTCCTCCTTCTTCTAGACAACCGTCTGATAGCTTTTGTCTCTCACTTTGTAGTCCGCATTACTTACATTACCTTACAATATATAAAATAACAATTTTTTTTTACATCTTTACATATTTTTCTATCAATTTTATTAAAGTGTTTTTACATGCTATTAAAATTAAGAACTATATCTAGATGACAAGTTTCTTTATAAGAAGTTCAATTTTTATGTATTTTTTCTGCTAAAGTAGAGAGAAAAAATTATTACTTACTTGAATTAAATAAAACCCTTACGTTAAAAAGTTGTTACAAATATTTTTATTCTTCTTAGTTTTTTTGTTGATATATTTTTATTTTTCTTAGTTTTCCTTTAAGTTTTTCTTCTTCTTCTTTAACTTATGTATCTTTTCTTCCTTACTCTAGATGACCCGCAAACAATGCTATGATAAGGACATACTGGCAAACTAAACAGAATGTGTTAGGTGCACACCAGTGATTCTATTTTTCATTTTATGTCAATTCAAATTTCAAGCACATACTTACAGCATTACAAAATTTAATAATTTATGACAATATTCCTCAGATTTATACATAATACACAACCATTAATATATATGGTCTACAAATGTGATATTATAAACATATTTAAAGAAAAAATTGTAAATTGCTCATAATTAAATATTTCAGTGATTGTGAAAGGTTTACACTGCAAAAAATCAAGTAGCTATCCTTATATTCAGTTTTGATTTAAGAGTCAATTTGATTTGATATTGCGTGAGCTAGTGAACTCATTTTTAAGTTCGCAGTCTTTCCAGAAGAATTATAGCTGAGCTGAAATTGATTTAAGTCAAAGATAGGGATTAGCACCTGCTATCAGGGGCCCGTGTTTTTTTTCTGGTGTAAAGAGTCACAAAATTATTTACTCTTTATCATCATTTTACTCATATTGATTGTCATTACCACACTTACAAGTTACTAATGATAAAAACTAAAAAAATAATGAACTACTCTATTTCAACTAAATCTGGAAACTTTGGAGTGCTTTTGAGAGCAACCATTTCATCAGGAAACTATTTCCTGAGTAGAGGACTCAACTTCTTGCACCAAGTTTCAATGGCTGGTGGCACCTCCCAACAAAAATACTTACCTTTATATACTGGTGGAAGTGAAGCACCTTCCAAAAAACTCCCTTGATTGAAATGTGAGACTGAGGGATAAAAAAATGTACTAAAGGATTTGTGTTCCCCATAAAATTATCAGATACAAAGTTAGAAGACATTATTTGAATGTTTTAGTCAGCTTGAATCACTACCACAGGGACTCCAAACATATTTTATGCAACACTTCTATGTGAAGTAGCCCCAAAACATGTCTTCTTTGGTGCTGGTGAGTAGAAATATAATTTAATCAACAGATATTTCTGTTTCCTCTCTCCCAAACTGATTGTCATATTTTGGCTCCTGGTCTATTATTTGTTACACAATTTTTCATCCTGTATACTCCAAGGACTGAGTAAACATTATTTATAAAATATTTTAAACACATGTAGTACACATGGGAGCAATAAATAAAGGTATACAAATTGTATACATAAGTGAGATCAATGATTTAACACAATATATTCAATTAAAATACCTTATATACATGCATATATCCACCTTTTATAAATCTTATATACTTAATATTAAGCTGAAATATTTCAGAGTAATCTTAAGAACCTTAAACATAAGGCTACATAGTTTTTAAGTAGTCTTAAAGCTGTTGTTTTCATTTTTTTATGGAAAAAACAAGAATTGCATTTTAAAATCACTTAAAAGTTTAATATATGCACTATAAATTTAGTAATATTTAAAATTTTCCATGAAAGATCAATTTTTGTTAATTAGGATTATTAATTTGTCAACTCAAATTCATAAAAATAACACTTTTAATATTTGGTGTTTTATGCAAGAAATTGCTTCTGTGTACTGGACACATACTGCCTGAAATTTTACCATGTGAAAAGCTTCATTTTTAGCAAAGTTAGCATTTTCATACTCTAATTACCCTGCATTGTTTGCCCACCATTGGGAAACATGCTAAAAAAGGCAACAGGTGCTAATTTAGTGTCCTAATTTAATTATAAGTGCATTGACCTCATTAAGGGGTATCAATGTTAAAAAACTGAAATTATTTAAAATTTATTTTGAAGCACAAAAAGAAAGTAACAAACTTGAGTTTAATAATACATATAAAGGTGTTTTGGGGGATAGATATGACATATATGAGGAAATAGTAATTACTGATTTGGTAGAAAAAAGAGGTATTTTGAAATGTCATATTTCTAACATTGATACCCCCTATTATATGCACTAATTTCATTAACAACCTCAAGATTTGCACATTTAATTTACTACCACACTTAAATTTTCCTAAATTAGTTAAGGATTTAAGTGTGAAAGAACCTTCCAAGGACTGCATTCAGTCACCCCACATCTCATGTCCTTTTTTGGTTTTCTCAGTAGTTTCTCAGTCAATATTGGTCATAATTGGATGGAGATTTCATGTAGTAATCTGGAATAATTAGCCCCTAAATTTCTACTTTTAACCCTCCTTTATATTTTGTAATATTTAGTGTTATTATTTCTTTTTTTAGTCTTTTATTTTAAGGTATTACATGCATATACTCTCTTTTTTGCTTATTCTTTTATTTTGGTGGATTATCCCCATTACTCCAGGATTTTGGCAGGTGATATCATTATAATTGTGTTATTAGTCATTCCTTATATTGAAATACAGATTTATTAGATAGAATGAGACAAAATTTCCTGTTTATAGGATTTTTAAATAAGAGAGACACATTGGAGAATTATTGGCTATAAAATGAGGGAGTTTTTGGGCTTGTTTTCTACATTCTTCTTCATTACAATTAAAACATATAGAAATTACAATTACAATACATTTCATTAGTACTTTTAAAGTCATTGAAAATTTTTTGAATTATATTCTTTATTTTTCTACCAACTATAAGATTGTAACCCATGTATAAATAGTGAGATTAAAATTACTGAGGTCCTTATATTGTGTTATATTTTAATACTTATTGGATTTTTACTACAATATTCATATAGGAACATTAAGATATTTTAGATAACTGACTATTCAAGCTATTCACATCTCTGTAATTGAACTCAGCCTGAAAATTGGGGACTTTTCCTCAAGAATTCTGTTGGTTATCTTCCAGTAAGTAAAAATTCAAAAGAGGCTACAAGTAGAGAAAATCCCTGTAGAAATATCTGTATAATTACAACAGGTTGAGGTCACTTCATATAGTGACTTCATAAAAAGAAGCCCTGTTATATAATAAAATTTTCATATTGAATAAACAATTTTACCACAAATTGAACAAAAAATTGTTCTTAGTGGGAGTCTGTCAATAGACCAATTAATTTTGTGATCTTTTCTGATAATAAAACCAGATAATGAAAACTGATTAATTTATAATCTTCAACAGTACTTTTAATCCCTTTTTATTGGTTTGTAAAACTCATTTAATATTTGAAAAGAATATTTCTCTAATATTTCTTTTTTAAATATAAAAACATGGCCACATATTGTAGAACAGTTAAATCAAATGATCACATAAAAGTATACTTGACTTTTGGCACTTATTAATTAAATAAAAACCTAAAAGTTAGCAATTAAATTGACTTAACTAGTGTTAAATCATACTGATAAAACTCGTTTTTTGAAGTTTAATTAACTTTTTCAATTTTTGATTTAAATTCCACATAAAAAATGTGTGACAAGGTTGACATTGTGAGTAATAAGGTAAAACTTTATAATATAAGACCTAAAGCTGAAAGACCTGTTACAAGTCATTCAAATGGAGGAAATATCTCTAACAAACAGAACTCTCAACATATTTTTGTGGAGAAAAGGGAAAAACTTCTTAACCAAATAACAATAAAGAAATGAAAAAACACATTACAAGAACAAATTCACTCTCTTCCAACTCCTCTAAACACCCTCACCATAAAATTCAATAACATTGTAGAACAGATGAAAAATCTGGAAAAAAGAGAGAATAGGGATTTATAGAAGCCAATCAAGCTCTTATAGGATTAAAAGCTCAGCCAAAATCAATAGTCAAAAACCCTTCCACGGTTGTAACAGCAGCACCTCCAGCTCAAGAAGAGGATCAAAAAACTACAGTGAGCAAACGGAAATGGGACTGGTACTCCCAGAACTAATACTACACTACACAGAAGGGTTCCAGCAGTCACCCTTACAGGGGAAAGAAAAAGAGAGGCAGGGGAAATAGAATAAGACCTTGGTAAGTCATCTATCTTCTCATAATCAATTATATGATACTAACAATGAATTACTCATAGGTAATGAGATTGATAGGGATGAAGTAAATATAATTAATAAAGATCTAAAAAATTACTCATTTGAACATGGCATTTAAGATTCATTTTTTAATGATGACAATGTACATAGTTCTATTGATAAAAAACACAATACTAGGTATATTAAAATGGAAACAAATGATTTAAATCTTGAGCCAAATAATAGTGATGAGTCTTCTGAGTTGGACACAGATAAAATTGAATATTTATTAAAAGAAAATCAAATGTAATTAGAAATTATAAGCAAATTATTATTAAGAATCAAAAAATTAGAAGAATTCTATAGAGAGTCTAACAATAATACAGAATGTGTATTATTAAACATTATAAAATCATTGAGTACTACTTCCAATAAATTAAAGGTGATTGAAGATTCAAATAATGAATGTACAAATGAAAATAAAAAATTAATTCTGAGATCAAGAATTTATACAATAAATTAGAAAATTCTCAGAAAATAATGGCTTCAATTGAGGGACAGGTAAAATTGTCACTTTCAAATGTAAATAATACTTTATCACATGTACCTGTAAGAAGAGATAGGTTACAAAGATTTAAAATTGAAATAGCTAATATTTTGAAAAATACTAACAAAATAAATGACAACACCTCTTATGGGGAAAATATACCACTTCATATGAACCATTCATATGAAAAACCAATGATTGGAAAAGAAAATAGTGTCACAGAATCTGAGAGTAAAAAATCAGTAAAAGATGAAATACATGATCATCTATCCAAAGTAATTGAATTAATAAATATTCATAAGTTTAAGGAAGTCAGAAATAGCCAAATTAAGTGTCCTAATTTAGGTCAGTACCCTTCTTTTGATGGGGATTCAAAATCTGATTGGCAACAATTCATACAAATTACCTGATCAAGTAATTACATCAAAATTAATATCTTTATTTACAGATGTGGATTTATTTTGGTTTTAATCTGTATTGAGTGAGGGAATTAACTACTACTGGGTTGAATGGAAGGCTCTAATTGAAAGACAATTTGGTGGCCCAAAATTTAAAATCACTCAACAAAGATTGTGTGAAAAAACCTGATATAATCCAAATGCTGGGGATAAACCAATGGTATCTTTTATTGAATTTAATATAAATCATGAAATTTATGGATCCAAAAATAGATTATGATGAATGGAAAGAAAAAATAATTTATAAATTGCCTATATCAGTGAGAGACATTATTGTAGCTAGAGCTAAAAACATCAGAGATACTTCTGGGTTTATTAATATATGCAATGAAATATTAATGAATCACAAATATTAAACAAGGTATAATCATTATAAGAAAAATTTTGAGGTATTAAAAAACTACTAAAAATAAGTTACCAGTGGAGAAGAAAAAACCTTCTGCTCCTAATGTCCCTAAGAGACAAGAAAATAACACTTACTAAAAATGTAATGAGCCTTGGGTTAAAGGTCATACTTGTAAGAGGGGAATAAATGTTATTAAAAACTCACAAAGTTCTGAACCCAGTAATCATGAAGATGAAAAGGAGGAGTCTAGTGAGAATTGTAAAAGTAACATTTCTTAAAGTGATGATAAAAATAAGATATTTGTATTAGAGCAGGATATTATGTTCCTGAATGAAGCAATATCTCCCACAGACACATTTTTAACTTCAATTGAGGAAGCTGAAATAATTAAAGATGTAAATGATGATGCTTAAAAATCACACCTATTAGAGCACCTGTTATTATATTTGGAAAAGAAATGAATGCCATTCTTGACACTGGGGCTTTAGGTAGTGTAGTTTCTGTTAATACCTAAATAAAACTTGATAGTAAGTACAAAGAAAAACTGGAACCTTTACTGACAAAGAGCTGGAGGGATTTTGGCTCAGTATTATGTCCAATTGGCAAATAAAAAGCTGCTATATTCTTTAAATATAATAATGGATATGTAAGATCAGTATGAGAATCTTTAGTAATGGATAATAATAATTGTAGTGATTGGTTTTTTATTGGTAATGACTTATTGGCCAAATTTGGCATCAAACTAGATTCTGCAAATAGTTGTTTTACTATAGGCATGAATGGAAAAAGAAAATTCAAGATTGGCTCTGAAAATTCAATTTATTCCATTGCTCCTAAAGAAGAACAACTCCAAGGTGGAAGAACCACCTCTGAAGTGGTTGAGTTGGAAAGTGAAATCCAAAAATCCTCTTTCAGTCCTCAACTCTCAAAAATCAAAGAATAAAATTATTTTGAGATTGATAAAATCTTACCCTATGGAATTTTCTCATGGTTTAAATGAATTAGGATTGGTCAAAGACCATGAGATAAAAATCTCTTTAAATTTTGATTTGGATAATATTCATGAAATCTTAAAACAGAGACCTTACCCAGATACTCCTGAAAAAAGGAAAGACATTGAAGACAACATTAAGAAGTTGTTATAAAAGGGTATTGTTGAAAAAGTAGACACAACACCTAAGTATTATGTTATTTCACCAGTTTTAATCTTATATGAAAAAATAAGGCAAAATTATGTGTTGATTACAGAGCTCTAAATACATTCACTGTGGATAATATTTACCCTCTCCCAAGGATAGCTTCTATCCATGCTACCTTACAAGGATAAAAAAATATCTCCTGTTTGGATGGAAACAAAGGTTACCACCAGGTTCCCGTGGAAAAAAATTCTCAGAATTTATTACTCATAACCACACACATAGGAATATATATATATGTGAGAATGCCTTTTGGCCCAAAAAATGCCCCTTCAGTCTTCCAAAAATTGATGGATAGTGTTTTTTGTCAGGAAATTGTTGAAGGATGGCTCTTAGTTTATATTGATAACATCATAGTGTTTCAGAAACATATGATGAGAATTTAAATCACCTGATAAGAGTATTTCAAAAAATGGATGAAATTAATATAAAAATTGCATTAATGAAATTTAATTTTGGATTTCAATCCTTGAAAGTACCTGGAAATGTTATATATGTATAAAATATTTGTGCTGACAAGAGTAAAGTGGCAGCAATAAAAAACATTAATATACCTAAAAAATTGAAGTATGTTCAAAGCTTTCTAGGTATGTGTTGATACTATAGGCAGTATATAAAAAATACCAATTCATTGAGATCCCTTTAACAACATTAATCAGGAAAAATGAGGCTTTCATTTGGAATAATGAAAGACAAAATGCCTTGGATAAATTAAAGAAAATCTTAATGTAAGCTCCAATATTGGGACTTCAAAATTTTAAACTCCACTTTATCTTGTTTTCTGATGCAAGCTTTACAGGGTTAGGTGCTGCTTTAAAGAAATAACAGATAATAAATGGTAGATTATCTGAAGTAGTTATCTGTTATATATCCAGAACCTTGAGAAAGACTGAATTAAGGTATGGTTCCACCCAAATGGAATGTTTAGCTTTTATGTGGGCTCTGGATAAACTTAATTACTATCTGGAAGATCATAAATTTGAATTAATAACAGATTGCAGTGCAGTAAAATCATTACTAAACATGAAAACACCTAATATGTCAGCCAGGCTATTCCAGGAGTCCAGTAAATGATATATAAATTATAAAACCTTAAAGAGTGGGTAAGACTTGTATTTAATGAATATAACTTAATATTTTATTGCATAATGAAATTATATAAGAATTTTATTATATACAAGTGTTACATTAAATTTATTAGTTATATATATTTTTATATACAATTAAATTGAGCATAATATAATATATTCTACAAATAATGGCGCATTTTTATGTATTTAATAATTATAAATTTATATTTAATTAATTGAAAAAAACATATATTATAATTATAAGTGTAAAATTGGCTTATAATATATTTAAATTAATTATTTAAATTTATATATTAAATAACACCTCTCATATAATACTAAACAATAATTAATGACGCTTCTTTTGACCCTTAATTGTGTTAGAAAAAACAAATAAATTAATTTATACTAAATTGAGATTAATTACATGATTTGTTGCATCAAAGTATTTTTTTGTTTCACTTAAAATATCCTTTAATCAGATTGTACCATCTGTTTGGAATTATATTTCTCATAGTTCCTATGTTCCAATCTTGTTTAGTTATTCACTATTTTCACTTACTGATTTGGGAATTAATGACGGGAAAATTGGATTCTTAATTGGGGTTTTAATTAATTGTTTCATGTTTTTCTCTATATTGTTATGTTTCATTTACTCTTTGATATATTTGTTTTATTCTATTCTAATCATTGTATTTACAAATATAGTAGCGCTTCAGAGGACCCATTGCCTATAAAAGGGCCTTGGATAATCCCCTGTAGCCTCATCACTTATTACACACTCAACAAATTAAATAACCATTTTATTATGTTTATATTTTTTTATTAGTAATACAAATCTAATTTAAATTCTATACAACAAATCAAAGGTTGCTTTAAGTCTAATAGTAATTAAAATTGTTTGCCGTGCAGTACCCTTACATTTAATAATATTATTATTAATAAAATCTAAGTTTTTGTCACCTCTTAAAGTTGCTCACCGTTGTCTCCCTCTCAAATAAATTATATATATATATTTGGTTTATTTCTTTATTTTCCTTTGTCCTCCTCCTTCTCTCCTCCTTTTTCTCCTATTTTTCTTACCTTTTCTAGACGACTGACCGACAACTGGGGGCCTTTCCAAACGACGACGACAATCGAGCCTGGCGACGAACGACAAAATGCACGGACCACCTAGCAAAACGAAACTTTGGCCGCGACTGTGTTTCGAACTTGGGTTCGACATCTTAGGTTTATATAATATTAATTTTTATATTATTTTGAAGTGATTTTTCAATCACTATAGTAAGTTCACCTTTGCGCCTCTCACTCTTATTACTATATTTTTATTGCAATAACAGTGATTGTGGCTTAATTGCTGATTCACTGAGTGTAAGTGTTCAATTTTAAAAAAATTTTTTTTTCCTGGTTGACCATTATAGAGTGTTAAATCCTCTTAGTCCTAGAAGAATTGACATTTTTTAATACAAAATTGAATTATTAATTATTGTTAATTTTGGTTGACTTAAAAGTACATTGTGCTTAGTCCCAAATATATTGCCATATTTAATATTGGTAATTAATTGGTTGAATGAACTTGATTTTTATTCCCAATTTAACCTTGCAATCCATTTTTTTAAAAAAAAGATTAATTTTTTATAATTATTACTTTATATTGAAAATTATTTTTTCTATAATTTAATTAATAAAATTTTTTTTTTATTATTTGGAGCAATTATTGACTAACTTTTATTATTTTTTTATAAAATTAAAAGTAAATTAAAAGTCTTCCCACTAATATGTCCAACAATTTGGCAGAAAAAATGGATAACATGCAAGTGGATGAAATAGAAATTGACTATGATGCTGACACTGTAAGTTCTTCTAAAGTTGGTCATAAAAAATCTTATGCTAACACAAAGAATTCACATACTTCAGGATGTGGAAATGACAGGAAATGCAAACAAACCAAACCCCCTTCCCCCAGTACCACAGAAGGAAGTAAAGCCTCTAGTGCCTCAAGAAGGTCTTCCAAAAGGCTTCAAAATAAAAAAGCTTCCTCTGCCACAACAAATCAGCAACCTATCCAGTCATATAAAAGAGTTGAAGACAGAAAATATGACGTACAAAGCAAAGGTAGACACATTGTGGGATCAGGTCCAAGAACTCAGGAACCAGATTCAGGCCCAGGCCCCTCCTCAGTTGCCTCCCAATCAGCCTCAGTTTCAGGCTCAACCTTCACAGCCACCCAGCTCCACCATCCAAAATCCAAATACTATGGAAGTAGAGCAATGGAAATGGGATTATCTAATGAGTCACTACCAACAGAATGTGCAACACCCTCCTCATCATCAGCCTGGCCCATCCAGAACACCCAATTTCCATCCACCTCCTCATCACTACCAACAAGGCAGGAGAAAGAAGGCCCAAGCACAATCCCAAACCCAGTCCCAGGGGAAGTTTCCTCCTCTGCCATGGTAAGTAATTTGGTTGATAGTCACTTGGGTATGTTTTCTAATAAATCTTCTTCTGCAGGTAATATTATTGAACATGGTGAAAGAACAGTTAAACCTGTTAAAAGACAGCTTCCTGTAACTAGTAGCCCTATTGATGTAATTAGCAAATTGTCATTTGATGAACCTTTAAATTTAACTTCTACATCTTAAATTAATCCTTCTCTTGCAATTAAAAATGATTCTGTTCCCCCTGAAATCTATACCTTAATTGAAAAAACTTCTGAAGAAATATTGAAAGATACCCTTGATTTTAATATTGTGAAAGACAAACATGTGAGAGATGTGTTAATCCATGAAAATGATAGATTAAATAATTTACACTTGCAATGTAAAGTGAGTTCTTCTGTACAAGATACAGCTTATTTAAAAATCAAAGAAACCTTGAATATTGTTCTTAGTCAACAAAAACAAATAAGAAGTGACCATAGAGCTATCTCAGATAGAAATATCAGTCTACATAAGACCTTGAGTGAATTGAAACCCCTTATTGAGGAAAATTATTCATTCAAAAACGAAATAAAATCTCTGCAAAATGAGTTTAAGAAGCTAAAAAATGATTTCCATGCACTAAGTACCAAACACTCAGTTTCTGAGGACAGAAATGTTCTATCTCTTGCAAAAGTAAATGACCAGATGTCTGAAATTCCAAGAATAAGAAACTATGTGTCTGACCTACAGGAAAAGTTCTCAACCTTAAACACCAATAATGAATTAAATGAGATTTCTGTAAATAAGCTGCATAAAAATAAAGGGAAAAGACCTGAGCAAAGTTCATCCTTTCTTCCTCATATTTCAACCATTAAACAAACTGACAATGAGTCTGTAAAATCTTTTGCTACTAGCAAAAAATCTTGTGATGGTCATGCACCAGCTGTTTCTGTAAATAATGAAATTTCTGAACACCTGGCTAAACTTCAGGAATTATTAATAATGAATAATTCAAACCAAAAAGTGGACCATCCCAGTAGTCAGAAAAATTGGCCTAAGTTAAACCAATATCCTACCTTTGATGGTGATTCTTCCTCTGATTGGCAACACTTTATCCAGAGAATTGATAATTTAAAGAGATCTTATAAACTACCTGATGAGGAAATTGTTTCTAAGCTAATTTCTTTATTTTCCAATGTAGCCTTGATGTGGTATGAATCTGTCCTCTTAGATAACAATCATTATACATGGAATGATTGGAAATCCTTGATTGAGAATCAGTTTGGTGGTTCAAAATTCAGGTTATCTCAGCAGAGCCTGTATGATAATACTAGATATGTATCCTCCTCTGTTGAAAAGCCCATTGTTTTTCTGATGAAAATAACTAAAATCCTTAGAGCAATTGATCCAAATTTGGATTATGATATTTGGAGAGATAAAATCTTGTATAAATTACCAAATTCTCTTAGGGATTTGATTGTTGCTAGAACTGAGCATGTAAGGGAAAATTTTTCTTTCATTAATATCTGTAATGAAGTACTACTCAACCATAGATATGAACCAAAGAATTACCTTAGTAAATCTTATAATGATCAGAATAAACCTTCTATAAAGCTCCCAGAAAAATCTGGTAAACCCTCTGCCCCAGTTGCACCTAAAAAATATGCAACAAATACTTGTTATAAATGTAACAAACCATGGCAGAAGGGTCATGTTTGTGACAAGAAAATTCATCTTGTTGAACAAAATGAAGACACTGATGAAGTTGAACTTGATGTCAATAATTCTTCCAGTGACTGTGAAAGTAATATCTCCTATGACAATGAATCTGTTAAAGATGTTTTAATGTTGGAACATGATGTCCATTATTTAAATAATATATCTGAAGATTGTGTATTGAATTTATCTTCAGTAGAAAATGCTGAGATAATTAAAGATATTACTAACAATTCTATTCCTATATCCCCTTTAAAGGCACCTGTTATCATTAATGGTAAAAATGTTGATGTAGTTCTTGATTCTGGTGCTGGAGGAAGTGTAGTATCTGAAAAAGCTTTGGCTTCAGTGGATAAGGAATATTTGAGTAAATTATTGCCTATAACTTCTGAAAAATGGAGAGGGTATGGTTCTACCTTATTTCCTATTGGCAAATACAAAACCTCTGTATTTTTCAAATATAATGGTGGTTTTTTCAGAGCTATTTGTGAGTTTGTTGTCATGAAAAATGATAATTTGAGCAATTGGTTTATTATGGGAAATGATATTTTAACCATGTTTGGTGTGAAACTGGACCCAGCAAATAATTGCTTTACCTTAGGAATGAATGGGAAAAGAAAATTCAAAATTTCTTCTCCTAGACCTTCTGGGCATTTGTTGAAATCTTGTAACTCACTTACCCAATGTAAAGGTAGAACAACAACTGAAATGGATGATTTATTACATGAAATAAATACTGCTTCTTTTGGTGATCAGTTGACTTGTGAACAAAAAGATTCTATTGTTGCCTCTATTACCTCTTTCCCGATGGCTTTTGCTCATTGGTCTCATGTCTTGGGAATTGTTCAGGAAGAAATGAAGATTACCTTATCCTGTAATTTGAGTGATATTCCTCCTACCCTTAAGAAAAAACCATATCCTGCTTCTCCATCAAAAAGAAAAGATATTGAAGATAATATTGAAAAATTATTGAAAATGAATATCATTGTGAAAGTGGATGTCACCCCCAAATATTGTGTCATCTCCCCAGTCTTAATTTCTTATGAAAAAGATAAAGCTAGATTATGTGGAGATTACAGAGCTTTAAATACTTATACTGTTGATGATATTTATCCTTTACCCAGAATTAATTCAATACATGCTACCTTGCAAGGTGCAAAATTTATTAGTTGTCTGGATGGTAATAAAGGTTATCATCAAGTTCCAGTTGAGAAAAATTCTCAAAATTTTTTGCTTATTGCTACTCATATGGGAATATATAAGTATGTTAGGATGCCATTTGGCCCTAAAAATGCTCCTTCAGTTTTCCAGAAGGTCATGGATAACACTTTCCATCAAGAAATTATTGAAGGTTGGCTCATGGTTTATATTGATGATATTATTGTTTTTTCTAAAACTTTTGATGAACATATGATTCACTTGAATAGAGTTTTCCAAAAAAATGGATGAAATCAATATGACCTTATCTTTAAAAAAGTGTAAATTTGGTTTTCAATCTTTGAAAGTCCTTGGCCATGTTGTGTCAGGCTTACAAATTTGTGTAGACCATAATAAAGTTGCTGCCATTCAAAATGTGAAAGCACCAACTTCTGTAAGAGAAATCCAAAGTTTTTTGGGTATGTGTGGCTTTTATAGACAATATATTAAAAATTATCAGGTCATAGCCTTGCCTCTTACAAAACTAACCAGAAAAGATGTTGCTTTTCTCTGGAATAATGACTGTCAGAAAGCTTTTAATACATTGAAAAGTTGCTTAATGACAGCCCCTATATTGGCTCTTCCAGATTTTAACAAGCCATTTGTACTTTATACAGATGCTAGCTTTATTGGTCTGGGTGCTGCCCTTCACCAAAAGCAAATTATTAATGATAAATCCTCAGAGGTTGTAATTTGTTATATTTCAAGAACCTTAAGAAATAGTGAATTGAAATATGGTGCCACTCAATTGGAGTGCTTAGCAGTTGTTTGGGCTTTGGAGAAACCTCATTACTACTTGGATGACCAAAAATTTGAGTTGGTAACTGACTGTAGTGCTGTGAAATCTCTCTTAAACCTCAAGACACCTAACAGACATATGTTCAGGTGGCAACTTGCTGTTCAAGAATACAGAGGAAGGATGACTATTATCCATAGAGCTGGAAATGTTCACTCTAATGTTGATATGCTCTCCAGAATGCCTCTGCCAAATAATGACTCCAATCCTGCTTATGTACCTGAAGATGATACTGTTCATATACATGGTATATTTATAGTTGATATGGAGGAAGAGTTATTACAGTTAATACTGGATTCATATGATAAAGATTCTGATTTAAATAAATTAGTTACTTTTTTGAATGATCCTAAGAATGCTTCAATTCAAGCATTAATAAAAACTCTTCCTGCAAAGTACCAAAATGCTTTAAATAAAGGAAAGTTTTCTATTGAAGATGGTTATATATATTATAGAAGGAAGCTTACCAATGTAATTGTTATTCCTCCTTCAATGAAAGAAACTATCCTTAAACTTTGTCATGATGACATATTAGCTGGTCATTTTGATCTTGAAAAAACATTAATTAGAATCAAAAACACTGCATGGTGGGCTAATATGTCTGAAGACACAAAATTATATGTTGAATCTTGTGATTCCTGCCAAAAATCTAAAAGGTTAACAGGTAAGAGAGCAGGCTTATTACAACATATTGAAGCACCTAGTGCTCCCTGGCAAATCATTAATATGGATTTTGTCACTGGTCTTCCTGTTGCAGGTAAAGACAGCTTTAACTCTTGTTGGGTGATAGTGGATAGATTCACAAAAATGTGCAAATTTATTCCAACCCACAAAGATGTATCCACCAAAGAATTAGCTTTCTTATGGTGGTCTTACATGTTTAATATTATTGGTTTTCCAAAAGCCATTATCTCTGATAGGGATCCAAAATTCACTTCTGAGTTTTGGACCTCTTTGATGGATATTTGTGGCTGTGAGTTAAAATTGTCTACAGCTCACCATCCTCAGACTGATGGTCTAGCTGAAAGAATGATTCAAACTCTGGAAGATATGATTAGAAGGTATTGTGCCTTTGGTTTAGAATATAAAGACAATGACAGATTTACTCATGATTGGGTCACTCTTTTGCCTGGTCTTGAATTTGCATATAATAGCACTGTTCATTCTGTCACTGAGAAAAAGCCTTTTGAGCTTTGGTTAGGTTATGTCCCAAACACTCCTGCTCAGATTCTCAATAATAAATTACCTAAGTTGGAACTACACCCTGGTGTAAAATCTTTTATGCAAATGCAACAGCTATGCAGAAAACATGCTCAAAGTTGTATTGATAAAGCATTTGAATATGAAAAGAAGAGATGGGATAAATCCCATAAAGAATACACATTTAACAAGGGTGATGAAGTGTTGATCTCTACTGTCCATTTCAATTTACAGGGTAACCACAAATTAAAAGATCCTTTTGTAGGACCATTTGTTGTTAAAAGAATGGTTGGTGATAATGCAGTAGAAGTTGTATTGTATTCTCCATATGGTAGGAAACATCCTGTCTTTCCCATTTCTTTGCTTAAACCTTATACTTCCAACAGTGACTTATTTCCAAAAAGAAGAGGAAGACCTAAGAAGAACCCTCAGGAAGTCACAGAAACAGCAGAAATTGATAAAATTCTCAATGATAGAATTATCACTTCTGAGAGAGGTACTGAATATTTATTGAGATATAAGAACAAATCATCTGAACATGATGCATGGATACCTGGCAAGGAAATTTCAAATCTGCCTGCTCTGTTGAAAAAATACAAAAAGAAAAAATCTTAGCATTTTTTTTATTGTTTTTTTAGAGTGAGGGGGTGTCAGCCAGGCTATTCCAGGAGTCCAGTAAATGATATATAAATTATAAAACCTTAAAGAGTGGGTAAGACTTGTATTTAATGAATATAACTTAATATTTTATTGCATAATGAAATTATATAAGAATTTTATTATATACAAGTGTTACATTAAATTTATTGGTTATATATATTTTTATATACAATTAAATTGAGCATAATATAATATATTCTACAAATAATGGCGCATTTTTATGTATTTAATAATTATAAATTTATATTTAATTAATTGAAAAAAACATATATTATAATTATAAGTGTAAAATTGGCTTATAATATATTTAAATTAATTATTTAAATTTATATATTAAATAACACCTCTCATATAATACTAAACAATAATTAATGACGCTTCTTTTGACCCTTAATTGTGTTAGAAAAAACAAATAAATTAATTTATACTAAATTGAGATTAATTACATGATTTGTTGCATCAAAGTATTTTTTTGTTTCACTTAAAATATCCTTTAATCAGATTGTACCATCTGTTTGGAATTATTTTTCTCATAGTTCCTATGTTCCAATCTTGTTTAGTTATTCACTATTTTCACTTACTGATTTGGGAATTAATGACGTGAAAATTGGATTCTTAATTGGGGTTTTAATTAATTGATTCATGTTTTTCTCTATATTGTTATGTTTCATTTACTCTTTGATATATTTGTTTTATTCTATTCTAATCATTGTATTTACAAATATAGTAGCGCTTCAGAGGACCCATTGCCTATAAAAGGGCCTTGGATAATCCCCTGTAGCCTCATCACTTATTACACACTCAACAAATTAAATAACCATTTTATTAAGTTTATATTTTTTTTATTAGTAATACAAATCTAATTTAAATTCTATACAACAAATCAAAGGTTGCTTTAAGTCGTATAGTAATTAAAATTGTTTGCCGCGCAGTACCCTTACATTTAATAATATTATTATTAATGAAATCTAAGTTTTTGTCACCTCTTAAAGTTGCTCACCGTTGTCTCCCTCTCAAATAAATTATATATATATATTTGTTTTATTTCTTTATTTTCCTTTGTCCTCCTCCTTCTCTCCTCCTTTTTCTCCTATTTTTCTTACCTCTTCTAGACGACTGACCGACATAATAAGTGCATGTTTAGATGGCAACTAGCTGTACAAGAAAACAGAGAGAGAATGACAATCACTTACAGAGCAGAAAACTTGCATTCTAATGTGGATTTATTATCCTGAAGTCCTTTTCCAAATGTTACTGACAACCCAGCTTATGTCCCTAAAAACGATGTAATACATATTTTTGGGATTTATACAGTGGATTTAGAGGAAGAATTTATGCAAATAATATTAGAAATTTATTCATCTGATAAATAATTGTCTTAATTATCAAACATCATGAATGATCCAAAAAAACTTCAATGAGTGCATTAATTCAAACTTTACCTCCAAAGTGTAAAAATTCATTGGAAAAAAGGTAAACTGTCAATTGAAGATGGATACATATATTACAGAAAATAGCTAAGTAATGAAATAGTTATACCTCCATCTATGAAAGAGTTAATGTTAAGTACCTGCCATGATGACATCTTAGCTGCTCATTTTGAATTTAAAAAAACATTAAATAGAGTTAAAAACACAGCCTGGTGGATAAACATGAAAGAAGACTTACAAAAAAACATTGAAACATGTGACTCTTCCCAAAAATCTAATAGATCAACTGGGGAGAGAGCTGGGTTGTTACAAAAAATAGAGCAGCCAAAAGCTTGATGGGAAATTATAAACATGGAATTTGTAACGGGATTTCCATTAGAAGGAAAAGAAATCCTCACTTCTTTCTGGGTAATTGTAAATAGACTAACAAAAATGTGTAAGTTTATTTTTAAAAAAGGAGATGAAGTCCTTATTTCAACACTACCTTTTAACTTATAAGTTAATTTTAAATTAAAAGGATACTTTTGTGGGACATTTTGGAGTCAATAAAATGGTTGGCAATAATGCTGTGGAAGTCATATTATATGCCTCATATGATGATACATCCAGTTTTCCCTCTCTCATTATTTAAACCTTACCATGCAAATGATCCTGACTTGTTTCCAAAAAGAAGAGCAAGGTCTAAGAAACAACATGAAGAACTTGTGGAAAAACCAGAGATTTAAAAAAAATTAATAAAAGAATCCTTACTAAAGAAAAATAAACTGAGTATTTATTAATATATAATGGAAAATCAAATGAATTTGATGAGTGGATACCTGAAAAAGAAATATCAAATCTATCCTCCCTTCATAAAAAATTTAAACGGAAAAGAAATACTGTTCAGCCAGCTGAGGGGTTAAAAACCAGCCCTTAAAATTATATTATGTTTTATTTCTTTAAAGAATTACTCTTTAATGCTACAGATTTTTCAGAATACCTAAAAAATAAAAATGAAAAAATGTATATTTTATCATTTTTTTAATGTTTTTTTTTGGTGGGAAAGTGTCAGCCTGGATAATCCTAGGACTGTGCAAATATTTCTTATAAAATATGTTAAACACATGTAGTACACATGGAAAAAAAAAGCTTCACAAATTGTATACATTAGTGAAATCAATGATTAAACACAATATATGCCATTATAATACCTTATATACTTGCATATATCCACCTTTTATAAGTATTATGTACTGAATATTAAGTCTTAATAGGTCAGGGTAATATTAAGAACCTTAAAAATAAGGCTACATAATTTTAAAGTAGAGTTAAAGCTGTTGTTTTCATTTTTTTACGGAAAAAACAAGGATTGCGCTTTAAGTCACTTAAATGTTGAAAATATGATCTATAAGTTTAATGATATTCAAAATGCTCCTTTATAGACAAATTTTTATTAATTAGGACTATTGATTTGACTACTCAAATTCATAAAAATAGCACTTTTTAATTTGGTGTTTTTTGTGCCAGAAATGGCTTCTGTGTACTGGCCACATACTGCCTGAATTTTTCCCAAATGAATAATTTCATTTTGAGAAAAAATAGCATTTTAAAACTATAATTACCCCACATTGTATTCCCACTATGGAGAAACACACTAAAATAAGTAACAGGCACTTATTTGTTGTCCTAATTTAATTATAAGTGCATTGACCTCATTAGGGGGTATCAAAGTTGTGGGATCTGCAATTAGGGATCAGGAATTTTTTTTCCTGGAATCAGACATTATCAATTGTGGAAAATTCTTATCCACTACCCCCAGGGCTAGTGGATAAGGAATCCACAATAATGCATTATCCTGCCTCTTATACCCCAATTTCCATTCCTGATTCCTGATCCCAAACTCATCACATCAATGATAGATTTTTATGAAATTCACATGACTTATAATTGCTGATGCCATACTTAAGTGTTTCCTCACTCTATGCTACTTAATTTTGGTGGCAAACCTTAAAGTTTTTTTCTATCTAGACACCCCAACTGCACATTTGGCAGTGAATACCCACTTCCCTCATCACATAATCCTTCCATCAACAACTATGAAACACCTCTCTACTAGGCAGCTACTTCACTCAACTATGAATGCTTTTGCTTTAATTTTAGTTCTTTACTATAAATCTGACTCTGATTGGAAGATGCTTTAGCCTATATGTCATTTCTTTCCAAAAACCTTACATAAACCCATGGGGGACAAATCTTCATCATGATCCAAGATGTGATCTCTGTTCCATTCTCAACATTCCTCAACTATTTTGAACTTCTCCCAATTCTTTCTTTAGAATTTATCAACTCATCTCCAAGCATCCTATATTTCATAACAATTCTCAAAATAAACAGCATGATCCTTCTATTCAACTTGCTGTTGCACTATGTTGCTTTGGCTCAAATGGAAATGGTGCTGCTGTAAGATGTTTGGATAATCTCTTTAATGTAGGATATGGTACGGTGATATTATACACCAAGGGCTGTATTATTGCTACCCTTTCCATCAAGTCTCAAAACCTTGATTGGCCAACTCCACAACAGCGACTTGAATCCTCTCAAGTAATGCAAGCCAAAGTTTTCCCCGGATGTGTAGGTTTTTTTGATGGCACAACTATACCTTTGAGTCAAAAGCCTGCTCATGATGGAAACCATTATTTTGATTGAAAAAAGAGGTTTCTTCAAAAAAATTTCCAATTTCACATCTTTCATAAAATAACTTTTTATCTTCTTTGTAGATACTCTATTGCCATTCAACTTGTCTGTGACGTCAACAAAAAGTTAATTGCTTTTCATAGTGGCTGACCTGGCTCATGTCATGTGTCAACCTAGGTATCCCCAGGACTGAGTAATTCTTATGTTTAAAATAAGATAAACTTAATTACATTAAGCTTATAACTTAAAAATAAGGTTAAAACACTTATATATATGGTTATAATACATATATATATAATAGGGGGTATCAATTTTGACCGATCCACAATTAAATTAATTGCGGAAAATAATCTGCATACCCCAATTATCTTCCGCAATTATTTTTGCTAATAATTGGGTTATTAGACACTTTATGTGTCAATGTTCACCTCTTATCCAACATTTTTATCCTCAATATTTAATAACCACATCTTGGACAACTTTCTGGATATCCCAGCCTTCCCACCTTGCTGCCTACTCCTACCCTCTCACCCTGCTTCCTCACGGTTACATCTATTTATTTATCTTTTGTTTCCCGTTACTTAGTTTCAAAAAGATAGCTTAAATATTTCCTAGCAAACTGCTTCCTTCTCCGTAATAACTCATCTGTTTTTTTCATTGCCCGCTTTTCATTCCTACTTTGTTGTACCCACATGAGGTACATAGCCCACTATGATTTCGTATTACTCCTTCATGCCCCATGTTGGGTGAGATTGTATGGAGTAAAAAAAATAAAAATGAAATAAAAGATAGCTCACTTTGGGACTACCCTCTTCTGATTCAAAGCCGCAGACTCCAATTAAAAACATTTGAACTTTCAACTTCTCAATCAATTCTCTTGTCATATTCACCAAATCACCAAAACCCCCATATTTGGACTCTTATATGTGTCCATTGATCAGACTCTTAAGCCACCCTTTGACTACTAAATCAGCCAGATAACTTGCCAAAACATCCAACACCCAATTAAGTCGATTTCTCAGTTTGTAGAACTGTACACTCTCCCATGTTTTATGTGAACTAACCGACCGGTTAAGAGTCACCAACTTATTTAAAGAATGTTTCACCATTGATAATTGAGTTAGAAATATGAACATGCTAGTTAAAGTAGGTAAGACAAATTATTTATCAATAATATAGTTCAATGGAGGAGGAATCTCTAAATCAATCGATAAACCTTTTAAGATTTTGATTAGAATTTTGTCAGAATGTAATGCACAAATGAGCTTGATAGATGGTAGATAAGATCTGACAATTGATGTTGAAATATGTGGCTCTAGCAAAGCTTTAGAAAGTTCTTGATTGAGAGTTTGATAATCCCACCAATGATGATTTTTTCTTGCCCATGAAGATGATAAAATATTTAAATCAGGGGAAGTCAAACAATCAATCTCGTCAAAAATGGTTTTAATCAACAAACTACTTGCAGGTGAAGCATGAAGAAAAAATTGAGCTAGAGCAATGAGATGAGCACCAACTGATGCACATTTAGAACAAAAAGTGACGTTGAGATGAAATTGATTGTCAGAATTGAAATAATGTATTTGCTGGGTGATGAGAGGAGTCAAAAATGAATCAAATGACTGAGATTGAGAAGCAGGATGATGATCAGGGTTAGACTGATTAATAGAGGCAATTTGGTCAGGAGGATCAAGAAATAGTGAAGGGTGAAACATGAGAGGCCAAATGTTATTTGCAGCACGGAAAGGTGTGTAATTCATGGTATTGGTTTGAGGGTGGCTAACATTACGAAGAGGGGAGTCAGCCTCATCCCAATGATATAGATGAGTAGGAAGTGGGAATTCACCGCCAAATGTGCAGTTGGAGTGTGTAGATAGAAAAAAAAACTTAAGTGTTCGCCACCAAAATTAAGTAGCATAGAATGAGGAGAGACTTAAGGATGGCATCAGCAATTATAAGTCATGTGACTTTCTTGCAAATCCATCATGGATGAGATGAGTTTGAGATCAGGAATTAGGAATAGAAATTGGGATATAAGAGGCGGGATAATGCATTATTGTGGATTCCTTATCCAGTAGCCCTGGGTCTAGTGGATAAGAATCTTCTGCAATTAATAATGTCTGATCCCGGAAAAAAAATTCCTGATCCCTAATTGTGGATCCCTGAACATTGATACCCCCTAATTATTACACTATTATATGACTTATAGTAGTTTAAATAGCTTATCCATAGCCTAATAATACTTATTAAGGTGTTAATGGAGTCATAATATACTTATCTTAAGTGATATTAAGTAATTATAGACATACATAAGCTTATATGTATACATAAACCTCATATTCAGTGAAATATGTAGTTATATTATGTATATTTAGGTCTAAAAGTGGGTTTTAACCTCTTAATAGCCTATAAACTTTGTTTTTCTGCTTATTTTAGGTCATATGGACGTAATCAGTGGACTGACAATGCCTACAGAAGCATAGACATCTATTTCAGGCGCATACACTCAGTTTGGACAACTTAATCTGCTTCCTTTGATGGATATTCACGGATTTATGGGTTGGGAAGTCATTTCTGGGTTAATGTGGATGCTTGGGGATGTTATTGGGGGCTTGGACATTTCATTTGTTTCCTTTATATGCTTTGGGTTTCATTTTATCTCTTTTGGATTACTTATTTTACCTGTTTCTTTATGGTATCCGCTTTTATCTGGATTTTCTAATTATGTTTTGGGTCTGTTTTATCATTAATTGTGACGGAGTGTCCTTACTGGAGGTCTGGGTGTTGAATCTGCTTTAAGCGGACGCCATGGGGAGGTGATGGGCCCTAACAGTGCTTTAATTGCCGGGGATAGCAGTGACATAATCTGGATTGAAGATCTGTGAACTCCAGTGGATTTTGGTATAAGTAAGGGAGGTTTTGACGGGTTATTAGACATCACTTATTTACTACACATCAAATAAACACTATTAAAAAATTATTATATAGAAATATATTATAAAACATTTATAAATTGATATTATCTTTATATAAGCTATAAATATATTTTATTTATCTATTTTTCACCACTAGCATGCATAAAAATCCAAGTATTGTGAGTTTATATTGAGAATAACTATTTTATTAGTCTTTCCCTGAGGTTTAATCACTAAACCATTTATCAATAAGTAGTAGGGCCATAAACATTTACTATTAAATCATACTTAGATACTAGCATACACTGACATCATGACTCTTCCGTCTTCCAAAGAATGAGTATTTTTCAAAGCCCTGACTCATATTTTGACAAATTTCAGTACCTCCTTGCAGACTCAGAATATGCAAGTGGAAAGTACATTACACATGATTTCCATGGTGAAACTTTATAAAATGACCCCAAAACACCTTTAATTATCACCTTGCCCAATCAAGAGTACAGATTGAACATGCTATTGGTATTTTAAAGGAAATATTTTCTACTCTCTGGGAGCTCAGAATCCAATTTCAAAAAAAATGGAGATCAAAATTGCAAATCATTGGATCATGACTTGCGTTATACTCCACAATATCATAGCTGATTTAAAGGATGTGTGGAATGATCTTTATGAAGACGAGGATCCTGAACCAGAAAAAGCTCTCCCCTCCCTTGAATCACAAAACATTCATTCAACCAGCATACCTGTCAGCCTAAATATCCTTAGGAGTGAGTATTTCTTATGCTTAAAATAAGATATCCTTAACTAGATTAAGCTTATATCTTAAAAATAAGGTTAAAATAATAATATATATTATTTTATTATATATATATATAATTATTATTCTATTATATAATTTATAATAGTTTAAAAAGCTTATCCATGGCCTAATAATACTTATTAAGGTGTTAATGGAGTCATAATATACTTATCTTAAGTGATATGAAGTAATTATTGACATACATAAGCTTATATGTATACATAAATCTCATATTCAGTGAAATATGCAGTATATTATGTATATTTAGGTATATAAGTGGGTTTTAGCCCCTTAATAGCCTATAACCTTTGTTTTTCTGCTTATTTTAGGTCACATGGACGAAATCAGTGGACTCACAACGCCTACAGAAGCATAGACACCTATATCAGGCGCATACACCCAGTTTGGACAACTAAAATTACTTCCTTGGATGGTTATTCACGGATTTATGGGTTGGGAAGATGTTTTTGGGTTAATGTGGATGCTTGGGGATGTTATTGGGGGCTTGGACATTTTATTTGTTTCCTTTATATGCTTTTAGTTTCATTAAATCTCTTTTTGATCATTTATTTTACCTGTTTCTTTATGGTATCCGCTTTTATCTGGGTTTTCTATTTATGGTATGACTCTGTGTTATTATTAATAGTGATGGAGGGTCCTTACTGGAGGTCTGGGTGTTGAAACTGCTTGAAGTGGACGCCATGGGGAGGTGATGGGCCCTCACAGTGCTGTAATTGCCGGGGATAGCAGTGACATCATCTGGATTGAAGGTCTGTGCACTCCAGTGGATTTGGGTATAAGTAAGGAGGGATTTTGACGGTTTATTATCATCATTCAATTAATACACTTCAAACAAACACTACAATACAATTATTAGTATTCAGAAATATATTATAAAGCCCTTATAAATTGATATTATCTTTATAAAAGCTATAACTATATTTTATTCTTCTATTTTCCACCACTAGCACGCATTTAAATCCAAGTATTGTGAGTTTTATTTGAGTATAACTATTTTATTAGTCTTCCCCTGAGGTTTAATCACTAAATCATTTATTAATAAGTAGTAGGACCATAAAATAACACTATTATATCATACTTATATACTAGACTATACTGACAATACCCTCTGTCATTATGCCAATCACCCTCTACCATTTTGACACACAACCCTTTTAATTTTTTGTCTTCATACTTTCTGAATTTCCACTTTGTATACTTTATTCACTTGGCTTGGTATTTTTGTTTGTTGCATATCCTTTTTTATTTTTTATTTACAGTGAATATCTCTTTTTTGGATGGCTCATTGATTTTCTTTCACCAGCTCAACATGAAATCACATATTTTTTCAGTGTTTCATTTATTTATTCTTCACTCATATCCTTTAGATGTGCCTAAAGGGGGAAAATGTGGGAGGACCTGGTGAGAAAGGGGGAGAAGGGGTTTTTGAGGAGATCAAGAAGGGGGAGTGTCAGCCTAGGTATCCCCACGACTGAGTAATTATTATTTTTAAAATAAGATAACCTTTATTACATTAATCTTATAAATTAAAAATAAGGTTATAATAATTATATATATGGTTATATTACTTATATATATAATAATTACACTATTATATGACTTATAAGTAGTTAAAATAGCTTATCCATAGCCTAATAATACTTATTAAGGTGTTAATGGAGTCATAATATACTTATCTTAAGTGATATGAAGTATTTATAGACATACATAAACTTCATATTTAGTGAAATATGTAGTTATATTATGTATATTTAGGTCTATCAGTGGGTTGCAACCTCTTAATAGCCTATAAACTTTATTTTTTGCTTATTATAGGTCATATGGACGTATTCAGGGGACTCACAATGCCCACACAAGCATTTACACCTTTTTCAGGTGCATATATCCAGTTTGGACAACTTAATCTGATTCCTCTGATGGATTTTCACAGATTTATGGGTTGGGATATCATTACTGGGTTAATATGGATGCTTGGGGATGTTATTGGGGGCTTGGACAGTCAATTTGGTTCCTTTATATACTTTGGGTTTTATTATATACTCTTTGGATGAGTTATTTTATCTGTTTCTTTATGGTATCCACTTTTATCTGTTTATTCTATTTACGGTATGGGTCTGTGGTATCATTAATTGTGATGGAGGGTCCTTACTTGAGGTCTGGGTGTTGAATCTGCTTGAAGTGGACGCCATGGGGAGGTGATGGGCCCTCACAGTGCTGTAATTGCTGGGGATAGCAGTGACATCATCTTTATTGAAGGTCTGTGCACTCCAGTGGATTTTGGTATAAGTAAGGAGGGATTTGACGGGTTATTGATCATCACTTACTTACTTAAATTAAATTAAGCATTTAAAAACAATTATTAGCTGGGGATAGCAGTGACATAATCTGGATTGAAGGTCTGTGAACTCCAGTGGATTTTGGTATAAGTAAGGGAGGATTTGACGGTTTATTAGACATCACTTATTTACTACACATCATAAAAAATAAACACTATTAAAAAATTATTATATATAAAGATATTATAAAGAATTTATAAATTGATATTATCTTTATATAATCTATAAATATATTTTATTTATCTATTTTTCACCACTAGCACACATAAAAATCCAAGTATTTTGATTTTATATTGAGAATAACTATTTTATAAGTCTTCCCCTGAGGTTTAATCACTAAATCATTTTAAAATTAGTAGTAGGACCATTAATAATTACTATTAAATCATACTTAGATACTAGCACACACTGACAATATTACTCAAGTGAGAAGTAAAAAAGATTTATTATTATTATTTTCAAGCCTTAGAAATACGCGGATGTAAGCACTAAGATGGTAAATATTAGTAAAAATTTGATTTGTTGTATATAAAATTTAATTTGTAAAGTAAGTAAGTATGGAATGAAAGAATAAATCCAGATTGAGATGCCTTATATAGTTAAAAAGGAGAGAACTATGGAACCACAATTCTATATACATGAGTATGAGAGAAAGAACAATTTCACTGATAGAAATTTCCAATAATCAAAGTTCTATAAAGAATCTACTCATATACAGTATTTATCTGTATATGCCAATTTTAATGATAAATTATTTGATTTTATTTTAATTTTCTGTAAATGTCAAAGTAAAATAAAAAAATATTTGATTTTAATATGTAGTATTTTTAGAGTTTAGTTCACCTTTCAGCTGTCATGATGACACTGTCAAGGAATAACAAATGAGGGACATTAAATTTTAATAATTACTTGATTTTACTTATTTTAATTAGTTAAATTATTATAAGTAAATTACAAAGTAATTATAATTGATAAAATAAGAAATAAAGGTGCGGCTCTATCCTAGTAAATAATTAACTATTTACTGGGTAAGTCTAGCAGCCTGGCTGACAGGAATGGTGTTCAAAAATTTCATTTTTCACAGAAGCAGCTGGTTCATTGTGAGTATTAAATTATCTTTTGTTGGTAACAAAAGGTTTCATAGACTCATTGTCAGATTTCTTAATGGCCACATTAAAAGGAAAATAGGAGCTTCCTTGTTCAGGCTTTTTACCTTTATTTCTAGTAGGAGTATGAGTAGCATTCTTCCCCACATCATAATGTTCATCAGGAATAACTGGTAATGTAGAAAATTTCTCCTCAAGATTAGACAATTTTTTTTAACTTACAAATATAGGAAATTTGATCATTAATTATTTGCAAGAAATAGAACATTTCTGTCTTCCTCCACTGAGCATTTATTATTCAAAGCTTGGAAATTAATTTTCTATTTTTTCAAATGACTGTGTAAGGTCTTATTATTATTTTTTTATTAAGTGTTTTCATCTATAAGGGATTTCAATTCAATAATAACTTTGTGCAGATGTTGATTTTTTTCTGAAAGTGCTCTGTTATTATTTTTTACAAGTTTCTGTTGAGAAAGTACATTATTAAAGGTGTATTTTAATTTAAAATAAGCTGTATCCTCTACAGAAGAGCTTACTTTACAATGTGAATGCGAGATATTTAATCTGTTATTTACAATCTTTAATAAATCTTTCAAGACTTTGTCTTTTATTACTCTGAAATCAGGAGAACCTTTTAAAATCTCTTCAGAAATTTGTTCAAGCAAGACATAAACTTCAGGTGCATCAGAATAATTTTTAATTGTAAGAGAAGGATTTACTAAAGAAGTTTAAGTTAAATGTATAGGCTCATCAAATTTCAATTAACTAATTACATTTTTTGGCTACTCATAAAATGAAATGTTTTTAAGAGTTTTAACAGTTCTTTCACTACTTTAAACAGTGTTACCTGAAGAAGATGACTTAGTATTGTAAATACCAACATACTTCTCAAAAATTTTAATAAACATGGCAGAGGAGGGAACTTCTCCTGGGCCTGAGCCTTCTTTCCCTACTTCCCTGGTAAGGATGGGCAGGTTGAGGATGGTAAGTGGGTGTCCTGGATGGGCCAGGTTGATGAGCTAGAGGAGGCTTCACATTCTTCTGGTAATGGTTCATAAGATAATTTCATTTCCATTGCTCTACCTTCATGGTCTTTAGGGTCTAGTTAAGCTGATGTCTATTTGGCTGCATAGGTTGATGTTGACTTTGGCTGTGCTTTAACAGCTCTTTCATCTGATCACATAGATTATCCACTCTGTCTTTGTATCTCATACTTTCTGTTTTAATTTATTTTATATGACTTGACAGGTTTTTTACCTGCTGAGCCAGAGGGATCATTTTTATCTTTATATTTTTTTAAGGATTGTCCTGATTTAGTTAACGTTTGAGTTCTCTCTGAGTTGTTTGGGGAGGAAGGTTTACCCCTTCTCCTGAAATTTATATTTTCTGATGAATTTTATGGTTTTCTGTCAGCTGAGCGATTTTTGTTGGTTAATTTTGAAGAACCTACAGTTTCAACATCAACATCTACCTCAATTTCATTTACATGAAGATTATCCATGCAATCAGTCAAATTTTAAGACATATAATCTGTAAGACTGAAAAATTCAAGGTCAATCAACAATGAATTTCTTTAATATTTTAATTTAAAAATAAAAATTACTAATTAATATTTTAAATCAAAAAATGAGTGAGAGAAAAAAATATAAAAATTATTTTATTCATGATAAAAATCATTATGAAACAATAATCAAAACAAAATTATTTTAAATTTATTTAATGTGATTTTATTAATAAAATAATAATCACTAAAATCAAATTGGGACAGAATACAATGAATATTAATGTCAATCTATATAATATAAAAAACCAAATTATTGGAAATAATTGGGACTAAACACTAGGTGTTATTATTGTCAACCAATATTATAAATTATTAATGACAATTTATTTATAATTAATCAAAAATAATGATCTTCTAGGACTAAGAGGATTGATTTATTATTTTAAAATTGGTAAAAAAAACTTATATTTTTGATTACTTACATGCAGTTACTCAGAAAAAATAGCCAATTACACTGTTATTGCAATACAAGCTCAATATTAAAATTGTCAGGTGCAAAGGTTAACTTACTATATTGATAAAAAAATTACACTGAAATATATACTATTTAAGTATATATAAAGAATTAATGTAAAACCCTAGTTTGAATCACAGCCACAGAAATAGTTCAATTTTTGTGCAAGGGTGGTCCATGCATCAAGTCATTCATCCAAAAAGGCAAAATCATCATTATTATGAAAGTTCCTCAATTTTTGGTGGGTCTTCTAGAAGAAAGAAAGAAAATACAGAAAGAAAAGAATAAAGAAGAAAAAATAAAAGTAAAGCAAGAACAACTAAGAAAAAAATAAGGGTTTGTTACAACAACTTTTTGACGTAAGGGTTTTATTTAATTCAAGTTAGTAATATTTTATCTCTCTGCTTATGAAAAACAAATATAAAAATTGAAAATCTCTTAAATCAAACCTTTAACTAGATATATTTCTTAATTTTAAGGGTATTTAAAAAAACACTGTAATAAAAATGTTAGAAAAATATGTATAGATGTAACAAAAATGATTATTGTATAAATTGTAAGGTAATGTAAGTAATACGGACTACAAGGGGAAAAACAAAAGCCTTCATATATGCAAATGACCCTCTCTGAGACATCACTAAATGTATATACAGAGTAAAAAAAGCATAAAAAAAAGAAAATTAAGTGTAACAAATAAAATAAGGTTTCCACATAACTATTTACTTAAACAAAAATAAAAAACTAAATTTTCCACCCTTTGAACCCTGTAATAATATAATAGATTAAGTAGGATACTTATTTTGTATAGAACAGGAGAAGGTAACTAAAGTGATTTCAAAACATGTTACACTATTATTTGTTTTATTAAAAAATCTGGTTTTATGAAACATAAAAATTATACTATTTGTGAAATAAAAAATGAATATACTTAGTTAATATAGTATAAAACAATATTTAGTAAGTAAGTTAAACTAATTGTATTAGTATAATGGTTATTGAAATTAAAAAAGTAAGTATTTTAATAAAAACACTAAGTTATTGAAATAAAGCATTTATATTTTATTAAATCAAATGTTTAACCTGTTTAATTTTCTTTTGAAGACACAATTTTGAGTCGGAAAGGCTTCCAATAATTATTGATTTTGAGATATAATCTTTATTTTTAAATATATATATTTCATTATGTAACTAATTTCATTATAAGTTAAATTTACTTTTTATAATTAGAATATAAATTTGTAATAAATTAATTATTATTTTATAAAAATTAAACTCATAAAATGTACCTATTTTTTATGTTTATTTGAATGTATATACAATTTATATAATAATAAAATTAGTATAACTCTTATTTTAATTATGTTAAAAAAATTGGTTATATAATTTTATATAATATAATATATCACCACACAATATGGGGAGCCGACTTGCTAGCAAGTCCGCAACCTTGAACCCTAATTCATATCTTTTTGAGCACACATTGAGGAATTGATGAAACCATCATGAAGAAGTATTGAATTTACTTTGAACACACCTTGAAGCTCATGTGAACACAAATGGGGCTACAAGGGTTGGAAAGGCTGGAGAGAGGGGTGAGGAAGGGTATATGGGGTAGCGAAAAGGTTGGGAAAGAGTTGGAAGGGAAGATTAAGGGTTCCAAGGCATTTTAAATGAAGAAAAGGGTCTGGGAGAGGTTGAGAGGGTTGAAATGGGGATCAAAAGAGGATGGCATACAGTGGGGCTGGGAGGATAGTGAAAGGCATGGGGAGGGAAGACAAGCATGTGTTGATAGAATTGAAAGGGATGTAGATTGGTGCAAACAGAGTGTGAAAATAGGAGGATGAACTCTGTTCTTCGGGCGAAGAACAGAGTTCACTTCCATAAAATATTAGCTGAAACATAGTTTTCAATTCTGTAAAAACAGTTGTAAGTAATAGAAAAAGTCACTGATTTTTTTTATATGTAATCTGAAATTTTTTAATAAAATTATTGTATTTAAGAATTGAAATATTCTCAATCAATTTTTATTGATCAACTTAATTTAATAAAGTATTATTTAAATAAGTTGCTTCAAAAAATACTTTGCATTGAGTAGACTCATGGAATGATTTTTTCTGGCTTCCATTCAGTTATCCTCACACTTTCACTATGTTTTCAATATAGATCCATTATTATTTGTGTGATACTTAAAGTGAAAGTTCAGTATTACTTCAGTCTGAGCTCCATCTGATTTCCATCTGACTTCAAGTTGCGGACTTGCTAGCAAGTCCGCCCCCCATATTGCGTGGTGTATAATTTGTATATATTATTTATCTACATTTTGTCTCTCATTTGTGTCCAAGTAATTTAACATAAGATTTACTGGACTCTTAGCATATCCTGGCTGATAGAATGAATATGAAACTCTGAATGTTGGTTTAAATAAGTTTTAAAGCTTATCACTGATTTAATTTGTCTTTCTCCTGAAATCATGAATATAATGAGGAACAATTATTTTTATTTCATTCTTGAAAGTTGTAAGATGATAGAATATTGTCAATGAATTGGAGAAAAGAGGTTTCTTGGTGTGATTAAAAAAAGGGGGAATTCAATGGAGAATGATGATGGTAAATACCAAAACTGGAAGTATGTGATCTTCAAGTCAACTTTAATCTATGTGATGCAAAATACATAAAGTTTTTTTCAAAAGTCCATGTTGGATTTCTGGTTGGAAAAAAATTCATGGAAATCCAAACATGAGATTTCACAAAAAGTCTTAACTTTGATACCCACTTATTAAGTCTATTTATGAGAGCAAGTGAACATGCTCTTAGATAATTCAGAGCCAGATCAATCAAATATTTTGATATGTATATGTTACTGATTTTCAGCTTACTCAATCATCATTAAGATTTTCATTAACCCTTCCAAACCTGTTAAATATACTTTTTCAACAAAATGTATAAAGTCCATTGTTACAACAAATGACCCAAACTTTAAAACTAAATCATTTTCACTTGCTTCATTTTTCTTTCAATATAATAATTCATTTGTGTGACTCTTATCATTATAACTCTTGTCACTCTCTATTTCATAAACTTTTCTCTTTTTACCATAAAAATCACAAATACAAACCTTTTATCATTACTTGACATCCAGCATCCATATATACATATATTTATATATTCATTACATACATATTATAAATAATTTTAAGCTCATTAAACAGTCAGTCTTAAACCTTTAAAAAATTAAGAAACATATATTTCCCCAAAAATCTGATCCAGTTTACTACTTGTTGTTATTGTATTGTTGTTAAATGATAAACAATACTTTTAAGTCAAGAAACTCAGTTTTTGTGAGTGAGAAAAAAATTGAGTGATGGGGGGTGGAGAAATTTAGTGAATGAGGATAAAAACACAGCTGGTGATTATTTTGTGTAAGTTGCATGTACTAGTGAAATTGACTGTATATGACTGTGGGTTGGAGGTGTGTAAGTATGTATGTACAGAAATCTCAACAACAGTTGGTTTACATATTCAAAAAAAAAAGAACAAGTAAAACATCTAGATAGAATGATTGACATTTCAATAGAGGAAAGTGATGCTTTTTTTTGAAAAAAATAAACTGCACCAACAATATGCAATAGATCTGGTTGTGTAAGTCATTAAATAATGCAACAACACCCTTGTGTGTAATAATTCATATCCATAGGAGGATGTATTCACTGAAATGGCTTTAAAGTGGGGTGCTTCATTTTCTTGTTCATACCACCACAACAGCCATTCACACCACCAGGGAAATATTTCATTTCTTTTTCCCCCCCTTTAACTCCTTTTTTTCTACCCAACCACCTCCAAACTATTCCTAAAATTCCAGCTGAGACAAAGTAATTGAAAACCAAGGAGAAAGCCAAAATAATTGGCATGTTAGTTAATGTAGGGTTCCAAACACCGCGCAATATGGGGGGTAGACTTGTTAGCAAGTCCGCAACCTTGGACTAAAATTCACCACAGATTGAACACACATTGAGCTATTGACAAAAGAACCATACAATCAGGGATGAACACCACTCAGCAGAACAGTTTTAGGTGGGTCTTCACGTAGAGTTCAGGTTGGGGACTTGCTAGCAAGTCCACCCCCTATATTGCATAGTGAAATCACTACCAAACCACAAACCGCTGTGGATGGTATCATCAAAAAAATGATGTCACTGGCACAGTGGAAAATGCCTCTCACACCAGTTAATATCGGCCGGTTGTCTAGAAGAAGGAGAAGAAGAAGAAGAAAGGAAGAGAAAGAAGGAGAAGAGAGAAATAAAGAAGTGATAATTAAAGGTAAAAAGAAATAAAAAGTATAGAAGAAGTAAAATAACTAATAAGAGAAAGGAAGGTACAATGACACTTGTGAGTAATGAAACGACAATAACTATTGGTTTAATGGAGATTATTGATCAAGTAAGTAATTTATTTCTGCTTAAATACCAATTATAATTACTAAAAAACTTAAAGCAACCTACAGTAATTTTTATAATATTTTTATTAGACCTGTAACACCAAAAAAATAGTAATAAAGTATTTAAAGTATTGTAAGTGATGGCTGCCAAAGGGGAATTCCAAGGCCCTTTTATAGGAAAGGATACCTCTGAAGTGCCTCAAAAGTATATACAAAAGTAATATTAATGTAAAACAAAAGATTAAAGGAAATTAATTAAAACATACAAATTAAGAGAAAAAATTGAAACAATAAATTAAACCTGTGAAAAAGTAACTATTTTTCCCACCATGAAGTCCCAAAACAAGTAATTAATATAATGAGTAACTATGTGAGTATGAAACCTGAGAACTGTGAGAAACAAAATCCTAAGCAGGTATTACAATAAGATGTAAAGGGTTTAATTAAAACAAATAAAATTATTTTCACACCAAAATGTATGTAATCAATTTAATTCAGTATAAAGAGAAATTAATTAATTGTTTTAACTATTTTAAGTAATTTAATAATTAGTTTAATTGAAACAAATAATTAATTTAATAATATAACTAATTTAAAGTGAGAATTGAATATTATTATATTAAATAAGTGTTTTAATTTTTTTAGTAATTTTACTGACACAATTAATGGTCAAAGAAGCGCCCAATATTTATGGATAATCATATATAATAAGTTGTATTTAGTATATAAATTTTATTAATTAAATTGTAATTACATTATAAGTTAAATTTATTATTACACTTATAATATAATTTTTTAAATAATTAATTTAGAAATATTAAATACATAAAAATGCGCCATGATTTTATAGAATATAGTATTTTTTTATGTAATAAAATATTTACTTAAGAATAAAATAAATATGATAATTATTTTACTTATTCATAAAATATTTATATAATTTTATTATTAAATAAAATAATTTATTGTAGCTACATAAAATACATAATGTTATTCCCTTAAATGATTCCAATAAATTATTACAACAATTTACAGGGCTCCTGAGGTAGCCTGGCTGACAGTTAACCTCACAAAAACAACCAAGTGTGACATGTGTGATGTAGCACAAAGCATAAAAATAAAAAATAACAAATTAAAATTAAAAAAATTAAAATTAAAAAATTAAAAATTAAAAATTAAAAATTAAAAATTAAAAATTAAAAATTAAAAATTAAAAATTAAAAACTAAAAATAAAAAATAAAAAATAAAAAATAAAAAATAAAAAATAAAAAATAAAAAATAAAAAATAAAAAATAAAAAATAAAAAATAAAAAATAAAAAATAAAAAATAAAAAATAAAAAATAAAAAATAAAAAATAAAAAATAAAAAATAAAAAATAAAAAATAAAAAATAAAAAATAAAAAATAAAAAATAAAAAATAAAAAATAAAAAATAAAAAATAAAAAATAAAAAATAAAAAATAAAAAATAAAAAATAAAAATAAAAAATAAAAAATAAAAAATAAAAAATAAAAAATAAAAAATAAAAAACAAAAAATAAAAAATAAAAAATAAAAAATAAAAAATAAAAAATAAAAAATAAAAAATAAAAAATAAAAAATAAAAAATAAAAAATAAAAAATAAAAAATAAAAAATAAAAAATAAAAAATAAAAAATAAAAAATAAAAAATAAAAAATAAAAAATAAAAAATAAAAAATAAAAAATAAAAAATAAAAAATAAAAAATAAAAAATAAAAAATAAAAAATAAAAAATAAAAAATAAAAAATAAAAAATAAAAAATAAAAAATAAAGTCAACAGAAGCTGAAATCACTGACACACCTTACTTCCAATCTGTTAAGACCTAAGAAGGTGGACTACCACTAGTGCTGATGCTAGCCTTAAATGGGACTGACTATGTTGAGTTACAACAGTGAGACTAACTAGACTGACTATGTTGGGGTTACCAACAGTGAGGGGTAGACGGGACTGACTATGCTAACTAAGCAGTGAGACAAGAGAGTAATTGGATTACTAAATAAGTTGTCCAATGAGGAGCGCTCCACAGCGCTTGCCCCCATATAACCCCCTTATGCAATATCCACTCTTCCTCCTCTTTACAATGCATAGCGCCCATAGCGCTCCTCCTCTCCACCTCTCAAAACAAATCCTAACATTACCCCCTCTTTTACTCCTCCTGCCCCCTGCGCTCCTTCTCAAACTCCTTCAACTTTCCCTTAGCGTTCATCAAATTTTCCACTGGCTCCCAAGACCTATCTCTAACCCCATAACCCTTCCAATGCACTAAATACTGAACCGTTCCCCTATACACCCTCTTTGCAACAACCTTTTCCACCTCAAACTCTTTCTCATTTCCCACCTGGATTGGCACTGGTTGTTCTTCTGGGCGCCCTGGGATTGTATCTTCTCTGTGCTCTGTAAGTAATGAAATATTGAAAACTGGGTGTACTTGCCTCATTGAGATTGGTAGCTCCTGTTTGTAAGCCAAGTCAGATACTTTGCGCTTGACTTTGAATGGACCCACTTTCTTGTGATCTAGTTTAGCGCTGGGATGTAATGTGGAAAGAAAATGTGAGCTGAGCCAAACCTTGTCACCTACCTGTAGCGTGCGGTGTTGGGTCTTTCCATGATCATGATGACTCTTCATTGCTTGCTGAGATAACCTAAGAGCTGCCTCTAGTTCTTGACATATACTCAGTATATTCTTGATCCGCTCTTCAGCTTCCGGGACTTGTAATGTGGATGGGGTACTAATTGAGAATGTTGGGTGGTACCCATAATTGGCATAGAATGGTGACATGCCTGTTGCAGCATGTGTCCTATTGTTGTACAAGAATTCCGCAAGTGGTAATAGCTGTACCCAATCATCCTGCTGATAGTTAATGAAGTGGAGCAGGTATTGTTTGATTGCCTTGTTTACTATCTCAGACTGCCCATCAGTTTGTGGGTGCCATGCTGTTGATAAGATGGGCTTAATTTTCAGTTGTTCATACATTGCTTTCAACAACTTAGAGTTAAAGTTACTTCCCCTATCTGATACTATACTATCAGGCAATCCATGCAATTTCCACACATGCGCCACCATTAAATCTGCAATACCCTCTGATGTAACCTTGGTGGTGGTGGGGACAAAGTGCGCCATCTTGGTGCAGCGGTCAACTACTGTGAGGATAGCATTCTTTCCTTGTGACTTGGGTAACTCCACTATAAGATTGTAGGAGAGCTCTTTCCATGGCTGTTTGGCAATGTTTAGCGAGGTCAGTGGTGTTGTTGTTGGACTAACCTTGTTCCTCTGAAAAGAGTCACATGCTGCTAAATAGCGCTGAATATACGCCTTCATGGACTTCCAGTAAAAATTGTGATTTACCAGTTCCACTGTTTTCAGCGGTCCTGGGTGCCCTGCCATTGGGGAATCATGTCTTGATTTGACTATCTGCCTTTTAAGTTCTTTATCATTTGGCACCACTATCCTTCCATTCCAATATAGCGCTTCCCCTTCTAGGTGATACTCCTCCAATCCTTTCCTTACCAATACCTCTTTTGATAAGAGTGCCTTCACTAACTCCTGTACTCCCTCGTCCTTTTCCTGTCCCCTCCTTACCCGTTCCATCAACTCCTCATCCCCTAATTCCACCTCATCTAGGATTACCCCCTCCTCAAGGTCCCCCTTCAATAGAGTTGCGCCAACCGTATGAAGCTGGTCCGGTGCTGGGCGCAAATCAGAAAGTCATGATAGCGCATCAGGTTTGCCACTTTTCTTCCCTGGTCTGAATGTAACAACAAAATTAATGCTACTCAGCAGTTCTGCCCAGCGCGCTTGTCGGCAAGTCAACTTTTTTGTGGTCAGGAAGGTTTCCAAATTTTTATGATCTGTGTAGATGATGACTTGGAGCCTGTGAGGCCCTCGTTCCAAGTAATGGCGCCAGGTGCGTACCGCCTCTACTAGTTCCAATAACTCCTTATCGTAAATCTCATAGTTCAATTCTGCCCCTAGTAGTGTACATGACAAATATGCTACTGGGTGGAGGACATTTTCATCATCATATTGGGATAGAACTGCACCAAGTGCGAAATCTGAACAGTCACATTCAAGAACAAATGGCTTCAATAAGCCAGGGATTGCAAGAATAGGGGCTGTTACAAATTTTCTTTTCAGGTAGATGAACGCATCTTGTTGGCTTTCTGTCCAGATGAACTTGGCTTCCTTCTTTGTTAGGTCGTGCAATGGCCGACAGACATGGGAGTAATTTTCAATAAAGAGGCAGTAAAAATTTTCAAAACCTAAAAATGACTGGAGTTCCTTTACTGAAGTTGATTTTGGCCATTCTGTTACTGCCTTTACTTTCTCCTGGTCCATTTGCACCTTATTCTTTGAGATAATAATGCCTAGATAGGGGATTTCACTCACAGAGAAGACACATTTCTCTGGTTTCAACCACACTTGGGCCTCCTTTAAACGCTGCAAACAGTCCCTCACACGGACCTGGTGTTCCTCCATCGATCTGGAGTAAATTAAAATGTCATCTAGATACACTGCTACATCTATCCCTATTCTATCTCTAAAGATGCTATTGGTGAAATGTTGGAACGTGGCAGGCGCATTACATGTACCAAATGGCATTACCAACCATTCAAAATGACCAAATTTAGTGCAGAATGCCAGTTTGTGTTCATCGCCTTCCTTCACCTGTATGTTATGGTAGCCTGCCCTAAGATCTAAGGATGTGAAGATCTCCGCGCCTTGAAGACTATCAATTAGCTCACTATTCAGAGGAAGGGGGTATCTGTTTTTTACCGTCAGCGCGTTTAACCTCCTGAAATTCATACAAGGTCTTAATGACCCATCCTTTTTTCCTGCAAAGATCACAGGGGCAGCCCAGGGGGTTTTTGATTCTCTGATGAAACCATTCTTCATATTTTCATCAATCATCTCTTTTAGCACTTTCGATTCCAAGGTTGACAATGGGATTATGCGGCTAAATTGAGGTGTTGCACCTGGCATCAGATAAATGGCAAAGTCATATGGTCGATGAGGTGGCAGGGTCTTGACTCCCCCATCTTTGAACAGTGGTAAGAACTCCCAATAAGCTTCAGGGACCATTTCTCTGAGGCTTCTTGTTGGCTTTGAGGTTTGGACCTTGGCTGCAATCTTGGTGGATATGTTCCAAGCTGTTGCATTGCATTCCAGTTCCTCCTCATCCTCCTCCTCCTGCGCCCCCTCCCAGTCCTGGAACTTAGCATCAAGAGAAAGTGTCAGTTCTTGCAGCAAGTCTACTGATGATAAAGAAACACCAGGAGACTCTCCGGGCAGGGCCCCTGACCCCTGAAGGGGCCAGGGGGCAAATGCTTTCTCTGCACCATCCACCTTTCCCTCATCTGCCTTTCCCCATCCTTGTTGCGCCTTCTACCTCTCTTGCTGCGCTTTCTCCCCTCCTTGGCGCTCCCTGTCGGCAACCCATCCCCAGCCTTCTGCTTAGAATCAAGAGGAAGCATCAGTTCTGGCCGCAAGTCAACTGATGATAAAAGAACATCAGAAGACTCGCCAGGATGGGCCCCTGACCCCTGAAGGGGCCAGGGGGCCAATACTTTAGCGCCCATGTCTCCTCTCCTTCCAATCAATTTGTGGGTTGTAGCGGTCCAGCCATGTCATCCCCAGTACCATGTCATACTGGTCCTTCAGGTTTGTTGCATATTCCCTGCACTGCGACTCTTTTCCATCACACCAAAACCTGCAAAAAACCTTTTCTCTTACTTCTCCTCCCCCACCTGGCGACCCATCAAACATAATTAGGTGCCTAGGTTTGTCTAATTTCTCTTTTTTCATTTTATTCCTCTGTAAAAACTTGTTAGAAATATAACAGTCTGTGGCCCCACAGTCCAGTAGGGCTTGTACATTTGTTGTGGAATCAAGGGTCATTAAAAGCAAGTTTAGTATAATACGATTATCATTCACTTCAATTGGCTTACATGCTGATAATTCTTCTACTAAATTTCTCTTATCATTTCCCTCTACTCCGCTCCAGGAGGGCACAACCATCACTCCCGAGCGCTGTCTTTTACCTGCGCCTTTCCTGCGCTATCCTCCACTTCACTAATCCTCACCTTCCCCCTGCACTCCCTTGCCAGATGACCACTACTCCCACACCTGAGACACAGACCTTTGCTCATGCACCTCTGATACTCGTCATCCGACAACCTTTTCCTCCCACTAGCGCCACGTGCATTTGTTGCATCAATATCCATGGCGTTCGGGTCCCTAGCGCCGGCCCCGTTTGATGAGGCATAGCTGCGCCATGAACGAGCGCTACTCCAGCCATCTTTTCGTTGATGTGTGAACTCATTGTCGACTTGGATGGCCAGTTCCATGAGTGCTTGAAGGGAGGTTGGGCAAGGGTTTCTGATTAGGGCATTTCTTATCTTCGCCGAGAGCCCATTCCTGAAGTGAAACATGAGCGCCCCTTCTCCCCAGGTTGTGACATAGCTGGTGTGGCCCCAAAATTCTGACACATACTCGGCGACCAAGTTTCTTTGTCGCAACTGATTGAGCGCATGCTCCGATGTTGTGGCCACATCTGGGTCCCCAAAGGCTAATTCAAAAGCCGCCATGAATTGACGGAAGGTTGTCACTGCCTGAGAGTTCTTGCGGAGCTCCTTGGTTTACGGCCTTGCCCAGTGTGCTGCCTTGTCTGTGAGGTATGATATTGCAAACCCAATTTTTGCTCGCTCGTCTGGGAACTGATGTCCATTGAGCAGGACATAGAGGTTTACCTGCGACACGTACTGGTCTGCCCGGGGGCCTCGTTTTCCATCAAAGATTGCTGGGACCGCAATCTTTGGACCTTTGACGAGTGGCGCTGGTGTGGGGGGGTGGAGCCTGTGCTCTGGCTTTGGCTTTGGCAGCATCCAGCTCTGCTTCAGTGGGGCCACGATATGAGGGCTCCGCATTTGCTAAGCATTCCATGAGCCTAGCGTTCTGTTCTTGCCGGCGTGCCATCTGCTCTTGCATTGCTGTGAGGTGTGATGCATCGGGTTGACCTGCGGGGTCCATTTTTCTTCGGTAGTGCGGCAATTAAGATTGGACAAAATGTTAAGACCTAAGAAGGCGGACTACCACTAGCGCTGATGCTAGCCTTAAATGGGACTGACTATGTTGAGTTACAACAGTGAGACTAACTAGACTGACTATGTTGGGGTTACCAACAGTGAGGGGTAGACGGGACTGACTATGCTGACTAAGCAGTGAGACAAGAGAGTAATTGGATTACTAAATAAGTTGTCCAATGAGGAGCGCTCCACAGCGCTTGCCCCCATATAACCCCCTTATGCAATATCCACTCTTCCGCCTCTTTACGATGCATAGCGCCCATAGCGCTCCTCCTCTCCACCTCTCAAACCAAATCCTAACACAATCTATCTGCTTGAAGCCTTTCCTGGTGTGTGCAAACACACTTGGTTTCCACAGTTGAGTTGCTTTTAAAAAAAACCCCTGTTTATAAACACCACACAAGAATGAACATCAACACCTTAAGTTTGCTTGTGAGCACTTCAACTGGATAGTGAGTGATTGGAACTTAATTTTGTGATCTGATGAATCAAGTAATGAGATTGGTGAGCTGTCAAGACAAATTTTTGTCTTGGCATCAAGCAAAAGGAAAAGGTTTGGCAAAGATTTTATTATGTCCACTTTCAAGAGTGGACATACTTCTGTATTGGTATGAGGCCTTTTTTTTTTTATAGCAATGTGAAGGGCCCCCTTATGTTTCTACCTCCCAAGCAGCAAACAATAAAGTGCTTTATTAAAAATCTATACCTTTCAAAGTTACTCCCCTGGCTTGCCAAACAAGACAGAGAAAATCAACTTGTGCTAATTGGAATATAATGCCCTCACTCATACCTCTCGACTTACTAACAGCTTTTGAAGTGCTGTGAGCTTATGCAAGATGCTAAACTGGCTTGCCTATTCTCCTTTCATCTCAATCTGATTAAGAATGTTTGAAAGGATCTCAAAGACATAATTTTTACTCATTATCAACCAAAGACCATACCTGAAATGTGTGAGGTTATTATTATACGACAGGCCTGGGATGACCTTCCAAACAATATATATATAATTTTAGAGTATTTGATTGCATCCATGCCTACCAAGATGCAAGCTGTGGTAGAGATCTGCCCATGGTGGCTCCACCTGTTGGTGAGATGAGGGATTACCATTTGTAATAGTTTCATTAATTTTTATAAAAACATTGGCAAACCAAAAAATAAAAATTATGACAATTATTGTTTTCTATATGGTTGTCCAAGTTGGGAACAACTACTATGTTACCATGTGTTTAGAGTGAGAGTCTTTTTATTGAGATATGATGAAATGAAACCAGGTGGATACTTTTGTCACCCCACTTGTTGTACATATCTCCAGTCGTGTGTTAGTCAACTTTGTTCGGTATGCATACTTTACTGAATTTTGAACACGACATCCCTTCAAACTATGTCAGAGTATGCATACTTACCGACACACAACGGGAGATCCTCATAATTAGTTACAATTAGTTAGTTAGTTAGTTAGTTTGAAATCACAAGAATAGAGCAACATGAAAATATTCCCGACTATACACGATTTATCAGGGGGGTTTTAATTAATTAAGGACAAACAAAAAGATCACAGTCCAATATATTAATTCAATTGATTGAGATAGATTGGTTGATTGTCATATAAATTGCAAACAAAGATGATATGTCACCTCCTCCTCTTCAGCAAAAAAAAAAAAAAAAAAAAAAAAAAAGTTCATTAAAACAAGACAACAATAATAGTATAACGAACAAAAATATTTACATAGACACCTAGAGACACACAGCCATGCACATATACTTTCTTTCTTTCTTTCTTTCTAGCAAAGGTGCACACCTACGCCTATGTAAAAAAAAACTCATTGTACCCACACATCCTTATGTCTCTATATATCATGAACCATTGAGGAAAATTTTACAAATTGACACGTGCCGTTTGAGGGAGCGAGCGAGAGAAAGAGAGAAAATGAGAGAAAGAGAGAGAGAGAGAGAGAGAGAGAGAGAGAGAGAGAGAGAGAGAGAGAGAGAGAGAGAAGTTAAGTGATATTTTCGAGCAATCGAGAATTTGTTCTGCCCATTTTTTTTTTTTTTTACGATGAGATATTATATTTTATATCACACCCTTATCGTGATAGAGATGATGGATCGATCTTCTTGTGTTACTATGGTATTATAATGGATATTGATCTTGATTGTGATCTTTATTCCAATTCGCCGGCTTCTTTGACCCACATTGGAGAATGTACACCTTTAAGAGCAACAGAATCGCTTTTCGTATTTGAAGTTACACGAAATCCAGTTTGAGTCGGTTCATCAAGTCCAAACCATCCTATATCACACCAAGATAACAAAAAGAAAAAGAAAAAGAAAAAGATGGATCGTTGTCATTCAATGTGCTTCCCCCCCACCCACACACACTCTTTTTTTTTTATTCTCTCCCGTTTCCCCACTTTCCATAAACATGCGTTGTAATAAAAAAATAAAAGATAAAAAAAGACGCGACATAGTTCTTATCACTCACCCCCTAGTAACGTTCGCGTTCCATTTGGACCTTCTCCAACCAACGATCGACCATTGCTCTTCATACTCCCAACGACACTACCCACACTTCCACCTCCACCACCTCTACCCATTCCAAATTCATCATGCATAACAGCTTCATCACCTGCTAATGCTTCTGTGTCTTCTTCACCATCTCGCATCGCGTTCGTCATATGTCCCCATCGTGCTGCCATACGGGAAGAAGTTGATGAACCTCCATCCAGTGCAGATCCTCTAGCTGTAACAGATGGTGGAGGATGTCGAGATCCGTTCCGTAAGATCATGAACGCGAACGAGATGGCAATCACAAAGAATAAAAGGACTAGCGCTAGACTGTGCGGAGAGAGAGAGAGGGGTGGAGATGGTAGAGATGTATGAGCAAGGGAATGTCCTCAAAAGTCATAAGGAAGTCACCAAACTGACATAATAACCACATGAGTCAAAACATCCATCTCACTAATCAGACCACAGTGTCTTGAGAGAGATCCTGTTGTGGTTGTTGAGATTTGTAATTCAATGCAATGCAAGGGTTGGGAGGATGAACACTAATAGTGGGTCATTATTTTATATTAAACATAAACATGAATATGAAAAAACAAAAAAAAGCATTTCTAATGGTAGAACAACATCCATCTAAAGGTGACTAATAAAAATGTATGGATCTGACTGACATATCAAGAAGAGATGGTCAAGCTGGTCATACAATGTCATGTGGCTACAGCAGGAACACCGCCATAACAATAGCAGCAACGATCCAGATTTCATTTTGCTTCTCAGAAAATGAGGAAGTCAGACGTAGAATGTGAAAAACACGCATCTGTTCCAGAGTGTTAGAGAGCGTAAATGTTGTGCTGGTGCCGACTGTCAGAGCAGACAACATTATGACAATAAATAAAACAAATACAAGTATCAACGATAATAGAGAAAAGAAGTGCTTGCTTTCAATCAATCTTGTAGGGTTGAATAGATATAATAATACTAGTAAATTTCATGACTGCCACCCGCTGGCCATGGGGCATCAAGCCCAACAACGCCTGCTAAAGTTCTCGGTGCCGTCATGTGGAACACACACACAAATGGCTCAAAGTGTGTTTGTTGTCTCGTTGTGTTTAGATTTGTTGTACAGCAACTCAGGAATGAAAAGTCTCGAGCGATTTTCGTTGTTTGAATTTGAGCGCCATCATCGCACCACGTTGCATATCCATATTGCATAGCCACTCTGATCTCTTTCGCTTGCTCTCCTGGCCGTCCCAATCACTAATAATCATAATCATAATCACGCTTTTACAACAGAGAGCCCTAAAAGAATAGTTCTTTTCTCATCAGACCCCGCCCCCCCCCAAAACCAGAAAATCATTCGTAACATAAACTTTTTAAGAGCACATTGCCAGTCTTTCAGGAAGATATGTTGAAAAAAACCTACTGGAAAACCTGACAGCCAGTAACTTATTTAATACATCTAAACTGGTCTGACAAAATTTGTTCCTCAACATTTATTTACTTAATTATTATAAATATTCTAAAATTAATATTTTCATTTCTTTAGGTATTATGGATTTTTAGTTAACTACATTATTTAAGTTATTTATCTACTATGCAATTTATATAAGTAATTAATATATTTCCTTAACTATCAAATTATTATTTTCTTTATTGTTATCATTGGGTTTAAAGGGAATAACATTACAGCAAAGTGGTAGATCTTAGTTCTTGGAAATTACTAGGACTCAGACTGTCAGCCTAGATATCCCCAGGACTGAGTAAAAAGTACATATAAATTATGTTAAACACATGGACTATACATGGGAACAATAAATAAAAGTAAACAAGTTGTATACATAAGTAAAAATTATGATAAAATACACTATATGCCATTATAACACCTTATATACACACATATATCCACCTTTTATAAGTCTTATGTACTTAATATTAAGCTGGAGTATGTTAGGGTAATCTTAAGAACCTTAAATATAAGGCTACATAATTGTTAAGTAGACTTAAAGCTGTTGTTTTCATTTTTTTATGTGAAAAACAAGAAATGTGCTTTAAATCACTTAAAAGTTGATTATATGCGCTATAAATTTAATAATATTAAAAAATGTGCTTTGACAGATCACTTTGTCTTAATTAGGACTATTGATTTGGCGACTCAACTGCATAAAAATAACACTTTTCAAATTTGGTGTTTTTTATGCCAGAAATGGCTTCTGTGTACTGGCCACATACTGCCTGCATTCTTCCTGTGTGAATAGCTTCATTTTTTAGCAAAGTTAGCTTTTTCACACTATAATTACCCCACATTCTACACCCACTGTGGGGAAACATGCTAAAATAGGTGACAGGCACTTATTTAGTGTCATAATTTAATTATAGGTGCATTGACCTTATTATATGCTCTAATTTCATTAATAACCTCAAGCTTGGGGTCACTGGACAACCTACGCACAGGGTCAAGGGTGATCCCAAAGTAAGTGAGATAAGAAGGAAGAGAGCACTTACAACTTCAACGCACAGAGGACTACTTGAGGAAGTTATTCAAAGATAGATCTAAGTAACTAATACTGGTTCAAGATAATCTTTGAGGAATAATTAATGTATATGGTAAGGGCACTAACTAATGTGGTAAATCTCACAAAGGGTTTCAATTCAATAATCAAAAGGGAAAGATTTAAGTATTTAATGAAATTGATTATTAAGAAAGAAAAGGACACTTATAACAATAGCCTGATAAGAGTTCAACTACTCTCACAAATATATTTTATAATTTAATTCTCAGGAATGTCAAACCAAATTATCCCCCTTTAAATATCCCATTCCTCCTCCCACTGATCCATTAATCACCCAGCCACCATATACCCACAGACCCATCTAATCCACCAGAGTTCCCATTTACTAAACACCTAACCTTATAACCCTTCTGCCCTGTTCCTACTTCACAGACCTCTTAATTTACCCTCAGATCCACAATTACCCTCTGTTCAAATATTGCCTCAATCTTAGCACTAGATTATGTGCACATTGCTTATGATTGAAAAGTATAAGCGTCTTTACCATTAGTGTGCTTTTAAGGTTTGGATAGCCTGTCTGATTCAAGAATACAATAGAATGCAATTGCCCCAAGGTCACTTTTTGCACATCACTAGTGGAGTTAGAGCTTGAATAATGGGGAAATTGTGGTACATTGGCTTTGAGTGTCATGTGGTGCGTGACAGATGCCTGGGTATAAAAAGCGAGCTCCATTGAGCATGGGAATACTTCATTACCAAGATTTACCATCCTCTCTTATACTTTTTCAATTTAACTTTATTTATATTAAATTTAATGCCTGAGCACACCAACCCTACCCCTACTCCTACTCACCCTTGAGCTGATGGGGGACTACCCACTCACCAATTCAAGAATACATGCATGGCCTGTGTAGCCATGGCTTAATTTTGTGTGGATAGTATGGCATCAAAAGGTCCTCACAAGGAGTGCAAGTTTTGCCAATGGTGTCAAGTAGCTTGTAATGTATTGACTCTTAATAGTAATGCAGAGCCCTTAAGCACAACTAAATTTTGGTCAATTACCAACAAAAAGGCTATTGTCAAAGATATATGGGATGTGCCTATCACTAGTGATTTGTCTGTAGATGAATTGGAGGGCTTGAGTCAGGAGGTGAGGTTGGAAATCTCCAGTTGGGCTACAGATGTAGCTTCAGGGAAACAAAGGATGGTGGATGAAGAAGTAGACAAGGCTTTCAAGGATGCTTCAGAGAAAGCAGGGAATGAAGCCACCACTTCTAAGAAACAACAACTGATCATCAAGGATGAAAATAAAGATGAAGTGGAAGTGGTAGAGAGGAAACCTTTATTTCTTTGAAGTAGACCCTGAATTTGGAGTAAGTGAATGAATTTAAATTTTATTACTTTGATGGTAACTGATTTTTTTTTGTTTTAGAGGGTGGGGACCACAGAAGGGGTACCCGTAGTGTCAACCAGTGTGGGTCAGTCCCTGAGGTTCCCACTGAGGTTGAACTGCCAATTGAGAGTAGTCCGTCAAACATTCAGGACACCAATTTAGTGGTAAAAGTGTTGCATCAATTATGGTCCAAGTAAATCCATCAAACTAGTTGAATGACATTTGTTGAGGATTTATGTGAAGAGCTTGGGAAAATTGTGGATTCAGATTTGTATGATATAGTTGAGGAATTGTTGGATATTGGAAAGGTGGTTTTTTTCTGAAGGTGATGAGGTGTTTGAAAAGATTCAAAAGGGAATTCTTCAAGTAATGAAAAAGATGAAGGATTCAATTCAAAATAAAATAGAAGAAAAAATAGTTTATAAAGAAGAAAAGAAAAGAAAAATTTATTTTGTATATAGTTTTATCTTGAATATCATTTTTTTTGATATTTGTTTTTTTATTTATTGTGTAAAGAGAAGAAAAGAAAGAGAATAAAAAATAATAATTGTATTTTAGAAAGAGAATTTTTGAGGAAAAAGAAATTTAGAATTTGAAAAGAGGTTTGATTTGAGGTTGAATGTGGGAGAAGGTTGTCTTGATATTTTGAGTGTTTTGATAGTTTGAGTTTTGAGGATACAGAAAAGAAATGAAAACGGAAAGAGTTTGAAGGTTGAAAGAAAAAAGGAAAAAAAAATTTAGAGAAAGGACATAATAACGTAATATGAAAATAATTTTAGAAAGAAAAAAAAATGTTTTAATTAGTTTGTAATTTTATTTAATTTTTTTTTCTTTGTTTATTTTACTTGTAATTTAATTTATTTTTTAAATTTATTTTTGATAAAGATTTAATTTTGGTTTTTAAAGAAATATACAGAAATTTAAAAAATTTGAAAAATAGTTAAAAGAATTATTAAGATTGAAATGATTATGAAGTTTTAGTTTTTTTTAATTTTAAAATTGAAATAAATGTTAAGGAATTAAGATTTTAAGTTTGAGAAAAGAAAAGAAAACAGAGACAAAAAAGAGAGAAAAAGAAAGAAAGAATTTCAAGGTTTTGTTTTTGAAGAATACTTTAAATAAAAGGATTTGATAAGTTCAAGAGCATTAGAAACATTAATAGCTGGTTCCAAGGATTTTTTATTAGTGTCATTGAGGTAGCCTTCCCATTCCACGAGATATTGAAGTTTCCCTTTGCGCCTTCTTGAATCATGAATCCAGCTTACTTCCCACTCTAGATGATCTTCCACTTTGACCAGTTCCAGAGGAGGATGGTTCTTGCCCAGGTATATTTCTCAAGCTAGTTCCAAGAGAGATATGTGAAAAACAGGATGGATGGATTTCCACTTTGGAGGTAGCTTGAGTTGAAATGCATTTTTAGAGATTTCAGCATCAATTTCAAATGGACCCAAGCATTTCTCAAATAGTTTCATAGATGGTAAAGTTGTTTGAATATTTTTCACATTGAGCCATACTTTATTGCCTGGTTTGATGAGTGGATCAGATTGTGAATGTTTATCGGCCTGTTCCTTATACCTTTGATTTGCCACTTCTAGGTTAGATTGAAGTTTGCCTTGAAGTCATGAAATTTTTTGAAGATAATGTTCAACAGGATGATTTATTCCTACATAGATCAGATTGATTTGAGAAGGTTGTCCATAGATAGTTTCAAAGGGATTTTTTTTTGATGAAGAATGTGTCAAGTTGTTGTAAGCCAATTTGGCCAATGGTAACCATGTGGTCCAATTGTCTTGTTGATAATTAACATACATTCAAATATATTGTTTGAGGATTTGATTGACTCTTTCAGCTCGCCCATTGGTTTCAGGATGATAAGCAGTAAAAAGATTCCTCATAATATTTAATTGTTGACATAATTGAGTCCAGAAAGTAGAAAAAAACAAAGAGCCTCTAGCTGATATAATATCATTAGGTAATCCATGTTTAGATAATACATTTTATAGAAATAATTTTTCCAAATCCTCTACTGTTGCAGTAGTAACAGATTTAATGAAAATAGACATTTTAGAAAATCTATCAACTACAACTAATATACTATTGAATTGAGAAATGAAATCCATCGAAATTGATTACCAAGGTTTAGAGGGAATTGGAAGTGGTTGAAGCAACCCATACTTCTTATGACAAGGTACCTTGTTCCTATTACATTCATAACAAGCTTTTATATAGGCCTTGGTTTCTCTAGTCATTCTTGACCAGAAGAAATTCCTTGCTATTAACTGGTAGGTTTTATCAACCCCAAAATGACCAGCTAATGGAGAATCATGTCTTCTATTGAAAATCAATAATTTTATATCCTTATTATCGGGTATGACTACTCTACCTTTGAAGACTAATAGACCTGATTTGATGTTGAATCTTTTGACCCCCTGCCTCAAGAGTATTTTATCTTTTACCCCCACACAATAATCATCTTTTTATTGAGCTTCTTGAATGTTGGATAGTGGATTTTGAATTTTTTGAGTTGTCATTGTATTGTATTGATGGGTTGTTAAAATTGATTTGTTGAAAATTGATTTGACACTCTCTGGGTTCTTGTTAGAAAATGCCTCCCACCGCTCTGGGTAAATGTTTTCCCAATGTGATAATATGTCTGGAACTATGCAATTTTTTCTAGGGAAATAGGTAATAGTGAAAGAAAATTCAGATACAAACTCAGCCCATCTGGCTTGACGCCGTGTCAAGACTTTGTAAGACATAAAGAACTTTAAAGCATTATGATCTGTTAAAATTTGAAAAGAACTTTTAAGGCTGAGAAGAAAAGAGCACCATTTTCTTAGACAATGAATAATAGCTAGTAACTCTTTATCATGAATTTCATAATTTTACTCTTCTGCAAGCAATTTGCATGATTCAAATGCAACAGGATGAAACAATTTTGTTTGAGGATATAATTGGGATATAAACCCTGCAATAGCATAATTATTAGCATCTGTCTCAACAATTTTCAAAGCAGAGGGATTGAAATGTCAAATAATTGGAGCTGTGGTGAAGGCAGACTTCAATGCTTTGAATTCCTTTTGCACTGTATCAGTTAAAACAAAGGGCATCTCTTTTCTAAGAAGAAAAGTGAGATTTATAATAGTTTTAGAGTAATCTTTAATAAATCTTCTATAGAAATTTTCAAAAACCTAAAAAACCTTGTAAGGATTTTACAGATTTTGGCTCTGGCTATTCCAATATTTTTTAACATTTTTATCATCCATGACAAGGCGGTCAGTGGATAATGTAAAACATAGAAAGTTGATAGACTTTAGGTGGAATTTGCACTTAGTGTGCTTGGCGTAGAGACCATGTTCTCAAAGACAATTGAGAACCTGTTGGACATTTTTAATATGTACCTCAAGGGTCTTCAAAAAAATTAAAATATCATCTAAATAGACAACAAAAAATTGTTTGAAAAAAGTTTGAAAAGTTGAGGGTGCATTACATAACCCAAAAGGCATAACTAAATATTCCAAACTACCAAACCTAGTGTGCATTGCTGTTAAAGCTTCATGGCCTTCAGCAATATGTATAAGGTTGTAAGTGCCTCTTAAATCAATTTTAGAGAAAAAATTAGCACCACTAAACAAGGTAAGAAGTAAAGACATAGGAGGAACTGCATATGCATTCTTCTTAGTCACTGCATTGAGCTTTCTATAATCAACACACAACCTAAGACTTCCATCTTTTTTCTTAATAAAAAGAACTGGAGAGCCGGTTGGGGATTTACTGGCTCAAATGAAAGCTTTTGCCACATTCTCTGCAATGTAGTCTCAAAGAATTTTAGATTCATCATTCAATAGGGAGTAAACAGGACTTACCAAAAGCACTGGACATACTAGCTCTATTTGATAATTGTAGGGTTGATGAGGTGGTAGCCTGTTGGCCTTACAGACTGAAAATACATTGAGGAAGTCATGATAAACTTCAGGTAGAGTTGATTTAATGGATTCAATATTGATTTGGTTGTCCTCTTCATTGTAAAAGGAGTCTTTTGAGGGTAGACCTGAATTTAGAGAGCAATAAGAGCTTACCTCAAGGCTGTTGAAACCTTCTTTGAGTGAAGTAACTGAGCTCAAAAGGTTAGAAAAATTCTCATTTAGAGGGAAATCAGATGGTTGCAAATCATCTGTCAGAGAGATGTTCTCTAGCAGGACTTGATCAGATGGGTTGTTTGACTACCTATTGACCTGCATTGAAGAGTCAGAAATAAACTTAGAACAAAGGGTGACCAATCCCTGTGACCAATCAATGTCTGGATTCCAATTCATTAAAAAGTCATGGCTAAGAATGGTATTTTCCATCCTTGGGGCATCCAAGACTGTAAATTCCCACTCAAAGGAGGGAAAATTCAGAAAGTTGAAAACCCATAGAACTTCCTTACTGACCCAATACTTGGGCTCCTTTGACTCAACCAAATAAATTGAAATTTTTTGCTTTTCACACAAGTAAACTATCCTCTAGTTTTTTGACTTAGAACTTTTACCTTCCCTATCCTTCAATTTTGCACAATCTTCCAACTTGTGTTTACCCCCACAATACATACATAAACCATTATCTGCCCATCTTTTCCTTTCAGCTTCCTTTAACTCCCCTTTTGGATTCAATACCTTACTGATATCACCAGGAGTCACAATTTTGGGTTTAGAGTTATCCTTTCCCTTTTGACTGGGTTTGGATTGGGTTAATTGGGCTGGTCGGGAGTGATTGTTTGAGGGAGGCCCAGATTTGAAACCAGAGCCATGGGATTTCTGTGTGTGACACCTTTGTTGAACTTGTATTTGATGCGCGCCATCAAGTTTGAGGGCCCTATCCATTAAGTCTGTCAAACTTGCCATTTTATGCCCATGAAGATTCAGATGATCCAGAATCCTCAAAGGAAGTCCCAGTTTGAAATGATATTTAAGAGAAGCATCATTCCAACTAACTCAAGTTTTTAAAGCCCTGAAATTTGAGATATACTCAGAAGGTTTGCCATTATTGTTCATGCAAAGGAAATCAAGTTTGATATCCACATTTTTAGTTTCATTAGGGTCACAAAACAAAGTAAAAAGTTTGTCTTTAAATTTCTCCCAATTTTTAATGAGTAAATGAGATTAATTTGAGGAAAGCATGAGAAAATAAGGTTTAAACCACTGTGACACCTTCTTGGAAAATAAGGAGAGGCATAGATGACCTTGGAAAAATACATACTAAAAGTTCAAGGGTCATTGTGGAAAAGTAGCTTGCATGTTTTCAAGAAGGGACACAATCTTTCAGGGTGTTCTCCATCAAATATATCCGGAGATTTCATCAAAGGATTTTTAAATTTTGATTCCTTCAGATGGGGCAGGATTAGTAATAGTTTTAACCAGGAGTTTCATAAATTACTCCAATGAAGCAGTTGGGCCAGGATTTGAAGGTTGGCCTGAAGGTCCAGAAGCCGGGGCTGATGGTGCCTCATGCATGGTATCCTCTCCTTCATCTTCTTCAATGGAGTCCTCAAAATCCTGGAAAATATCCTCTACAGATTGAATTGAATTTTTGCACTCCCTTAACTCAAGCAGTTTGAGAGAGTGAGTGCAAGAAACAGGATTTAATGATGTTGGCCTATCCCTAGCATGAGCTCTAGTAGTAGCACCCATGGAAAGAGGAGTGCCTTGAACAGGTTTCATATTTAGACTTAGAACCTGAATGTTGTAGTAGTACAAAGAATAAAAACTATGGAGAATTATATTATACTGTCACTGGACAACCTACACACAGGGTTGAGGGTGATACCAAAGAAAGTGAGATAAGAAGGAAGAGAGCATTTATGACTTTGAAGCACAAAGAAACACTTTGAGGAAATTATTCAAAGATAGATCTAAGTAACTAATACTTCTTCGAGATAATCTTTGAGGAATAATTAATGTATATGTTAAGGATACTAACAATTGTGGTAAATCTCACAAAGGGTTTCAACTCAATAATCAAAAGGGAAAGATTTAAGTATTGAAGGATTTAATAAAATTAATTTTTAAGAAACAAAAGGACACTTATAAAAATAGCCTAATAAGAGTTTAACTACTATCACAAATATATTTCATAATTTAATTCTAAGGAATGTCAAACCAAATTACCCCCTTTAAATATCCCATTCCTCCTTGCACTGACCCATTGATCACCCAGCCACTATATACCCACAGACCCATCTAATCCACCAGAGTTCCCATTTACCAACAATCTGACCTTATAACCCTTCTGCCCTGTTCCTCCTTCACAGCCCTCTTAATTTACCCTCAGATCCACAATTACCCCTTGTTCAAATATTGTCTCAATCTTAGTTCTAGATTATGTGCACATTGCCTATGATTGAAAAGTATAAGCATATTCACCATTAGTGTGCTTTTAAGGTTTGGATAGCGAGGCTGATTTGAGAATACAATAGAATGAAATCGCCCCAAGGTCACTTTTTGTGCATCACTAGTGGAGTTAGAGCTTGAATAGTAGGGTAATTGTGGTACTTTTTCTTTGAGTGTCATGTGGCGCGTGAAAATTGGCGCCTTTAATTCACCTAAATAGCCAAGGATTTACCTGTGCAAGTGCCTTCCAAGGACTACATGTAGTTACCCCACATCACATGCCCTTTTTTGGGTTTTTGAGTGGTTTCACAGTAAATATTGGTTATTTTTGAATAGGATTTCACTTAGTTTATTGTCATAATTAGCTCCATCATTTGTACCGTTAATCCCCCTTAAGATTGTGTAATATTTAGTCTTATTAATTCCCTTTTTAGTCTTTTACTTTAAGGTATTACACACATACACTTTCTTTTTTGCTTATTCTTTATTTTTGATGGATCATCCCTATTACTACAGGATTTTGGTGGGTGATATCATGCTAATTATGTTATTTGTCACTCTTTATGCTTTTGGAAAGGTGTATTAGCTCGAATGAGGCGTCATTAGACATGTATAGAGCTGGTAAATCAAGGGGTAAATTGGAGGAAATATTGGGTATAAAAGGAGGGGGTTTTTGGTTTTTTTTTCTACATTCTTTATCATTACAATCAAATATATCACCAATACAATTAAAATAAATATCAATAGCACTTATAAAGTCTTTGAATAGTAACTAAATCAGTACATCTATTTTTCTACCAACTATAAGATTGTAACCCATTTATATTTAGTGAGATTAAAATTACTGAGACCCTTATATTGAGTTATATTTTTATATTTATTGGAGTTGTACTACAGTATTCATATAGGACCATTAAAATCTTCTAGATAACTGACCATTCAAGCTAGCTAAAGTCTCTGTACTTGATCTCAGTCTGACAATTGGGGACCTTTCCTCAAGAATTCTGTTGGTTATCTTCCAGTAAGTAAAAATTCAAAAAAAGGCTACAAGTAAATAAAATCCATATAGAAATATTTGGATATGTACAACAGGCTGGGATCACTTATATAGTGATTTCAGAAAAAGAGCCATTTTATATAATAAAATTGTGATATGAAATCAACAATTTTACCACTAATTTAACATAAAAATTGTTCTTAGTGGGAGTCTGTCAATAGACCAATTAATTTTGTGATATTTGCAGGTAATAAACCAGATAATATAAACTGATTAATTTTTTTCTTTTAAACAGGAATCTTAATCCCTTTTTATTGGTTTGTAAAACTCATTTAATATTTGAAGATAATATTTCTCTAATATTTCTTTTTTAAATATAAAAACATGGCTACATATTGTAGAACAGTTAAATCAAGTGATCACATAAAAGTAAATTTGACTTTTGGCACTTATTAATTCAATAAAAACCTAAAAGTACGCAATTAAATTGAATTAAATAGTATTAATACCGATAAAACTCCTTTTTTGATGTTTTAATATCACAAATTTCAATTTTTATTTTAAATTTCATTTAAAAATGTGTGAAAACAACAATTATATTGTGAGTAATAAGGCAAAACCTTATAAAATAGGACCTTGAGCTGAAAGACCTGTTATAGGACGTTCAAATGGAGGGCCAGGATTCTCCCACCAACAGCAACACTCCACAAATGTCACTGGAGGAAAGGAAAAGATTCTCAAAACAAGTATCAGTAAAGAAAAAAAAATACTTTGAAAGAACAAATTCACTCCTTATTCACTCTTCTAAACACCCTAACAATAAGAGTCAACAATATAGTAGACCAGATGAAAAATCTGGAGAAAACAGCCACACAGGGCTTCATAGAATTCAACCAAGCTCTAGTGGAAATAAAAGCTCAACCGACAACTGTTTTACCCAAAAATTCCACAGCGGAAAGAGCCACACCTCCAGCCCAAAAGGAGGATCAAACAATTACAGTAAGCAAATTGAAGTGGGACTGGTACACCAAAAATTACAACAACCCTCCACAGAAGGGAACCAGCAGTTAACCTTACAGGGGAAAGGCAAGGAGAGACATATGAAATGGAATAAGACCTTGGAAAGTCATCCATCTTCTCATGATTAATTATATAACACTAACAATTAGTTTCTCATATTTAATGAGATTGATATATAGTTATTGGATATAATTGATAAAGATTTAAAAAATTATCCATTTGAAAATAACATTTTAAATTTTTCTTTACATGATGACAATTTACATAGTTTTATTGATCAACAGGATAATACTAGTCATATTAAAATGGAACCAAATGAAGTAAATTTTGAGCCTGATGATGAGTCTTCTGAGTTGGACACAGAAAAAATTGAATGTTTTTTAAAAGAAAATCCAATGGAATCAAAAATAATTAGCAAATTGTTATTAAGGATTGAAAAGTTGGTAGAATTCTTTAGAGAGTCAAAAAATAATAGTGAAAGTGTATTTTTAAACCTCACAAAATCATGGAGTACCACAGTCAAAAGATTAAAAATCATTGAAAATTTAAATAATGAATTAATCAATGAAAATAAAAGATTAACCTCTGAGATTAAGAATTTACAAGATAAATTAGAACATTCTCAGGATATTATGGCTACCATAGAGGGATGTGTAAAATTATCTTTTTCAAATGTGAATGATACTTTAACTCATGTGCCTGTAATAAAGGATAGGTTAAAAAGAGTGGAAATTGAAGTAGCTAACATTTTGAAAAATACTGACAAAGTAAAGGACAACACATCCTATGTCTAAATAATACCAGTATATAAGAAACATTCAAATGATAAACCAATTATTGAACATGAAAATAATGTCATGGGCTCTGAGAATATAAAATCAGTAAAGGACAATATAAATGATCACCTTTCTAAAGTAAGTTATTTACTTAACATTTCTCAGGTTAGGGAAGCAAAAAAAAACCAAAAGAGCTGGCCTAAGTTAGATCAGTACCCTTCTTTTGATGGGGATTCAAAGTCTGATCAGCAACAATTCATTCAGAGAATTGATAACTTAAAATTTTCATACAAATTACCTGATGAAGAAATTACATCAAAATTGATATCTTTATTTACATATGTGGCCTTATTATGGTTTGAATCTGTATTGAGTGAGGGAATTAACTACTCCTGGAATGAATGGAAGGCACTAATGGAAAGGCAATTTGGTGGCCAAAAATTTAGAATCACTCAACAAAGATTGTATGAGAAAGACAGATATAATCCAAATGCTGGGGATAAACCCATGGTATTTTTAATGAATTTAATTAAAATCATGAAAGCCAGGGATCCAAAAATGGATTATGATTAGTGGAAAGAAAAAATAGTATATAAATTGCCTATATCATTCAGAGACATTATTGTAGCTAGAACTGAAACCATCAGAGATACTTCTGAGTTTATTAATGTATGCAATGAAATATTATTGAACCACAAATATGAAACCAGGTATAATAATTACAAGCAAAGTG